>CM076581.1:358871532-359304578 GCA_034641835.2 Pinus albicaulis | reverse complement strand
AGGGAAAAACTATGAAAATGAAGGATTTTGATGAGAATGAAAGGGGTAGAAAATGAGGTTATTTTTTTAATGGAGGAAGGGGAAAAAGAGATTTTGCAGCAATCTCTTATGAAATCAGCAGAATTCCATAGTGTAAAATTGGAACAGTCAGTGAAGATTTGCACAGAGGCATGAGGCCTTCAAGCGTATTTAAGATCCAATAGTTTTTGCAATAAAAATTGTTCCTTGAAGGCTCCAAAAATGATTTAGCCACCTTTTGGTATAAAAAATTTCATAAGTGGCTAACAATGATGAGCAGCACGATGATGAGCAGCATGACAGTGAGGCAAAACAACAGAATCCTGAAGATGATGAAGGGTAGTAGCATGAAGATGTGCAGCATAGTGAGGGTGAGTGGTCTCATGATGAATAGAGGCAGCCACAACATGATGAACAGAGGTAGCCTCATGAAAAAGGTGAGCAGTCCCATGAAGATGATGAACAGAGGCAGCTACAGGACGATGAACATCAGCCTCATAAAAAGGAACAGCAGCCTCATGAAGAAGAAGGACATCATGATAAAAAGGTGCAACACAGTGAGGAGGACAGCCATAAAATAGAAATTCACAAGGACAACCAAGGCATACATGAAGAAATCCAAGACAGTGGCAAGAATGATGAGCAAAGTAGCAAGGGTAAAGAGCCCATGGAGCATGTGCTAGCTGCCTCTCCTAGGCAAGGGGCCATGCTCTCTTCTCTGAAAGTGGCCAAGCCCCGGACATCAAGGAAAATGGTGCCTAGATTTGTAACTCCAAATGTGACTAGGACCCTCCGAAGCAAGGGAAATTTTCCCAGAAGCCCATTGTCGAATTGCCCAAGAGGAGGAAGACTAAAAGAGCCACCCACAGCAAAGGGAAGGACAAGGAGGAAGGCAGTCATGAAAAGGAAAGGGAAATTGACATCATCCAAATCCAAAATGATGATAGTGATAATGAGGCCCGGATCCCAGAAAATCTATTGATTATTAGAGAAAACCAAATTGATGCTTTCAGGACTGATCTTGATAGGGCTAGGAACTTCAATCACTTTTTGCAAATTCAAAACAAACAGATGAGTGTCCATATGGCTGTATATGAGACACGAGCCATCAAATACAAAAATGAGGCCTCCAAAGCACAAATGAGATTAGAAGAACTCATGGGTGATTTCGATGGGAGCGAAGGCGAATATCAGCCCAGGCGAAAGAGGCCAAGAACCATGGGGCTCAAAAAGGCCCCTGAGAAGAAAAAGGAAGAAGAAGATGCCCTTCTCCAGTCCACTCCTCTCACTACATTGTTCGAAAAAGAGATAGAGAACAATCGGGAAGCATGGCTTGAGAGAGTTAATGATCACTTGGAGAAGAAATTGGAGAAGGAAAATAGGGACTTGGACCTTCAACGGAGGATGACCGGGCATTATAAAAAGCTCAATCAATTTGCCCGGCGGAAGTTGAAGGCTACTTAGGAAAAACTCAAGGAGGCTAAAGGGAAGCGCCCGGCACCAAAATTGAGGAAAGACACCTCAAGGCTTCAAATTTTGGCCTCAGCTTCACAACATGTCTCTGAAAACCATTGAGGGTCATGCTCGCCAAGTTTGGGCGAAATTCGACAAATTTTGGTTTTTTGTCATTTTTGGGTTTTTGGCCAAAACTCATGGGCATCGCCATTTCAGTTTGGGGCATCCTCAAAGGATGAAAATGGTATCATTGGATGCCATAATTTTAGGGGCACATACTCAGTGATTTTCAGATCAATTGAAGATCATTTTCTCCCCCAAAATGGCGAAAAACACTTGCTTTTTCTAAACTCTGCCCTGTTTATCAGCAAGGCCTATTTTTTTGGTTTTTTACACACAAGTATATTTTTGTAGGACTTCTAGTGGTCAGTTGGGTGCAAAATAAACATTTTCAGAAAGTAGACACTGAGAGCTTTCCAATGAGCCCTCATGGGCCTTGTTTCGACATCGGGAAGGCCTCCACAATTTTCCGGCAAGTCAGGGGACCTTTTGCTGATGTATTTTTTGAGTATTTTTGTAAAAATTGAACCTTTCAAAAGTGACTTTTCTTCATGTACGTTTAGCTATTTTTGTACATGATAAGTTATGAAAAGTCAATATATTTCCCTTTTTTAGCATTTTTTAGATATTTTATTAGATATTTTGTGCCTTGGGCTTTGCAAAGCCTCAAGGACAAAATCAGATATTTTGGATAGCCCAATGAGATTGCAAGTTGAACTAAGAGGTTTTCCTCACTTTGGCCTATATATTCCAAATGCTTTCATTGTAAAAGAGGCTGAAATTGATGAATAGAAGCAATATATGGTCATATAAGCTTTGGAAGAAAGACTTGTCTCATGCTTTTGGATAGTTTCTTGGATGTTCTTGGATGATGAAAGAGGATTGTTGTTGGATTCCATGACTTGGTAGAATGGTATAGTGTCTCTCTCTCTGTTTTGTTTCTTAGTTTTCATTCATAAATCCATGTTCTTGCTTGCTATAAGATAGTAGAGAACAAATTTGAGACATGTCCTTGGAGGCACCTCAAATTTCCTGTTTCTTTATAGCTTCCATGTTTTCTTCATTCTTAGTCACATTAAAGAATTCTTGATTTCTCTTTAATAACTTAAGAAAATTGTTTGCTTGTATCATTCATGGTTTTATGCATGCTAAGTATGATTTATGGTATGCCCTACTTACTCATGGCTAGCCATAGCTCCACCTATGAAACTCCTCTTTGATTTATTATATTGTCATTTTTTGAACCAAGGAGGTCTTGTTCTGATCTTTCCCTTTGCCTAAAACTATGCAATCTTGTTTTCAAAGTGCCCAATAGCTTGAAGTACTGTGTTTAGGCATTTCGACATAGTGATTTGAGTTGTTTTTCTATCTTAAATGTGTTTTCCCAAAAGTATGATAGCCATTTCACAAATTTAGAGAGTCATATATCTCTATGCATGGCTTGAATGTTTATTTCTATGCATTGATCAGCTTATAGTTACATTTATCATGATTAATGGTTTTCCCTACCATGTTTATGTCAGCTATTAAACTATTTATGCTTGAAATCCTTTGTTATTCACAAATTTAATGTCCATCTCACTCCATTTTGCCCAAAGATCCATTTTACCTCGAATCAAATCGGCCCTTCAACAACCTTGTATCACCATCTGAAAGCTTTCTTGACCTTTTCGACCCCATATCCCAGTTGATCTGACATATTTTTACCTTTATTATATATTTGATCAGTTCATCCCTCACAACCTAAAAACCAAAACCCAAAAACCTACTTCATAACTAGCCTAAAATCAGAGCACAATAAGCGAACACATAGATATCCCTTAAACAGATAGAGAGAGCCCTCTCTGAGTCCAGGAAGGCTAGGTCCTTGTGCTCCAAAGATTGGTTTGATGTTACACTGTCATTTGGCTTTCCAATCAGCCAAATCACGGGACCCTAACATAATGGCGATCACGGTGGGACTTTTCTGAGTTCATTTTAATCTAAATACCTTTCAAGACTCATGGAAAGCCCCCTTTTGAACCAAAACGCAATGTACTATTGAACCACCTCATCGCCACACTAACATAATGGCGATCACGGTGGGACCCTGAGTGATAAACCAACTTAGATTCCCTAAAATTTCCAGCAGCCTTAAGAATAATCTCTGATTGACTTATCCCACCGCTCCCTAACATAATGGCGATCATGATGGGACCTTCCGAGTTAGTGAAAATCTAAGTACTCCTTAGTAACTCCCGAAGTCTCAATCAAACTTAGAAAACTTAAGTGTTGTTTGAAGAGTAGAAGCTAGCTCTGTCAACATCTTAGCAAAGTGATGATTCAGTTATAGGAAACTCTTCCAAACCTCATAGGCTACATGAAACTCTAAAAACCCCAAAATACATCCCTAGATTGGTTTTTCCTAGTTATTGGTGGTGGACCATAGCTACATCTCTATAAAAACAACCAAGTTCCACCAGGTGACTCCACAAATCTCAATATACCTAAAAGACTCCACTGGAGGAAGAACCTAAAACATGACCGGTCATCCCAAAAATAAAAAGCACTCAGGCCTTAGTTGGATTCAAGAAATTATTTTCTTTATCTATAACTATGTTCTATCCTACTTTGAGCCTGATCAAGAATACATTGATGAGATCTACATTTATCATTGGAAAGATCTCAAACCTCGAAAAGCGAAGCCTCAAATTTCAGACCATGAGCAGGCTTATACACCTGTGCTTACCCCAGATTCACCTATGGAAAACCTAGCAAAACATGAGCCTCATGCTACCTTTCCCACTCTGGCTGAAACCTCAAATAGTCATAAATCTCTTTTTACACTACCTGTATCCACAAAGGTCCCAGAAATATACAAGCCTCTAGTTTTACCTCCCATCTTTCAAGCCCTCCCTGCAAATCTTCAAAATAAATTACCCAGATTTGATGGAGAAAGCTCCAAAGTCACCGCTGAAGAGCATGTCCAAAATATTGAGGATTTACTTGACCTTTATGAAATAGAAGAAGATGATGTGCATATTAGAATGTTTGCCTTATCATTACAAGGAAAAATTAAGAGTTGGTTTAAAGACCTTCCAGCTGCAAGCATTACCAATTTTTATCAGTTCACTCAAATCTTCCTAGATAGGTGGGTGGTCATGGGTAATAAAGTTCTCAACATAAAGGAATACAATCAGTTAAAAATACAACCAGGGGAGACAATACAAAATTTTCAGCCAAGTTCAATAAAGTATACCATGCAATGCCTGCTAACATAAAGTCACCCCTCGGATGTGCTCTCTTGCACTACCCAGATTCTTTTAACCCAGATATGGTTTTCTGGATAAGAAATAAAGATCCTTTGACCCTAGGAGAAATTAAAAGGATAGTTGTTGATGTAGAATTCAACATACTAAATAGGGAGGTACAACTAAGAATAATAGAGAAAGACAAAGAAAATCAAGAGAGACTAATATCTTCAGAGGAAAAGTTGGAAAAATTGGTATGTATGTTTGGCAAACTAGAGCATCTACTTGACAGGAAAAGAGAAAAACACAAAGTTAAGGTTAAAACTGCTTATTCAAACCAACTGGCACTTCTTCCTTAGGATGAACACACTCAACTATTACAAGACAAAAGTTATGAACAAAATTTGCCTAATGAGAAAGTTGCAAATAAAAACATAGAGGAATGCTCTAAAGAGACTATCAGCCATTTTGAAATCACAGATTCTGAAATGGAAGAAGGATCAAAACCTTTAGGATCTCTACCCTTATGCTTTAAATCATTCCAGACTCTGAAAGAATATTTGCATCCTAAAGATCTCTTAGCAGTTATTTAGGAAAACCCTGCTCAATTTAACTCTCACCTAAATCAAGAAGAGTTGATTAAGGATGAATTCAAATCTGAAATAGAAGACAAATCACAACCTGTAGGATCTCTACCTTTATGCTGGGAGTCATTTGAGTTCATAAAATCAAATTGGCCTCCTAAGAATCCATCAGAGGAAACTCATGAATCCCAGGTTTATTATCCCAAGCATCAAGAAGAGTTGAGTGAGGATGAATTCAGAACCGAAATAGAAGATAAATAAAAACATGTAGGATCTCTAACTTTATGCTGGGAGTCATTTGAGTTCATAAAATAAAATTGGCCTCCTGAAAATCTATCAGAAAAAACTCGTGAATTACATGCTAACTATCCTCAACATCACAAAGAATTGGTTGAATATGAAAACAAGCAGCAAATGAAAGAGAACCCACAGGATCTCTCTAAAGGCATAAGTGATGATTCATCATCTCTCATAGGTGAAGCCCAAAAATACATTCATCCTTCAAATAAGATTTCCCAAGAGAAAGAGGATTATTGTAGTTATATCCGAAGAGAAATGAAAATGCCTCCCTTTTTAACTGAAGAGGAAATAGATCAACTCATAAAAATACAGTTAGCCTCTCTTGATTCTTCTCTTGATCTTAACTATCACATAGCAGTAAATAGATTTAAAGATCAATTCAAAGAAAAAAAATCTGATATTCCAATATGTATGGTTGGTGACATTAATTATAATGATGATTTTCTAAGGTTTGATCAATATGTTGATAATGAGGATGATTTCCAAACAGAAGCTAACTTTGCAGAATACTCAGTTTTTGATTTTTGGGAGGAATCTCAGCTTCATAAACTTGAGGAAAGTAACCAAACAAAACATAGCAGCTATGACAGTGATGAGGAAAGCTCAGAAAATTTAGAAGCAAATAAAGGCTTGAAAATTATTGATCACAAGAAATTTGCTGCTCTTCTTTCTCAAGAAGATTTGTTGCCAAAGAGTATCCTTGCCCATCAAATTGATGACCTTCACACAGTTTTCATCCTGCCCTATCAAAACAAATTAGCTTGGCAAGAGAACTACATTGCAATATATGATGAGTCTGACAGTTCAAGTGATCATGAGAAAGGGGAAGAGTTGCTTTACCAGGAGAGTCCCAAATATAGCCAAGTGGAAGAAAGAGTAGTCCTGAATGAAGCCTATATATAAAATCCTCTAGATCAGGTATTATTCCAAGATCCATTTGTTGTTTTCCTTGAGAAATATGAAGGAGTAGTGGGTTCTATCATGAACAAGTTGCTACCAAGAATGAGAAAAATCTTAAGCACTACTGTCCGAAAACAAGCCAAATGGAAGTGGCCTTTTCATTACTTCAGCATCATGAAAGAACTAAACTAGAGTCACCCATGTAATCATCTACTTGACTGGTTACATTGGAAAAGAGAGTTCACCAAATAAATGTCTATTGTATATAGATTAGATTAGGATAGATAGACACCAGTGGAAAATAAGCTCAGCCTTGTGAGCATCTTTTCAGTTCTAGATTGTTTGAAGAAAAAGTGAAAAAGAAGAAAATACAAAAACAGTAAAAAGTAGAAAAAGAGGGCAGTTTCTAAAAGAAATGGTAAAGCCCCATGTTCAAAAAATAGTCATTCGGAAAGCACGCAAGTCTAAATGTCGCTACTAGTGCTCAAATGTCTTGTTCAGTTATCTAGCCTAATCATAACTGAACATGTTTTAAATTTATTTGCTGATAAGTTAGTGAGAGGAAAAGATAGTCAACATTGTGTAAGATTGACTTATCAAAGAGAGAAGATTAGGAGAAGATACTGGTTCCACACGCTCAAAACAGAACCAAAGAGGAAAGCAGGGATGAAAAACAAATTGTGTATCCTAGCCTTGTTTTTCTAGATTTCATTTTATGCAAAATAATATTTGTGTGCAGCTTTTCTTTCGTGCCACAAGTACATGACAAATCAGACTATCTAATCCTGGTTTAGTCATTTTTCAATTTCATGTTCTAGATTAGAGAATAAAATCCTGTCAAACAACTTAACCTTGACAGTCGATCTAGCATAGGTAGAGAAACAATGGAGTTCATCAGCTTAATCTGAACTCCCGGCAGATATAAGTGTATAACTATATAGGTTAATTTTTCGAAAAAAAAATATATTATTTCAAAGGGTTGCTAGTCCAAATGCATCCAAAAGAAGAAAAAATGTTAGGAAATATAGTGGGGTAGGTAGAAATATCATTGATGCTAATAATGCTGTCAATTTTTAGAAATAGCATCAAGGAAGAAAGAAATTTGTGCCAATGGATAAAGGCAATGGTCTTCATAAGCCAAAGATCTGCAATTCTGGACACCTCCTGAAAAGGAGCTGCCCTCCCCAAATGGAGCCACTGTTAGTCATCAGTATTTTTCACCTATTGTTGATGACTAGATTCCTAACTGAGTTTTCTAGCAGCTGATCTCAAAAATTTGTCAAATTTGCTAGCTGGAAAAACACCCATAAATATTTTTTCCCTCCTACCTATTCAATCAGCCCATGACGAGATAAAACCTCATTGTCAAGCCCTATCTAGCCTCAGCCATACTAGCTTGTCCATTAGCTCCAAAGAGAACAATCCAAATCTGTCCAAGAAGTCTCCCCTAAGTTAGGTAGTGGCACTTTAGGCATTTATCCCTTGGAAAACTATCCTAAATCCAAAGAACCTCTATCTATTATCAACTAGTCCTAACAGAACTTCCTATTCTGCAAATAAAGTTGGTTACACCCTTAAGTCGCACCACTAACAAACCCTGAAGTCTCAATAATAAATATGCCATAGGTCAAACTAATATTAGGTGGTTTTACAATATTTCAATATATCTTTCAAGAGCAGAAGTGTACCATTATTCCAGAAGAAAATATTAAACTCAACATGAGAAGACAACTGCTTCCTATGTGGTTTTGAGCCTGGGATGCATCTGTAGGACAAAGATTTATTTCATTGAGCTCCTACAATCACAGTCAAAGGTTAGTGAATTATAAATGACAAGAAATGCTTTGCAGATACTAGCCAAATTTCTTGTGATGTCTAAAGAGGCGCAAAGGTTTTTGGAACGCAGAATTACATGTCTTAGAGAAATGCCCATCATGACTTATTGCCACTTTGTCATCTTCATTTGCTCAAACATGAATAGGTAGTAAAATAAAGATAGCACTGTTTAAAAGTTGATGAAATGGAATCACTGAGAAAACCTCCTCCATACATGAGCAGAGGGTTGAAGACTGAGAAAACCACCTTCATTTTACAAGCAGAGGGTTGAAGACTGAGAAAACCTCCTTCATTTTACAAGCAGAGGGTTTGGCACTATGATAATGGCCTCCTTCATCTAATAAGCAGAGGGCCAGACAGAGTTTGATTTTAGGGTTTTCACTAACTGAAAGGAAAATTTTAAGAGCAGTAGGAGAAAATTGAAGGCTTCTAAACAGAGAAATGGTTTTAAAAACAAATAAAGCAGGGGTATTGTAATGATCAAAGAGGCTGACTTATCTTCTATTAGAGTTTTCCTCCAAAGGAAATCTAAAGACAAAATGAACAAATTCTGCTGAGGTTTATAAGTCGGAAGCTGGGTCAAACAAAAGCTAAAGAGTGATGCTAATACTCAAAGAAGGTTTGTTCTTCCTGTTCATGGAGGTCTTTGTCAAAAACTCATCAAATGGACAAGAAGGTAACCTAAGCCTAATTTCTGAAGAAGGCTTTGCAAATAGACACATAGGTTCATAAAAGTAAAGAAAGGATATGGCAAGTGTTTCAATTTCAGGAACAATACTCGAAAAAATGAAGCATGATGCTATCACAAACAAAGGAATTTTAAAAAACATATGAAGATACCTAGTTGTTGCATATAATTGCAGGAGAAGCCTTTAGAAGATCTTCTTTTTTAATGAGCATATGTTTGTCAAACCCAGGTAAATGCAACTAAGGTTCCCACAGTAGAAAAGAAATGACATTGGAAGGTTGCATCTATAGTCACTATATCGCTTTGAGCCAAGTTTTCCTCTAAAAAGCAGATATGAACAGAGGAAAGACATGTCCTCCCTTAATAGGCAAACAATGAAAAGAGTTTAGCCTTGGGATGTTTTCTTCATTTTGAAAAAGGGTCATAAATACGAATATCTCCAAAAATGTCCTCCACATCACTTTGAAAGTCCTGGTCGAGTATTGGGTTTGTTATGTTTTAAAAAAATGATAAAGTGACAAACAATGCTTAATGTTTTTGTTTTGCAACCAAGAGCTTTTTCAATAAGCTTTTTAACCCTCACAAGTTAAGTTCAAAGGGTTTCGACTTTAAGAGGTTAAAAGACCATTTCCAGGCCTCATTTCAAAGTTCAGAAAAACATAAGCAAGCATCCTCGATTAGCCTCCTAGCTGCCCATTAGAGAAAGAGATTTCAAGTGAAATTGTAGAGTTTTGAGGCTTAAAGCACTGCAGTATGCCTAAGAGCGTGCGGCGTGTTCGGGAGAAAATTTAATACATGGAGGTTACACTACTGCAGCGGCACTTTGTCGTGTGATCCATGACCTTGAAACTTGGGCAGGCACCCTTTTTACTGCGCGACGCTCTCCCTTTTGAACGTGTCGTGCCTGTTGAACTACCGAAACACCTTCAAAAGCATCTCTGAAGCTGATCAAATCATCAAGCAAAGGCCACAAACCATCCTCAAGGTATTTTTATTTTCCTCCTTGGTGCTTTCGAAATTCTAAAGGGTGATTGATGCCATGATTGTCAAGACTAAAACAGTGGTAGGAGAGCAAACTGTTTGAGAAAAATCCGAGGTTTCTGTTGCCATAATTGCCCAAGATTAAAACAGAAAAAAGGGTTGGGTTTTCATTAGTTTCAAAAGGCCTAAAACTACCCTAAAAAAAAGTGATAAGCCATAGCACTAATTACAAGGCAAAAACATAGTGGTAAAGGGTTTTCAAGTTGCTGAAGGTGTCCTAGCAGTGGTGAAAACAAAATTAATCCCTATTGGAAAATCTAAGGTCAAAACAATGTTTTTAAAAGGAAAGAAATGATCTTAAGGTCAAAACAGTGTTTAAAGGATGAGGATTTTGGTCCAAAGTTAAAAGGTGTTATTGCTATAAATGCCAAGAGAGAGAGATTGATTAGAGGGCAATATGTTTGAGCAAACTCAAAGTGTTTTGTTGCTATGATGGTTACACATTTTCACAATGTTGGGCGGATGTTTTAACCATCTAAAAAGACCCTAACTGCCTTCAAAAAAACATTGGTGTCCTAGCAGTGGTGAAAACAGTGTTTGTGAAGGGAAAACAGTGATCCTAAGGTAAAAACAGTGTTTTTAAAGTGAGCCAGTAGTCCTAAGGTGAACACAATTTTTATAAGGTGGAAGTTTGATCATTATAAAATGCCTCCTCTGTGTTATGAAATAGCAAACTAGTGTTGCCTCCATTGTCCCATAAAGCAGAGTGTGGTGAAAGATATTTTAACTCAATTTGAAGGTGTTTCACTTACCTTTGTATAGAAACCGGTGAACAATAGAAGAAGCAATGTTTGAGGAAGGGAATTTTTGTTTTTGTCTAAATACAAGGCTGTTTTGCTTCTGTCAAAACACAAGGAGATCTCTATTCTACAAAAAGCCACCATTACCTGTTTTTCAAATTACCTTGCCCAAGCACAGTAATAATTTGAATGTGTGCTTTTTGTTTGATAACTGTTTGTTGATTGGCATAAAAAGGAACAAAACAGTGATTTGTAATGAGCAGAAAGTTGGTGTTAAAGAACCATTTCACACAGCATTTGAAGCAGTTCTCCTTGGTCAAATAGTGACTAACAAGAAGGACAGAGGTGTGTGCTTGAGAAAAACATTCCAAAGGCCATTTGAGCCATCTTGGTGTTGCAAAGAACATTCAAAACAAGATGCCTCCCAGACAAGACAATAGGAGTGGCCTTCACAAGAGATTTTAGCATGTTTACACTGAAGAAGTGAATGCCCATCCATCATTCTTGTTTAACTTCCATGAGGTTGGGTGTTTAGATTTTTGTCAAAGAGTGCAAGAGGTGAAGAGCTATTCCCCTTTGACACATCTTTGTGCTTTGAGGTTTCAAGAGAAGCACTTTCAGATGGCAGGCCTAGATTTCAAATTCTCTCCAAGGTCCATTTCCAAGGCCACCAAAATCCCTTATGTTGGGGAGAAGTGGTTTAAACAAAGCCACCTGGACTTAGAAAAATACAAGCCTTTTCTGAAGCCTGAGCATAGAGATTCATGTCCATCCATTTTCCCCTTCTCATATCTTTTGACTAGCTACGCCCCCCTCATGAAGATCATCATGAAATACTTCACTTGCAAGAGAAGATTCTCTCGAGTCTATGCCTATCATATCCGATTGCTCATGCATTTCACGAGGCCCAAATTTCTAAATCTCCCTTTCTTCCTACATAGAATTATTGAGAAAATGGCCTCCATTGTTTAGAAAAAGCCTCCTTCTCAACAGACAACCTGCCTCTTCCATCACTCCCTCATCAAAGTCATCATTCCTCATCAGCTTGAGAAGAAGGAGGTCTCTTGGGATACTTTCATCACACATCCGGATTTCGCCACTGTCCCTTCATTTCGTACATCTCCTTCACCTTCTACTCACCATCCTTCGCCTTCTTCTAGCAAACCTATTCCCAAGAAGCTCAAGTTTACCATAGAACAAGAAAAAGAGCATGATGAGGAAGAAGAGCATGAGCAAGAAGAGGAAAGTTATGATGAGCAGCAACATGATGAAATGGGGTAGCAAGGGGATGATGAGGAAAGTAATGATAGCGAAGCATAAAAAACAGGAAGAGCAGAAGAAGTCCTGAAGATGATGAGAAAGCATGATAAAGATGCTCTGACAAAGTAGAAAGGTGAGTAGTCTCATGAAGATGATGAATAGGAACGGGCACAACATGATGAAAAACAACCTCATGATGATGAAAAACGACCTCATGAAGAGGGCGTATGATAAAGGTGCCTTACTGTGAGGAGGACAACCCTCAAAAATAAATGCACAAGGACAGTCAAGACATCCATGAAGAAATCCAAGATAGTGGCAAGAATGATGAGCAAAATGACAAGGGTAAAGAGCCAATGGAGCATGTGCTAGCTGCCTCTCCTAGGCAAGGGGCCATGCTCTCTTCTCCGAAAGTGGCCAAGCCCCAGACATCAAAGAAAAGGGTGCCTAGAGTTGTAACTCCAAATGTGACTTGGGCCCTTCGAAGCAAGGGAAAATTTCCCAAGAAGCCCATTGTCGAATTTCCCAAGAGGAGGAAGACTAAAAGAGCCACCCAAAGCAAAGGAAAGGACAAGGAAGAAAGCATTCATGAAAATGAAAGGGAATTTGACATCATTCAAATCCAAAGTGATGATTGTGATAATGAAGCCCGGATCCTAGAAAATCTCTTGATCAATAGAGAAAACCAAATTGATGCTTTGAGGACTGATCTTGATAGGGCTAGAAACTTCAATCACTTTTTGCAAATTCAAAACAAACAGATGAGAGTCCATATGGCTGTATATGAGACATGGGCCATCAAATATAGAAAGGATGCCTCCAAAGCACAAGTGAGATTGGAAGAAATCATCGGTGAGTTTGATGAGAGCGAAGGTGAAGATTAGCCTAGGCGAAAGAGGCCAAGAAGCATGGGGCTCAAAAAGGCCCTTGAGAAACAAAAGGAAGAAGAAGATGCCCTTCTCCAATCTACCCCTCTCACTACATTGTTCGAACAAGAGATTGAGAAAAATCAGGAAGCATGGCTTGAGAGAGTTAATGATCACTTGGAGAAGAAATTGGCGAAGGTAAATAGAGACTTGGACCTTCAACGGAGGATGACCGAGCATTATAAAAAACTCAATCAGTTTGCCCAGCGGAAATTGAAGGCCGCTCAAGAAAAACTCAAGGAGGCTAAAGGGAAGCGCCCAACACCAAAATTGAGGAAAGACACCTCAAGGCTCCAAATTTTGGCCTCAACTTCACAACATGTTTCTGAAAACTCTTGAGGGTCATGCTCACCAAGTTTGGGCGAAATTCGACAAATTTTGGTTTTTTGTCATTTTTGGGTTTTTGGCCAAAACTCATGGGCATCGCCATTTCTATTTGGTGCATCCTCAAAGGATGAAAATGATATCATTGGATGCCATAATTTTAGGGGCACATACTTAGTGATTTTTAGATCAATTGAAGATCATTTTCTCCCCCAAAATGGTGAAAAACACTCGCTTTTTCTACACTCTGCCCCGTTTATCAGCAAGGCCTATTTTTTTGGGTTTTTACAAAAAAGTCTGTTTTTGGAAGACTTCTGTTGGTTAGTTTGGAGAAAAATAAACATTTTCAGAAATTAGACACTCATATATTTCCAACAAGCTATCATGAGCTTCATTTTGACATCAGGAAGGTTTCCAAAAGTTGCCGGCAAGTCAGGGGACCTTTAGCTGATGTATTTTTTGAGTATTTTTGTAAAAATTGAACCTTTCAAAATTGTTTTTTCCTCATGTGCGTTTAGATATTTTTTCCCCTAAGAAGTTATGAAAAGTCAATTTATTTCCCTATTTTAGCATTTTTTAGATATTTTATGACATATTTTGTGCCTTGGGCTTTGCAAAGCCTCAAGGACAAAATAATATATTTTGGATAGGCCAATGAGTTTGCAAGTTGAACTAGAGGTTTAAGAGGTTCCTCACTTTGGCCTATATGTTCCAAAGAGCTTTCATTGTAAGCAGGATGAAATTGATGAATAGAAATAATATGGTCCTTATAAGCTTCTAGGAAAATACTTGTCTCATGCTTTTGGATAGTTTCTTGGATGTTCTTGGATGATGAAGGATTGTTGTTGGATTCCATGACTTGGTAGAATGGTATAGTGTCTCTCTCTCTGTTTTGTTTCTTAGTTTTCATGCATAATTACATGTTCTTGCTTGCTATAAGATATTAGAGAATATATTTGAGACATGCCCTTGGAAGCACCTCAAATTTCCTATTTCTTTATAGCTTCTATGTTTTCTTCATTCTTAATCATATTAAAGAATCCTTGATTGCTCTTTAATAACTGAAGAATATTGTTTGATTATTTCATTTATGGTTTTACGCATGCTAAGTATGATTCACGGTATGCACTGCTTACTCATGGATAGCCATAGCTCCATCTATGAAACCTCTCTTTGATTGATTAGATTGTCATTTGTTGAAACAAGGAGGTCTTGTACTGATCTTTCCCTTTGCCTAAAACTATGCAATCTTGTTTTCAAAGTGCCCAATAGCTTGAAGTACTATGTTTAGGCATTCTGACATAGTGATTTGAGTTGTTTGTTTGTCTTAAATGTATTTCCCCAAAGTTTGATAGCCATTTCCTAAAGTTAGAGAGGTATATATCTCTATGCATGGCTTGAATGTTTATTTCTATGCATTGATTAGCTTATAGTTACATTTGTCATGATTAATGGTTTTCCCTACCTTGTTTATGTCAGCTACTAAACTATTTATGCTTGAAATCCTTTGTTATTCACAAATTTAATGTACATATCACTCCATTTTTCCCAAAGATCCATTTTGCCTTGAATCAAATTAGCCTTTCAACAACCTTGTATCACCATTTGAAAGATTTCTTGACCTTTTTGACCCCATAGCCCAGTTGATCTGACATATTTTTACCTATCTTATGTATTTGATCAATTCATCCCTCACAACCTAAAAAAAAAAACCAAAAAACGACTTCATAACTAGCCTAAAATCAGAACATAATAAGCAAACACACATATATCCCTTACACAAATAGAGAGAGCCCTCTCTGAGTCCAGGAAGGCTAGGTCCTTGAGCTCCAAATACTGGTTTGATGTTACAATGTCATTTGGCTTTGATGAAGCATTCCAAATCAGAGACCCTAACGGGCTAGGTAGCCTCTAGAGCTCATCCTTTGTTTAAAGGTGACAAATCCAATAAATTCCCCTGTAGTCTATATCTGGAATAGATTTTCCTTGTCATCTGACAATGTTTCTGAAAAAGGAACATTACAGTTTGAAAGCTCTCAACTTATAAAAGGAAGAGTATGGCAGCATTGAGAAGGTTTTTGAATGATATCAGATTTCTGAAGTATTGTCTGTTTAGACATACAAGCTTTCTTTGGTTTCTTAGCCTAGATTTCAAATGTTGTTTAGCATTCGGTGTTCCTGATCGGGAATCCCACCTCTTTCCTTAAGTAGCTCTTGGAGAGTTTTTCATTTCTTGTCCACTATTAGGCATTTGGCCAAGCTCTTCTTCCAACAAAAAAGCATATCCTATTGAGGGTTTGGTTGTCTTTGTAATCTGCAACAAGTGGAGGCTATATCTACTCAGATCTAGGCCAATCTAGTGCCTCTTTTCAGTGGGGAAGGATTCTATCCCATTGGTAAGAGAGTATTGGATCATTGGAGCTACATTTCCAAATCTTGGCATGAGACCAAACATGTTCTAAGGCTTACAACACAGTCTTGATTCTAGAACTATGTTATTTGTGTGGGTACTATTACAGGGTCTTTTGGCACACTTTTTGGAGGAGTGGTTTTCATGTGTTGGGGATCTGCCCTTCACATTTGAGATCCAATAGGAGGGGATCATTAAATTGCATATATCATATTAGATCTGAATTTTCGTGTATTTCTGAATATTTCTGCAGATCTATAGCATTTCTGCAGCATTAGATCTCATATCTACTCCTTGTACTTCATGTTTTGCTAAAAACCCCAAGGGGGATTTGAAGAAGAGCCTATCTAGTGTACATATCTGATATAGATCTAAATTTTCATACAGAGATTTGCTCTAGATCTGAAGTGTAATCTACAGCAGTTGCAGCCAATAAAAATAACATTCTCAAGCTCTTTCAGTCTTAATACATGGTTGCAGCACCTCATTTTGAGGATTTTCTTCCATAAAAATCTTCTATTTCTTGTTGTACATCTCATGGGTTGTATTATTCATATATTTTTAAGATGTATATGTAAATAAAGAGCCTCCATATTGTCCTCATGCTCTTACATGGCTGATTTGTGTTATTTCTCAACATTATTGTTTAATATTGTTGCAATCCCTATTTTAGGATATTACATACTCAAAATCATGTAATAAACATACAATACCACAATCAGCAAGTTATTTTTTTCAACCTTTTTGTAGATATTATTATCACTTGTTCCATTTTTAAAACATTGCTACTGAAAATACCTACCCTTAGTTCCTCTTTTAATACATATAGATATTTATTGAGTTTGAAGACATAATATTTACTCTTTCATAGCATAAAACCTTATAGCATATCCACATATACTTCTTCCTCTAAATAATCATTTAAAATGAATTATTTAACATCCATTTGATAAACTTTGAATCTTTGATAATATAAAAAATATAGAACCATTCTAATTTATTCAACTTTTGCAATAAAGAGCATATCTTTCTTCAAAGTCCACTGCTTCTTTCCAAGCATACTCCTTAGAAAAGAGTATGGTCTTATTTCTAATAACATGTCCATCATCATTTAGCTTATTTTTTAACACCCATTTGTTACAAATATGTTTTCATTAATGGATAAGGATGGAAAAGGCATTGATAGATGATGGAAAAATACAATATGATTGCACAATGAGAAAAGCATCAATGGAGAAGGTACATTAACTTTGAAGGAATTTCCTCTATAGAATAACACCTCAAATTCAAAAGGAAACAACTTATTTGGAAAGAGCTTTGGAAGATATTTCTAGTGGCATGTATAAGTTAGAAAATGGCCTCTAGTATAAGAATATATTCAAATTAAAAGGTGACAAACCCTATGGTGAAAAGGTTGCAACAAAAAATAGAGTGGTGGTCATAGTAGGATTTTAGTTTGGAAAATTGGCATATTTTTTGCAGCGACAAAGATTAAACAATATCTAATTCTGGTGGTGGATTTACCACTATGCACCCCCACTAACATATTGTCGGTCATCCGTAGGCTTGAGCGTATTAGAGCGTTAACTTGAAGGGGGTGAAAAATAGAGAGTAATTACCATAGCTTCAATTTTTCGATTGACATCAGGAATGGACTGGGAACCCTACCCCCCCTAAACAACAAAAAACATTAGGGGGGGATCCACTAAAAACCAATGAGATTAGGCTAGGTGACGTCGATATTACGTGGTGCATGAAAGGAAGAGTTGGTGGATAGATAGGAAAATACACAAAAATACCAAGAGAGAAAGAGATATGTGGTAGCATCTCATTGATAGATGGTGACATTATCATGATGTACACGAGGACAAGTGTCAGGTAGTTTTAGTGTTTTCAGGTGCCATACTCGGCCAAATCCAGGAGACATGTGTCACACTCCAGAGATTCCATGTGGTGGAGATGACATAAGCATGCCATTACCTCGTAGGATCTCTCCCAAAAGCTCGTTAAAGTGGGAAGAGAAGGATTGACAGGCTCACTAGGAGGTGGGAAATGTGGCAGTTGTCAGATACAACTCAGCCTAGATAATAGTTGATTGGTTGTTGAACACAGTGGTTGGAGCCACCAAGATAACTCATCGATATACTTATACCCCAGAGGGAACATAAGTTAGCACAATGGAGAATAGTAGGTTGAGAGAGCACCGATATGAGTTGGAAGTACACAACGAATCCAATGACACACAAGAGAAGGCAGAAAGGAAACCCCACATGATAACAAATCTCTCAAGTTGGCTAAGACCTCAAAGGTTATGGACTAGGTCACAACCCTTGGTATTATTGGAAAAAATGGTCGATGTGTAAGTGCTAGGGGATTAAGGGACAAATATGGTGGAAAAACCATTTTTGGCAATATGTTTGGTGATTTAGCCAAATATAACACTCCAAATTTAGAATTGTAGTTAAAAATACAACTAAACTTTTATAAAATTCCAAAAATAATAAAAAATTGAAAGTTAAACTCAAAGATTTGTATCATAACATTACATAAGTGTTTTAAGACCTACATATAACAACCAATCTAGATTTATGTAGGAAAACAATAAAATATAGAAATAAACATAAACACAAAGAAGTGACAAAAAATATACTTCATTTCATTAATATCAAATAATTGAAATAAGCTTACGGATAGAATGGAAATAAACTAGCTCAGGCAATAATAGCTTATCTCTAAGAAGACATGTGGCAGCCACATCCCTCTGAAATTTGTTGAAATGAGGCTCAATGGAATTTTTGTTATTGAATAACATGGGAAAACTATAAACATACAAAACCCTAACCCTAGGAGATGAAGTGCCAAAACTATGGGCCCCATTTGGGTAAATTGGTACATCAAATTCCCGGCGACGTAACTCTGGAATACAATCTTTGTTTGACGTGAAAAATACCTCATTAGAAATATTTATCCGAGGAATAAAAATTTAGAGTGGTCAAGATCGAATAGTTAACCATGTTGGTCCCAGTTTTCCCAAAATATTTCGTTTGGTGCCTCAAAATGATTCTGGAAGTTTAGGACTTGAAAAACTGCCAAAACTAGTAAATTGTGGTACAATTAAGGAACTAAAAAACCTAAAGGAATAATGGTGGGGGTTCTAGTTGAATAGGTGGGTGGCCACCAATATCCACTCGGATCAGTACTTCCACCTTAGGAAGAAATGTTCCTCATTGCATTGAGTTCTTCATGACATGGGGAAACTTCTTGTGAACTTGGTCCCTCATGAGCCACTTGCCTTGGTGCAAGAGTTGGTAAACATTGACAAACCGATAAAACTTGATATTCTGTTGGAAATTTTTCTTGATTTGTGTGTCCATGATCCTATTAGTTGTGGCCTATTCCATGCAGTCAGGGTTTAGCTTTTTTGGTTTGATTTTTTCTGCAATATGTGATGTGTCCAGTAATGGTGGAAAGCATGGCCGAAGGTGGTCCACATTGAACACTAGGTGCAAGACAAGGAATGGGGGAATGTTGAACTCAAAAACATTGTCTCCCATAGCCTTGATAATGGTGTAAGGCCCATATCAAAGTGGTTTGATCTTCCGATGAGATTTGGCTAGATGTTCTTTCTACAAAAGCAACCAAACTTTGTCGCCCACCTAAATCTTGTGTGGCACCCGATGTTGATCATGTCGCTGCTTGTAATTAGAATTGGTTCTATCAAATATTTCATGGAACTATTGGTGAATGTGTTGAATGCTCTCAATGAATTTGTTCGCCTTGTCAGATTCAGACTGGACATGAGCCGAATCTGCATGAGTAGCTACAAATGTTATGGCCACATCCATGGGACATAATGGATGGAATCCCAAGCCCACCTAAAAGGGGCCATGGCCAATTGACTTCTGTAAAGGCCAGTTATAGTTGTGTTGTACATAGGGTAAGCTTTCATCCCATGCATGTGGTTGCTTCAAGTTGTACATATACAAAATGTGTATGACCATCATGTTGATGACCTTTGTTTGGCCATCAATTTTGGTGTGGAAATTTGTGGACTTAGTGAGCTTGGTGTCCAACATCGACCAGAGACTTCATCAAAATTTACTGAGGAACCTGTTGTCCCAATATGAGATAATGGACTATGGGATCCCAAAGTGTACCCACACTCGTTCAAAGAAGAGTTTCGTAGTGTTCTTTGTTGTGATATTCTTCTTACAAGCCATCATAATGGTCATCTTAGAGAATATGTCAATGACAACAAAAACACAGTCGTTGCGATGCTTGGTAGAAGGAAGTCCTGACATGTAATCCCTAGAGATGGATTCCCACGTCTAACTAGGGGCAAGAAGAAGAGTATATAGGCCTTCCGTCTTGATGGTCAATTTCGAAATGGCACAGACAATGCAGGATCTGATGTCCTTCCCAACATCATGTCAAAATATCAGCTAATAAAAATACTTCTACAATACTGTGACTATATTTTCAACCCCAAAATGTTCAGCGAACTGGCTATAGTGTGCTTCCCAAATCATCTTGGCATGCTTTCTTGAAGGAACATAAAGGTGTTCGAGGTTGCATGGTAGTGCATCTCGGAGGTGAAATTTTGCAACTTGCTTACCCTCTAGGAGCATCTGGTATGTGTTTTGGAATTTTGGATTGCTTTTGTAGAGATGCAACCAACCCGAAGACTCATGCCCACAAGATTCAAGTGGTTAACACCATGATCCACGATCGATTGAGGTAGTCCACAACATTATTCGTGATGCCCTTCTTGTACTTGATGCTCAAATGGAACTATTTCATGTATGTGGCCCATTTATGATGGTGGTCGTTCTGCAACTTTCCTTGTGTCTGTATGAATAGTAGAGGTTGGTGATCTATATGGATGACCGTTTCCTTCCCCAAAATGTAATTCTTCCATTTTCGACAGGCATGCACAATGGAATACATCTCTTTTTAATAGGTGGGATACTTTGGAACTACGTCTGAAAGTGTATCACTGTGGTATGCCACCCAATGCCCATGCTTAGTAAGTACTGCCCCAATAGCATATTTAAAGGAATATGTCTCGATCTCAAATGGTTGCTGCAAGTCTGGTAATGGGAGCACTGGTGCAGAGTAGAGGCGATGCTTCAAATCCGTGAACAACTTATGTTGAGATTCAAACCAAAACAATTTTTCTTTCACTCCTACTTTGGTGACTTGACTCAAAGGCCAAGTAATATGATTTAACCCCAACATGAACCTGTTACGTCCCTGTAATTTGTAATATTGGCAGGACCAAATAGACAAGGGTAACATCAAACCAACTTTGGAGTCCTAGGACCTAAATTTCCTGGACTCAGACAGGGCTCTCTCTGTATTTGTATAAAATATATAATTTGATTGATTGAGGATGTTGATTTTAGGCTAGTTAAAATGATAGGGTTGTTTGTTTTGTTTTGTTTGGTTGGGTTTCTTATTAAGTGGAACATATAGAGCAAGAGAAATTCAAACCATTGGGCTATGGGGTCTGTGAAAGGCTTGCAAAGTACAACAATAAATAAAGGATATTTCATAGGGTAATTTAACAAAGCCAAATGGATCTTAATATCTTATGTGGGTGTGAAATGAACATTAAATTGTGAGTTTAATAGGTTTAATGGGAAATTAAGAATCCTTTAACATATACTAGAACAAGAAAAGCCTTTAAGATCACTATGCCTTAAGAAAGAACCAAAGGATAGGGCACACCATAAACTTCTTTGGCCAAACATCACCAACTAAACTTTAAGACAACAGTCCAACAAACCCTAGAG
Source organism: Pinus albicaulis (assembly GCA_034641835.2). NCBI lineage: Eukaryota > Viridiplantae > Streptophyta > Pinopsida > Pinales > Pinaceae > Pinus > Pinus albicaulis. Next base: position 359,283,011 of record CM076581.1, on the reverse strand, counting down.
AGCAGGGAACTCCTAAATTCTCTAGCTATTTACCTTCAAACAAAGAAAACATTTAAGATAAAAAAATAATTGATGATTTAAGAGAAGGGAAATACTAAATTATTCAATCAGAATTTAAAATACCTTCAAAGTAACTATTTAGGATTGACCAAAGGACAGGGAAAACCATAAACTTCTTTAGCCAAACCCTAATAAGTAAAATTCAAAGAAAGGCATTAAAAACAATGTTTCAAGATACACCAAAGGAAAGAGAATACCATAAACTTATTTGATTTGAATATTATTAAACCATTTTAAAGACAACAAGCTAGGTGGAATCAGAAATAAATTAATAATTCTCCAATCAGACCCAGCAGAGGAAAACATTTAAACAATAGAGAGTAGACAGGCTTCAGGTGACTCTAACAGCATATCTTAACCTAAATTTTCTGCTATGTTATAAGAGAAAGGATGAAAAATATGAAAACATAAGGAAACAAGTACAAGATAAGAATGACATCACCATTTAACAAAGTTCATGAATCCTGTGAATGTACTTTCTCCACTAACATTCAGTTCAAAACAATTACAAAGCTCCAAAGCCAACTTCTTCACGACTCAAAATCTATGTGATATTCAACTCAACAATCAATGAAAAGTAATTATGAAGAATAAATGTAGTATTTATCTACAAAATGAGGAGGTGAAACCCAAGCTAGGGTTTTAGATGTCATTTATTACATAGTTAAATGCATTTTGACCTTTGAGACCATGCAAGTCCCAAGGAAAAATATATAAAACTCATTCATTGCAATAATAACTTCTAACATAACTATTGACATAATTTTGGAATAAATTTGAATTTGAGGCTTCAAAATAAATTTTTCAATAACTCCTGATAAGGGTGCAACTCCAAGATACAGGGGTGCAGCGCCAGTGCAAATGTGCAATGCTAAGACTGAGAAAATGGCATGTTTTGCAACTAAATTTTGGAGGTCTTCCCAGTGTCCAAATGAGCTTCGTGATGGCTCATTGGAAAGGTATATGAGTCTATTTTAGAAATAATATTTCACATTATAGAATGGCTCCCATTTTAATTTTCAAAAATCACTTCTCCCAATACTGATAAACGAGCAACGGCAGTGCCAAAAATAGGGAAGAAAGGTGATTTTTTGGTAGTTTTTGGCCTTTATGAGGGACTAGTTTTTCTCCAAATCCTCTAAAACTTTCTGAGTTTGATGTACTTGGCATGAGGAACATGAAAATTTTTAATTTTTTTCATTTGAGTACCCCAAAAAAGAGCGGAGTTCCAGTGGCCCTACGCATTTGACCCAATTTCTGCTAGTCAAATTGTCAAAAATAAAAAATGTGAAAAAATGTGCCAAAATTTGAATTTAGCTTTCTTATTAAAATTTAGAGGCTTGGAGATACACATCATTAAGTATATTGAGTTTTTCCTTCTCCTTTACTTCATTTAGAGCCTAAATATTTGCATGGGCTCGTTTGAGCTTGGCCCTTGCAATTCTGTTTCTCATGGCATAATGTCTTGCCATCCTCCTCTGAATGTCAGTGTCTCTCTTGTTCTTCTCTAGTTGACCCTCTAGGTGAAAATTGTATCTCTCTAGCCAAGAATCTCTATCCTTGCTAATATCTATGGCAAGCAACTCACTTAGAGTGAGTTTCTCTACCAATTCTACCTCTTTTTTCCCTTCCTGGGCCAAAGCCCTCTTCAACCCAATTGTCTTTGGCCTCTGTCTAGGAAGCTGATCTTCCTCAACATCACTACCATAAAAATTGCCCAAGGTCTCATCTAACAAAGCCTTGACATTTCTAGCCTCTTTATGAGCTCTGATTTCCCTGACCTCACTGATGGCCTTCTTTGTCTTCAACTGCTGATTCTCAAGCTCAAAAACGTTAATCACATTCTTTTCCCTACCAAGATTAGATTGAAGCTCACTAATCTTGGCATACTTTATTTTGAGAAACATATTGGTAATTCTCTCCTCATCCTCATCTGCAAGGTCAATTAGCTGAAACTCTTGCTCAATTTCATGCTTTTCCTCCTCCTCAACAGTGATAGGTTCCATGACCCTTTCCTTTCCCTTATCAACCTGTTTAGTTGATGAATAAGGCAAGGCCCCTTTTACCTCAAGTGAAGAAAACACCTAAATGTAGCCCCTATGGTATGTCAAAGGAAATGGCTCAATGTCACTCATTTTAGTGCCATATGTCTCAATGTTCCCATAAATGCCTGATGCTTTGTCATTATGATATGAGAGTGAAGGGTTGTGGAAAGGTGATGTAGAAGGGTCATCATGGGGTGAAGGAATGTGAGTGGGTGGAGATGTATGAACAATAGGATGTGATGGAGAAGTGGATATGGGAGGATGATAAGATGAAGGAATATCTTGTTGATGATGGCCATGTGGAGTAGTGAAAACCTCATGGGAAATGAAGGGATCCCATGGAATTTTCTTCTACTGGGGCTGGTGCATAACCACCATCTTGATAAGTGAATGACGAAAAAGGCTCTGCATTTGCTGATTGTGGTTTCTCTTTTGCACTATGTAGGCCATTTTTTCAATGCTACGGAAAAGATAATATGGTATGTGTAGCATTCTTACTCTAGTAAAATGAATAAGAAGACGGATATGGTATGAGTAAAGGCGGGAAAAATTTCCCACACAAGTGAAATGCTTCATTATTATCTTCATCATGGGTGCATATCTATCAAGCAGATGAGAAAAATGGAAGATATATTTGTGATGATCTTTATACCAAGGTTTAAGGTATGGTTCAAAGTAACTCATGTCCAGGTTTTCTTGTTTGAACCATTTCTCTCCTATACTAGGTATCCCTGTAGCAGCTGCAATAGCATCAATGGACATCTCAAATGTATTTCCAGCAAGATTGACTTGCTTTTCATGTAGATTGATGATGAATAGCCTTGCTAGCTCCGGGTGATTTTGGACTTGCTGCACTTTCTCACAAAATTTAAAGAAGCCCACATGCTTAAAGCAAGAAATAGTGAGGGGTAAGGCCATGAGTTTTTTTGTATTGATGGGCTCAAACCTGTTTATCTTCCCTCCTTTATGATCATGTCTCCTTGAAATTTGAGCCTCAACACCACTGACACTATCTTCTTCCTCTGAGATCTAAAACTTTGTTTTATAAAACCCTAGGTTACAAGGGAAGTGAGATGAGGGGAAAGGGATGAAATGGAAGCTTTTCAAAATGAAGGGAAAGAGTGAAAGGGAATGGGTGTTGTGACAAACTAGATGAATGGAAAGCCTCAAACAATGTAATTACCCTTGTTTATGACTGATTTTATTTAAGGAGGATGAAATAGGAATGAAACAGTGATTTGAAGCTAAAACTTAGGGTTTCCTTTAGGGTTTTACTTCCATTGATTAAATGATGACCAAAATAGCTTAAAATGGGTTATAGTATTCGCTTACCACTTAAGAGTGCTTTGGAGAACCTTCTCAAATATTTGAAGGCAATATGAAATGATTTGGGATGTTGGAAGACTTAGAAACCCTTTCTATCTAAGTGCGTAGCGCTAACCCAAGCACACAATGCCAGTTTGAGCGCACAGCGTTGGTGCAATTTTAAAAGGGTCTTGTCGGGCAACAACACAGTGCTTTGGCAAGTGCCTAGTGCTAGCTCCCAGGCACATAGCGCCTTCAAAATTTGCGTGGAGGATAACTGAAAAGGGCGCAGTGCAAACTCCCATGCACACAGCGCCAAGCCAAATGCACAGTGCCAAGAAACTTAGCTCGAATTCACTCAGAAATCCCACAAACTCTTCCTTTCTAAATGCTCTTGATCTTTTGGAAGGTGACAATGATTCTTTTTGAAGTGTGAAATGGGATTTTATAGGCTTATGGATTTAGTTTAACTTTGAAAAACCTACTTTCTAATGTTTGAAGTCCTTTTCCTTTGTCTCTGATACTCTTTGACAGTTTTTGCTTTACAGGTTGCTGAAATCATGGAATTGGATTTCCTTTTGTTTATTGAGGCATGATAAGTTCATTTTTGGAAACTTTGGGATTTAATCACATAGTATCATCTTCAAAATCTTCTATATTTTCCACCATAAATTTCAACTCATATTTTCCACCTCCTCTAGCCACCTTTTTCAAAACCCTAACTGTCTGTAGTTCTTTACAACAATCATCAGTGTTGTCTTCTAAGTTCTCTATATCCCTTTCAAGCTCATTCGTTCCTGTCTAGTTCACCTTAACCTTTTTCCATATTCCATCAATATTTTCTAATAAAATTTCTTCATGTTTGGCCTTGTTTTCTCCCTGCATATCATTTTCCTACTAGTAATCACTGCTTTGGCACCCAAATGGACTAATAGGTTGATAACCCTAGTCATCTTCAAGACCAAGTTTTTCTTCTTTCTCTTGTTGTAAATTGTTTTCATTCAGGAGTAGATAGTCTACATCATCAGTAATTTCTACTGATAAATCTTCCAATACCTCTACATAAGTGTCAAACTTTGTCCATTTTTCTCACTTCTAGGTTCTGAACTGTGAAGATGATCCTCCTTGGAAATTTTAGGTTTTTCTTGAATAACCATGTTTTGACATTCTATTATATCTTAGTCAGATTCTAGCAAAGGAAGAGCAGTGCCTGAAACATCCAAGGATGACCTTGAAAGGTACAAAACCCTAATGACCTAATGTCAATTCCTTTAGACCTAATTTTGAATGAAATTTAACTTAGATATTTTCAAGGGAAAACAGATCATTGTTATAGGTTATTATGCCCAAAGGGACATGGGAATGAGTAAGCAAAAAGAAATATTAGAGGGAGGGTGGAGTTTATTGATAGGGGAAAATAAGGAAATGAGGTTTTAGGTACGAAAGAAGGATGAAAATGAGAAGTATAAGCCCATAATGGGTCTTTTAAGAGAAATAGGGTGACTTTGAGATGGCAAACTGATAGATAGGGGAATTTTTTTTATGAAGATAATGAAGGCAGTGAGATTTCTAAAACTCAAGATATTCAAGGAATATTTTTTCTCAGAAAACTATAACCATTCTATAGTCATCCAAAGATAGTGAAAAATATTTATGACTAACAGAAATTATGGTAGAAGTTGGCAAGACAAAGAAAGTTATGGAGCTGTGTTAGAGTGGTTGGGGCTGAGGAATCCAAAATAACCTAGATATTGGCTTGGTCCACATCCACCCCCACTCATCAAAAATTTACCCCAGATATTGAACTTGGGTCATGCCAAAAGAGCATTTATCCAAATTGGCACATATCTTGTGTTTCCACGGTGCTTGGAGGACCTGTCAAATGTGGTGGAGGTGATATTCCCAACTCTGGCATGTCTTTCACCCCTAGGGGTTGCTCACGCTATAGCTATTAACAATCCAAAAATGAGCTCCATCACTAGGTACATTTAGAGGGGTTAATGGTCACAATTTTTCCTTATTATTTCTCTTTTTCTTTCATTTTAATTATATTATGGTCTTATGATGCTAATGTATATGGTTACTGAGGTGTATCATACTTTGAGTACCTAACATGAGTCAAATGCAGGAAAAACATGAAGATATTTCATTTTTGGTGAATATTTTGTCACTAAGACTCAGAGTATACATAAAGGATATATTCTAGGGGGATTTTCCACCCTCCTTAACTCCCAAAAGCAGCCATGGGATCCTTGAGATTCCCTCCAACAACTTGAAATAAATGGAAACCAAGTAAACTCAAGATCAAGTGCACCAAAGCCACACTTCACTTGCAGTCAAGTGCACTCATCACCTACTTTTTAGGGAGCTATTGGTAGCTACCCTTTTGGTTAAATAGGGCTGAGCAAGGGCTCATTAGGATTCGAAATTTGGAGAAATCCATTAGGCTCTTTTCTCTTGTAATCAATTTTTAAGATTTTCATGTTGATGTAATGAGACTATCTTTCGAAGTAACATGAGTATTCAGATTTTGCTTCACTGATCTAGTTTCAGAGATCCAGGCTTGTGGGTTAGGGCCCAATCCACGTGCCTTAGTCTCTCTTATGGAATCATTCTTTACTTTCGTGTCATTTTAGCTAGTTTTTCTTATGAGTATTTAGCTATTTTTCTTGTATTTTCATTCACTATTTTTACTTTGCTTCCATTTGAATTTTGTTGTATATTTATCTTTCTTACATGTTGGTATAATATATTATAAATTTAGAAAGTTGTGAGTCAAGCCTCCCCTTCCCATCTCTTTCATGGGAGCTTGACGAGGGTAGACCTTCCCCACAGACCAAAATTACTTTTTAGTTTATGATTTATTGGAATGGATAAGTTAGGTTTTTGTAGTTCCATGGATATGCTTAGAATGTTGTGTTACATCTCTATTTGTAGGTTAAAGTATATTTTCTTTCCAAATTCAAGTCATATTTTCCATTGCATTTATCATGAATTTGTCCATTTTTATTGCATGAACGGGTAGTTTTCTTGTAATTTCAGGTAGCACAGCCAAGGAGAACTTCGCCAACACCTTCGAATTCATATCTCACCCTTCATCAACCATTTGTTCATCAAAATCGCCATCAACCCTGTTTTCAGATTTTTCATCCCTACATCGTGAGAAAACCCTAGGGGTGCAAGACATGCCTCCCAAGAGGTTCTAATATTTTTCAATGGGTTTCCCACCATCCACTCATCCAAATCCACCTTCACTCCACCTTCCCTACCCTTTTCACACCCATTTTTGGCCTTAGATTGCCCTTGGACTATTTCCTGTAGAAATTCAGGACTTTCTTGTAGCACTACAGGAAACCTGTAGCAGCACTTGAAGGAGCACCATTGGGCCCCTCCTTAAGCATAGAAACCACCATCCACATCCTCTAGACCTACGAAGACCACCCATACACCATCAGTCGTGCACCCATGTGTTGAAGCCTGCCATAAGCCACCTTAGCACTTTCTTCTCCTAGATGAAAAACAACAAGTTTACAAGCATAGTTAAGGTCATGATTAGTTGCATGATTAAAATCATGATAGATAGAGCATAGAGTGAGTAGATTTTTTTTAGCCATTTGGCCTAGCAAAGTGTGATTAGGTTATTTTCCTTTATGAAATTTCAATTCAACAATTGACTTCATGAAAGATGCTTAGTTTGCCTTCATTTATTATCATAGCTTAATATGTAGATTTATTTCATTGCAGAGTAGTTAGATGTACTTTCTTGATGTAGTGTAGATCTGTACTTGCTGATATCACCATGAATTTGAATCATTTGTATCCCTAGGCCGAAATTTAGAAGTGTGACAGACTTCATCCAAAAACTCTAGAAGTAGCACCCTTTCGTAAATCTTAAAAGAGGATGACATGAGTAGAATGCATCTGCTCTGTATATAGAAATGTCACCTCCAAGTTTGTATGAACCCCGAGTTGATAAAGCAAAGTAGGGAAACCTCTAGGATTTGCAGCATTCTTGGTGCAATACTAAATCTCACCACGTTTTGGCGATGTTGTCGAGGAGGTGTCTAATAGATGATTTGATTTTGTTATAGCATTATTTTCTACTTTCCTTGTACATGTTGTTTCAAAAATACAATAAAATATAGTTTTCATGCCTTGTAGCAGTAGAGATACTTAAGGAAACGTTTTACCTCAAATCCCTCCATTACCACATAGTCACCCTTCACTCTTCTTTAGTGGCTCTAAGGTTGAACACACCATAGGTGAGGCTTCTAAAAATTTTGAAGAACCTATTGGAGACGAAGAAGATCTTGTTCCACCTGAGGAACCTGTTTGTAATATTCCTACTTTAGCAAGCAACTAAGGGGAATATTAAATTTTTTATTTTGCACTTACTAGTTGGATAAATGGGTAAGGAGGCCCATGCTTAATAAAAACATGAATAAAACCCATTATAATGTGAAAGGGGATCATCATAGTAGTTGTATTTTACACTTATGGGTGTGAACAAGGGAAAATGGATGAGGACATAGTCAAGTTTGACTAAGTCAACATGCATGCATGAAGAAGAGGAGATCATCAATAAAACCAATTTAGTGTGAACAAGGATCAGCATAAACATAAATTTGTGAGCTAGATTGATTTCACTTGAGTGTGAAAAGGGATGAGGCAAATTGAAAAGATTAACCTTGACCAAATCAAACAACGCAATATGGAGGAGTGGCCTTGATGAAGGTACATTGTAATTTTGGAGGGATATTTCTCATGTGGAGTTGGAAACCCTAATGGGTGGGACCCAAGGTGAGGAGGCTCACAAAGTTTATACGGAAGAGGATGGCAGCCATTTGGGGTTAGCTTGTATTATTATTGATTTTTTCTATTTAGACTATTTTGCATCCTCTTGTTGTTCAGCAGAGTTGCAGTGTTATTTAGCAGAAGGATCTCCTGTTTAGGAATCCTTCTCCTTTCTTGAGAGGCCTCAAGGAGGAGTATTGTACTTAAATTTTCCACACTCAGGCTTGAGGCCAAACATCCTCCTTCATCCACAGCATTATTTTTGTAGAGAATAGTGTTGTGTTGCAGGTTTTTGCACTGGAAAGTCCCCAACACCACTTTCTCAACTTATCTTTCTGAGGAGGGAGCTTCCCTTTCTTTGCAAGATCTGCTAACAAGGTTTCTGAGCATTTTGTATATCTTGGCATGTGGCAAAAGCATTCTTCATCATTGAATAGGTATTCCTTGGCAAGATCTGTGTTATTTTCTACAGTGTTATAGTAGCAGGGTTTGAAACCCTTACTTGTGAGTTTATTCCTTGGAGGAAGGGCCAACTCTTCTCCCGGAAATATTTGTACATATTCCTTATTATATTCATTGTATATTTCAGCTATTTGTATTAAAATCTATAGTGTAACTACATTTTCCAAATCTATATCTGTAGATCTGCTATTCATGTACTTGTGTTCTAATGGAACCCTTGACAAGTTATCTCTTTGATGTATAAAAGGAGCTAGATCCCCATTTTCCTCCATGTTCTAATATAATAAACTCCAGATATTTTATTGCATAATATTATATCTTAAACTCTCAGAAAATCACATTTTATATGCTTCAGTAGCTTTCTGTTGAGCTAAGTCATGGGATTTGGACCTTTTTAAGCCATACCGGGAACGGGAGGTCTACTTAACTTATCCAGAGTGATTTTTCTTTGCTAAAATTTGGTATGTGAGTCCCATATGACATATTATAAGGGATACCACCATTATTTTCCTCTTTTATTACACAAATATCTGGGAATAACGTTTTTGGGGCTTAAATTGCTGCTTTTCCCCACTTTTTAGGTCCTAAAATGAAGAAGAAGTTGCTTCTGTAATATCAAATGATGATAATGTGTTTCTTGACACATTACATGGATGAATATCTTGCTTCAGCTCCAGCTTTGTGTTTACATATTGCTGCAGTCCCATTATTGGGCATTTTCCGTCCATTCTAGGTGTGAGAGGCTTGTTTATCTCACCTAGTTTGCTTGGTTTCTAATTTACTCTTGGATTTGGATCTTAGATTATAATATATAAGAGATCCAAGTGCTAATATTTTTTTTTTTTATCATACATTCCTGAAAAATGCATTTTTCAGGCATGCCTTGCTAGCAATCCCAATTTGGGGATATTACAGTGGTATCAAAGCATAGTCTTGGCTCAGCCTGTGAGTTCCAGCCACCATAAGGAGAAATATGAGAATGATGGAGAGGATGAGTTTAATCTCATCACTTTTCAGATCCAGAAAGAACCTCTTTCATGAGGTTAAGCTGATGAAGGATAAGAGATGCCAAGAAACTCCTAGAGGGTTTCAAGAAGAGGAAGAACCACACACTTCCTATTCTCATGAAGAAGAAGACAAAGGGCATGGAAGAAACTTGGAATATCAGATTCTAATTGAATATCTTATTGAGTACAAGACTCAACCTAAAGCCTTCAAGGAGAATCTAGCCTTCCCATAGTTCATTTAATTGGAGGAAGAAATGAGACCTTGCAGCATAAGAAGGATGAAGGGAAATAGGTTTCTATTGTCTAATTTTGATGGATCATCTTTAGCAAGGAATTGGAAAACAAGACTTGTAGCATTCTTCCTACTACATCCAGTGGTAGAAAGAGAAGTAGTAGATATTTCAATGCTTCACATGAAGTGCAAAGCAAGCACTTGGTGGTTCAGCCCCATAAGTCATGCAAGAGTATCTACTCTTGTAGATTTCACTTAGAGAGTGATCAAGAGATTTGATGAAGAACAATTAGAGAGGGAGGAGCCCTTACCATCTCTTGAGGAGACTTATATTAGTGTTGTCACAACCATGGGAGAGCAGCCTTCAACATCAGCAGTTGAGGGAGCCAATACAGTGAAAGAAAGAACTCTTGCAGCCATGCAAGGTATTCCCAAAGTCCAACAAGGTATGATTGTATTTCCACTTTCTATTATTGAAACAAATATTTTAGAATGTTGTGGAAATATGTTGTTGTATGACCCAGGATCATCACCTATTGCTAATCTAGAGCAGCAAGGTTGAACTGCACTGTCCAAGAGCAGCAGTGAAGAGATAAGGACCCATTCCTCATGCGAACATTTAGATGCCATCTTCATTCAAGAAGCCATGGAGGAAGAGATTTCAAAGGGTAGACATATTGAGATGAGAAACTCTTTCTCCTCTCTAGATGACACTCTCTGAATGAGCATGCCACAACTCAAAGAGATACTTCTACTTGCAGCAGATCCAAGGCCTCTTTGGTTTTGGAAGGCCATGCATGAGGAGGAGGTCTCATCAGGAGATCCCATCGGAGGTGCACTTCAAAATTTCATGAAGTGCAAAGTTCTTCAAAGGTTGGAGGAGCATGGTGTCCTACCTTGGGAGGATACCAAACATTTGAAAAATGAGATCCATCACCCACATTGGGATGAGTCGATGGCAGTATGGAGCAAGACGGTTCCAAACCCCTTGCAGATCTATGATACATGCCAGCAAGAGGCATGGCTGTGCTGGTTGTTTTTGGGTGAGTTTGGTCACTACCCAAAAATTCCTATTTCTTTAACTCATTCTTTGAGTCTAAATGATAGGATGCATAAGGAGAAGGCATTTTTGTTGTGGCTATTGAGAAGAGATTTTGGACATCAAATGTCAAATCTTATGCCCATGTACTTACCTTTGTCTAAGATATGTCTCATGTGATCACATGTATTTATGTTTGAGATGTATTTCATGCATGTATATTTTTTTGGGAGGAAGGATAACTTCACCATGATGTATGAGGGAGTTGGTTTGTACTTTGTTGAAGAGACAACTCACATGTCCATCAATGTATTATTTCTCCATGATTTTCATTTTGATAATGCAAGGAGGCAACAAGAGTCCTTGTTGCTATGGCTATTATTGAGAGAGTATGGGCTGGAATCTCTCCATACTCATCATGATGTTTTAGAAGGAATGTATGGCACATTTTCTTGTTATTTTGATCATGTACACCTGATATATATTGATGTTTACTACCACATAGTAGATGAGCACTCATGCACAACTAGTACCTTGTTGGAGGACAACTTGCCACATGAAATTCTCAAGTAGCAGTTGGGAAAAATGCACTGTATCGCTTGGATCAACCATTGGTATCGTGGAACCATCAACATTTTTCTGATTTGGATGCCAAATGGTGATGAGATGCCATTCCTTTTGGATGGGATGGTTTGGGCCAGCATGAGTCATGACATGGGAGATAGGATCTTTGGAGATCTATTTTTCTTCTTGCCACTTGAGGGAAACCTATTTGTAGCCCAATACCAGCATGTACTCTACACTTGCCATGAGTGGAGAGGAAGATAACGTGGGGTAGGCCATCTTGCCTATCATGTTCAGCTATTCAGCCCACCTTCTTTGCAGGAGCCTAAGGTGGAGGAGATATTTCATGAGTTGCCATGTTGGAGGGTGACTCATCTTGTATGGATGATAGCTTGGGGGTGGAGGTTTTACATTGGAATGTTAGCTCCCAAACACATTTCAGACTCCATGTCTTGGGAGGGAGTTTTTTAGTTCTATCCTAGCAGTTTCTTGAGGACAAGCAACATTTGGGAGGGGAGGAATATAATATTCCTACTTTAGCAAGAAGCTAAGGGGAATATTAAAATTTTGATTTTTCACTTAGTAGTTGGATAAATGGGTAATGAGGCCCATTCTTAATAAAAAAATGAATAAAACCCATTATAATGTGAAAGGGGATCATCACAGTAGCTCGATTTTACACTTATGGGTGTGAACAAGGGAAAATGGATGAGGACATAATCAAGTTTGACTAAGTCAACATGCATGCATGGAGAAGAGAAGATCATCAATAAAACTAGTTCAGTGTTAACAAGGATCAGCATTGACAAACATTTTTGAGCTAGATTGATTTCACTTGAGTGTGAAAATGGATGAGGTATATTGAAGAGGTCAACCTTGACCAAATCAAATAGCACAGTATGGAGGAGTGGCCTTAATGAAGTTACAACGGAATTTTGGAGGGAGATTTCTCATGTGGAGTTGGAAACCCTAATGGGTGGGACCCAAGGTGAGGAGGCTCACAAAGATTATAATGAAGAGGATAGCAACCATTTGGGGTTAGCTTGGATTATTATTGATTTTGTCTGTTTAGACTATTTGGCATCCTCTTGCTGTTCAACAGAGCTGCAGTGTTGTTTAGCACAAGGATCTCCTGTTTAGGAATCCTTCTCCTTTCTTGAGAGGCCTCAAGGAGGAGTATTGTACTTCAATTTTCCACACATAGGCTTGAGGCCAAGCATCCTCCTTCAGCCACAATGTTATTTCTGTAGAGAATAGTGCTGTGTTGCAGTGGAAAGTCCCCAACACCACTTTCTCAGCTTATCTTTCTGAGGAGGGAGCTTCCCTTTCTTTTCAAGATCTGCTAAGGAGGTTTCTGAGCATTTTGTATATCTTGGCATGTGGACAAAGCATTCTCCATCATTGAATTCATAGTCCTTGGTAGGATCTGTGTTATTTTCTACAGTGTTGCAGTAGCAGGGTTTGAACCCTTGCTTGTGAGCTTATTCCTTGGAGGAAGGGCCAACCCTTCTCCCATAAAGATTTGTACATATTCCTTCTTCTATTCATTGTATATTTCAGATATTTTTATTTATATCTGTAGTGTAACTACATTTTCCACATCTAGATCTGCAGATTTTCTATTCATGAAATTGTGCTCTCATGGAACCCTTGTCGGGTTATCTCATTGATGTATAAAAGGAGCTAGATCTCCATTTTCATCCATGTTCTGATATAATAAACTAAAAATATGTTATTTCATCATACTATATCTTAAACCCTTAGAAAATCACGTTGTATATTCTTTAGTAGCTTTCTGTTGAGCTAAGAAATGGGATTGTGACCTTTTTAAGCCAAACCGGGACCGGGAGGTCTGTTTAACTTAGCCAGAGTGGTTTGTTTTTGCTCAAATTTGGTATGTGAGTCCCATATGAAATATTTATAATGTATCCCACCATTATTTTATCTTTTATTACAAATAGCTAGGAATAACATTTTGGGCTTAAGTGCCTTTTCCCCACTTTGGGTCCTAAAATGAAGAATAAGTTGTTGTAACATCAACTGATGATAATATTTTTATTGAAACATTCCATAGATGAATATATTTCTTTAGCTTCATCTTGTGTTTACATATTGCTCTTGATCCCATTATTGGGCATTTAAGCCATTCTAGGTGTGAGAGGCTTATTTATCTCACCTAGTTTGTAGTTTCGATTTCCTCTTGGATTTGGATCTTAGATTTATAGGATATAAGAGATACAAGGGCTAATATTATTTTTGATGGCATTACATTCTGAAAAATGCATTTTTTGAGCATGCACTGCTAACGATCCCAGAATTTGGGGATATTACACTACTTCACCCCTATCTCAACCATAGGTGGCATTGAAGCCAAGGAGTATTTCCCATTAGAGATGTAGATGGGGAAACTAAATGAAAAAATTAGCCCCTCATCCTTCCATACTTTCATGGACTTACCTTGTGAATATCTGACACATTCATGCGAATTTTATGTTGTCCCGTGAGGACTATCCTATGCCTCAAATGATGTGAAGCTATTCCCATATACCCTTAAGGATGCGACCTTGTCTTCACAGTTCATGGAATCTACCACAGGACCAAGTCACTCCTTGGGCACATGACAGAAGCCTTCAGCAGCCAAGTACAAAGGACCTATGGGTCAAGGTGTTAGCCCTATGAAATTTTGACAAGCAAATAGGGGGCTAAATCATTGTTGAGTCTTGAGGTACATTTCCTGCAAAACATAGTCTCCTTGAAGCCTCCATGTGTCTTTTATCCTTTGATAAATTCCCCTACGCTGATTCCTTTTTAAAAGCCCTATGTTTGTGAAGAAATTCCCAAAGGCCTTTTTCCCTCTCATTTCCCCCACTTAGTTTACATTTTTTTCCCCTTCTGTTACCCTTCATTTCCCCCTAAAAATCTCCTTTAAATTTCCCCCCTAGCCTTTGTTGACCTTCTTCTCCCTTTTATCTCTCTATCGTTACCCTTCCCAACAGCACAATCAGTAAAACGAGCCCAAAACCCGACCTTGTGGGTCTGGCCCTTTCTTTAGCCGTGAACCTTCCCCATGTGCCCGAGCGCCGAGGACCAGCGCTTAAGTCCAAAGCACTATCGCAATCGAAATTTGTCGGCGGGTCGTTCCTTTGTAAACTCCAAAGTCCGTCCGGTCAGGTTACGGCAGTAAGTCCTCGCTACGGTACCTTGCTGATCGATCTCGGATCTAACGGCTAGCGCTAATCACGGCTTCACAATACATAATCGCAATGTGTTGTGCACCCTCCGATCGGTCCATCGCAAGTGATTGCGATGCGATTGATAAACCTTCCTCAGGCCTAGATTACGGTACGATTACATCCGTAGTTCATCCTTCCCGCGATACGTGACGAGTGCTCGGTCGCATTCCTCCCCGATCGCAATTGCAAGTCTTGCCTTCGATCTAGGTCGTGTCACCTCGGTTACAATATAGCAGTCCATCTCCCAGCGAGTCAACGGCTCGGCGTTAATCGCACCGCCCCTCCGTCGCAATCGCCGTCCCATCTCCCTGTCTCGATTGCGATGCTCGATTCAATCCCGACCATCCATTCTCCCCGCCACGTCAGTGGTCATCGCAACTCCGTCACCGTCCTCTCTGATCCCCGATCGTGCGCCTAGATTACATCCCCGTTCATTCCTCCCCCGGATACGATGGTCATGTGTCCAATCGCGTCTCAAACCCCAATCGCAATCGGAACTTGTTAAAGGTGTGTTGTGATTCACTCGCTCTGATTTGCGATTACCGATTTCGTACACGATCCCATTCACGCCTCGTGCGTTGTTTTTAAATGTTTTCTGTGTAATTCGCCCAAACGATAATCTTAGACTTCTTGTCGACCATTCTCCATACCTCTCCTCCACTTCTCATGACATTTCCTCATACTTCGTACCCGACATAACAATTTATTTCATTGTACAGACATCACGGTGAGTGTTTCGACATCGTAACGGATAGAAAGGATCCAAAGGGGTTAACACATTATTGTATAATCAATGTTTAGCATAAAAGAGATTGAGACAGTTTAAGCTGATGGCACTGACAAGTCATTACCACGCTACCTATGACCAGTATGTTCTCTCAGTGTACACCATCCCTACGACGATCTCCATGCCTCCTCGAACGCAAAAATAAGCCTTGGACGGGAGCTTCATTGAAGGCTTGTCTAAGCCGCGATAATGGAGAATGGAGAGGCTGTGCGGATCTTTCAGCCGGTTCATTTATTCAGTGGCGGCACGAGCTCGAGACACCGAGAAAGGACCTAAAAGAACATCGAAGCCAAGTTCGGCTGACGGGGAACTCCCATGCGGATCAGGTATGACAGCCTTGCAATCCATTCGTGGTATGGGCGTGAACACTTCCGCCTTCTTGTCTTAATGAGACTCGTTTTATTTGTTTATCTACTCTTGTTTCTTAGCTTCTCTATAAGAAATAAAGACATAGTAGTTGTTGTTGTTCGGTTGTTGGGCATTTGCTGCTAAGAGGGATTCATTTGACTATTAGAACGGTCGTGGGAAGTAGCGAGTAGTTGTATGTAATGAAATTTGAGAAGTCTGGACTGTATTAGCCATTGAGATTATTGTACTATGTTGGTTTTGCATCAATTAATCACGGCATTTCACCAGGATCTGGTCTATTACTATTGGTGATGTTCTCCTTACTTCGTTTAATGCATTTCCATATTGTTTCATGACTGTTCTTGGCTTGCATCGAAATAATGGTATAGGATTACCCTTGTTAGGTGCTGTCTTGTCTTGCTCTCCTTGCCTTCAATGTTTTCTTGCTAAATGTGTTATCGAAATTGATTTCAATCAATTTAACTTGATGTAGTGGATATTTGTGCCTACTCTACGTGTATGAATTGGTTGGATCAGTTCTTAGATGTTCTTGTTGGGTTTAATTTGCGGAAGGTTTGGGAACAAGATAAGTGTTAGCCCTATCCACTAGGATCCTTGCGCGACAGTGGCCCTTCTAAGATCCCTTCACAGCCTGCTTATCTGCAATTTCGCCTTGGAGTTGCTCGCTGAGACACGGAGTTAAATGACCTGCGAGTCGATCTATAGAAGCCCCTTTGTCTCTTTGAGAGCTGCCTTAGAGTATGTCCAAGCGAGGTCTGGAGTTAAATGACCTCGGCCTAGTCTATAGACGAAATTGGGTTGTTCTCCTTCTTTCACTTTCCTTCACTTAATGTTCCACCCCCACCCTGCGATCTAGAGATCCTTTAGTATTAGATGACTTGCCCTTTGGAAACCTTGGTTGGTGGATGCAAGTAATTTCCTTTCATGACTCCATAGCCCAATGGATGGCATGTCTGACCCCTATCCTCTTTGCTGAAATGTCTGTTGCTTTGTTTCCTTTCCTCCCATTGCTTTCCCGGTCAGCGATCTCCTAACCAACCCAACCAACCAACCAACCAAATCATTTAAAATCCTCGTGCTTCATAACTAGCCTAATATCTCATTTGAGCTTCAAAGACATATGTTCTTGCTCTTTTGGAGATATCCTCTCGAGGTCGAGGGGCTAGATCTAGAGGCCCCAAAGTGGTTTGATGTTGTCCTCGTCTTTAATGCCAATCTGTAAACATGGGAACCCCAACATAATGGCGACTCGTGAGAGAATACGAGAGTCAGAGCGCTAACATTTAGTCTACATTTCCCATTGTCGTCCTGTATATTATTTCATTTGAGAACTTAGATCGATCGGCTTTTGATTTCGCCATTGCTTGTGGCGGACGTTAAGTTGTAAATCATCCACACAGCGACTCCACCGATTCTTGAATGATAAAAAGACTCCACTATTGATCAGCGGACCCTTTGATTTCGTGGTTTCAAGGAACTCGGGAGACGATCCATGATACAACATCATCCCCCGCGATGATGTTTGGAAGCAGCTGTAATGGAGGACAAGGAGTGCCAAGGGGTAACCAAAGGGTAGACTTCGATTGAGAAAAAATAACAATGATTTTATTTTGAATGCAATAAAAAAAGAAAGAGAAAAAGGAAGAAAGAGAAAAAGAGAACAAAATAGAAAAAAATTAAATAAAAATTGGACCCACCACCTTTTTGGCATGCAAAATAAAAATTTTCTTGAACATCAGGAGACCTCATCAGCACCCACAAGAAGAAATACGAATATTAGCATGAGGAGTAGTGCATGGGCCAATAAACGAGAAAACGAAATAATCGAGCATGCGGGAAAGAACCGAAGGAAAGGCGGGGAGGATGGTTGGTTTCTGAGAGGATGAGAAACATTTTTAGTAGGGGGTGATGATGGGCCTCTAAATTAGACATAAATAAGGCCCATATAACCTTCCTTATGCACATAGAGAAAGATATATTTAATCTCTCCTTATACCCTTAATAATTTTTTTCTTGTCTTTAATATGTTCTTAAGGAAGGTTTAAAGGTAGTTGCATATTTTTGCCTAATATTGGTTATTTTGTGGAATATTGAGAGGTATTAGGCAGATTATGCGAATTTGGAAGAGGGATAATTTAGGGACTTTCTCCCTACCACTTGAATATCAATATTGATAAATGGTAGGCACAATGTCAGGAAATTATGGAGAAATCTTGGAGAGATTCCAAAGGGTTTGTCCACCCTCATAACTATCAGCAAATAGCTCATAAACTAAGGATATGAAGTGCACTCAATATATGGTTTAATTGATCAAAAGTAGGCTCAATCCTCTATTTTCTAGGGATATGTTGGTAGCTTCCCTATAGAATAAATAAAGCAAAGCTAGAGCTGAGAAGGATTAAAGTTCACTCATAAAATTTTCTTTGACTATTAGCTTTTTATTATTGTGCTCAATGATTAAACTTTCATAAATGTAACGAGCCTATTCTCTTCTGAAATAGAAGACAAAATCCATTTGCGGTTAGCATCGAGAGAGTTGGACTCGTGGGTTGGGGGATGACCACGTTACTATAACTCTCTGTTGTTTTCATTCTTTTCTTTATGTCATTTTATCTAGTTTTATTTCCGATATTTTCATTGTTTTTATATTTTTTATTTGTAGATTTAATCTGTATATACGCTATAGAATATTTTATGAACTCCATAAAATTGTGAGGCAACCTTTTCCCTCTCATCTCTTTGATAGAGCTCGAGGGTAGACCTTCCTGCAAACCAAAATTCTTTATGTTTATGATTATTGCTTCTCAGATTATAGTAGAGTGCGATAACAATTTTGGTCTTTCTTCCTTTGTATTATCTCATTTCCATGCATGAATCCACGAGTTTTGTTTTGCAAGAATCATTATTAAGTTCGAGAGAAGTTCTGCCCTCGCCCTCCCGCTTCATTTTCCATCTCTATTTTCATGCTTCCAAACATAACTTTTTATGCTCTATTCACTCCTTCTTTTATTGTCACCATTTTTATTCTAAATGCTTGAAAAAACATTAAAAGTTTAGTCTAACCCTTGCTCCTCGAAATTCTGCTCACCATACTTTTCTCATCTCGTGTAGATCTCTCTTTCATTCTTTTTTTATTCTCTCCCCATTCCAAGCACTGATTCAATATTTCCTTCCGCATTACCTTCTTCACTTATCATTAAAAAAGAACTTTGTAAACATTAGAACCTGATCCTTTTTCCTTAAAAAGTATTATTAGTATGAATCAAATTTCTTTTTTGGTTCCCATAATACTTACCACTCTGTCACTTGATTGTGATATTCTTTCCATACTCTGCCACGTCACCCGTTGCATATTTAATTTCGTATTTCGCTCCCCAAACAACACTTCTACTACTCTCCGAAGCTTTGCGGTCTTACGATTGCGATATTGCATATCACATCTCGCACTTAAATACTTATCGCAATGAAAAATCTGTCCCATCGCATTTTCGCATTTAGCTCTGCTCCCCAGACAACACTTTTGTCTCTCCACTACTGACTTTGCAATGTTGTGAATTACCCAATATCCCACAAATGTATATTTCCTTCGTCCTCCCATTGCAATTCCCGCCATTGTACTTTTCAAATCATCCCTCTCCAAAGAATTTTTGTGATATCATAAGGTTTAATGAAGTCTAAGCCTCTTTCCACCTCTAAGCCTTGTCACACATCTTAAGCCATCCATTAGCATCTTTAGCCCTTTTTCCTCCCAAATGCAAGAAAACATTTTCAATTTTAGTTATAACATGAATAGTTGCATGGTTAGAAGCATGGTAGCATGGTAGATAGATCATAGGATAAGTAGAGTGAATTTATCCATTTGTCCCATTAAGTGTGGGTTAAGTGTTCCTTTAAATGTCATTTATTTTCAGCAATTTAATTCAATTTATTTCTATCATTTCCTTTCTACAATTTAGTTTAGTTTCATTTAAGTGTGTGGCAATTCACCCAGAAACCACAAGTAGCACCCTTTCATAGATCGAAAGGGACAGCATGAGTAGAATGCATCTATTAGCATTATATATACTTTTACCACCTCTCTAAATTTGTATGAACCTCGGGTTGATAAAATAAAGTAGGGCACCAGCCCTAGTATTTGCAACACTCCTTATGCAATAATAGGGCTCACAAATGGCATGAACCCATTTGGTTAAATGATTGACCTTGAGAGATAATATACTTGTGGTTACTGATTGGAAGTTGATACTCCATAAAGTCAATAGCCCATTGCGAGAAGAAATGACTGATATGATAGGATGAAGGAGTAGGTGGAGATCATTCCTTTGGGAAAAATAGCTAACAATTGGGCTTGATGTTTTATTTCTTCAATAAAATCACCAAAGAGAAAGCCAAAAAATACCATACATGATTTTAAGGTAGTGGCCAAGCTGGAGAGGTGGTCCTTACAAGCACCACTATGACGAGGAATTGAAATTTATCATCTTCAACATGTGTGAGACAATGAGTGAAGAACATAGCAAAATACGACGATAAGGATCATCACCAATGAGAACGTAACGAGGGGGTTGGTGTCATATGCATACGTCGGGCATGCGATCGAGATGAAAGCAAACTTCTAGGTTCAAGTAAATCATCATTAGCAGGTGGATCATGGATAAGCAAGTGTTCATATTGTAAATCATCATTAACGAGATAGATCATGCGTCACTATTGAAGCAATTCGAGAAATGAGTTTATTAAGGGCTAAACGTTTCTTACTCTTAGGTGTGACAAGTTCAAGATTGAACTCCTGAGGATAATGATCCAGCAGTATTTCCCCATTAATGATCCATCAACTTAAGAGAAAATGTGGGGTTAGAATTGGTCATGACCTTGGTGGAATGCATAAAGGATATAATGAAATGGACTGAGAACACGATAGTCGATTACCAACTTCTCTTCCATGCGAGTAGGACACGGGGATCCCACAAGGTTCTTACTAAAATAATAGATAACATGTTTGTTTAATTGTCATATTCGTCGGTGAGGACCCCGACGGCGAGTGGGTGGAGGATGAGATGTACGGAATGTAGTCCCTCTCAAATTTGGAAATTGGAATAATCAAGGGAGCTAAAGTGAGAGCATGTTTCGGAGAACATCAAAAGACTATTGAGGCATAGTCATCCCAAAAAAATGTAATGTTGAGTGGAAAGGTCTTAGAAACCCATGTGAAAATGTGGCATAGTCGGGGATGAACTAATGAAGGAATTTGGCTTTGCCTTGAAGGTTTAAGTGAGCGGAATGTACGAATAGGCGAGGTCGAAATGGCTGAACTTTCGGGGATTAAGATTTATACCATATTTGGATACGATATGACCCAATGATATCCTTTCCTTCATTTCACCCATTCCATCATTTTGCCTTGAAAATCCCCGTTCCTCTATCAATCCTCTTTTCTTCCTTTTATGCTCCATTTCATCAAAATCCCCTTTAAAAAACCATTTAACCCCTTATCATTTGGTTTAAAAAATAATTTTTTGCAACACAGAAACCTGAAAACACTAACGAGCCATAAAAACCCATAAAAATCCTTTGAATAAGCTTTCTAAGCTGTAGGGATTTTAGCCCCCCTTTGGCCAAGCCCCTTTCCCCTTTCTCCACCATAAACCCCGACCTTGGAACAGTGCTGGCGGGCCCCCTTGAGCATTCACCCTGGTCCTTTAAAAATCTTCACAGGACCTATCCCTTTCTCTTTTATATTCCTTCTTCTCAAAACCCCTCTCCCTTTGTAAAATCATTACCATGACTAATGGCACCGATGCATCTTCACCATTGATTTTTGGAGATGCGATAGCCATCGGGCTTTCCCCCACTTCTGAACTCCTCGTCCACCACCTCCCCTCGGAATCCATCTTCTTCGTTGTTCCCAATAATCTAATGACGCACTTAACTCAGTCTTGATTAACCACCAATTAAAGAATTTCCTTGATGACATAATAACCGACGTTATCATTGGCTTCACCATCCATTCTTGTCACCACCAGAGCACTTTTTCTGTCACGCTCATTCTCCTCGATCTGGTTTCCCAGAATCCCCGGCCGATCCATGATCAAATTTGTGCCCAATCCTCAGGGTTAACACGTGATTTCAATGTGAAATAGGTGGTTTTCATTGCGGACACGTGTCCTGCCATATATATGTTATCGTGTTCATTTGGGCTAAAACTGCTCTTGCCCATATACGCGTGAAAACCTCCCCTAGTTTGCCATCATCTTCTCTAGCACCGCCAATTTCAATTTTTTCATGGATTTTTCCCACATTTTCTGTGGAACCTCCTACGCACACTTTGTTCTCTCTCTTGCAAATGCTCTGATGCTCACCGAAATGTAGTTTCAAATCCATGAAAGCGCGAGGTTTTAAAATTAATTGTTTTTGTTTAAATATGCCGGGTTTAACGTTGAAAACAAACAAAAGCCATCTCACGGCCATTTCAATAGAAAACTGATGACGATCCAAAGACGACATGAATAAAAATGGAATCTAGGGTTTGATATAAGGGATAGAGAAATGAATCATGCTCATCATTTGATGCAGTACCCTCCGGCGCATCAAAGAAACCTCCTATACCTTGAGAAGCGAGAAAAAAATCGGTGAAGATTGAAGACCAAAGAAGCGGAGACGAGTTTAAAGACGTAAACGGATTAAAAGGATAAAATCATAGTTAAATGAAAATAAACAAAGGTTTAAAGCATTAAATAAAGGGAAAAGGGACGACGATGATGCATTATGAAGGCCAAAGAAAAATTAAGCCTTAAAGCACGGTTTATGATAAAATCAAGGAAACATAGGCTAAAGTAGCCTCGAATAAATCAACCTGTGAACAATTATTCACTTGATAAATCAAATTGACACCTTTTACCTACTCTTTATACGCAAAAGCCAACAGCAGTTATTTCACAAAAAGAATATATTTTAAGCACTTTGTCATGGAGTTATTGTGAAAAGATAGAGAGAAACATAAAAGTCAAAATTTTCACCTACTCTTTCATAGAAATTAAAGAAAAAGTTATTAAACAGTGGTTGCACCTATTTCTTCCTTATGCCTTGCACTTAGTTTCAGAGCTATAAAATCATTTACTCTGTAATTAATAACATTTTAAACCCTAGAAAGTCCCACCTCCTCATTTGCGGCCTCATCTTTGCTAGGAACTCATTGTAGGGTGTGGGGGGCATTTGATGACTATTTGAAGTAATACATGGATTACTGCTGATTGAGAAAAAAATTAAATGACAGAACTAATGATGTTTGGCTGTTTTGTTAATGAAAGGCTCTATCGTTGGATCCTGAGCATAGGTATTGGTGATCTGTATTCTGTCATTAATTTGTTTTCACATTTCCCATTCTCTGTCATTTTCACCTTCTGATAGAATGCACCAAGGTAAAAAATGTCTCCTAGAAGCTTTACCTTAGGCTGTTTACTCTTCACTACCTTTATGTTTTTCATCTCACGAAGATGTTATTGAGTAGTTTAACCACTTTTGAACCCTTATCTTGTTTATTTCAGAAATAGTTCAAACATTTGGTCAAATTGATTTATGGTTTTCCACCCTTTATGTTGCCATGGCTTCATTTCTAAAGTCTCCCTTTAAAATGCCATTGTTTGATGCCTTGAGGTGTTTTGATCTATGCCATTCTTCTTTGAAAGATAATTATTTGGTAATTATTTATAGTGCTTAATCGGTGATTACAGAGCATTCCCTCTTCAATGGTGATTATTTGTGAATATTTTATGTTTTTCTAAATTCTTGAAGGTGAAATATTTGGATGAAATAGAGCGTTCCTCGACTCACTAGATTTCATTTGAAAATTTCGTCTTGAAATTTTTGACTGAAGTTTTGGTTGTAGAATTTATGGTGTGCATACATTAAATTCATACATTAAATGATGTTTTAAGTCCCTTTGTTGAGGTACATATAACTAAGGATTCTTAAACGCCCTTAGTTATACTTCTCCTTCTAAATCCTTAATGTCCCATTTCATTTCATCCACCAAACCGGAATCCACTAGCCAAGTTAGATTTTTTCCTTTGATATCCCATATCCATTGATTGAGCTTGTTACTTAACTTCTTCTTGACTCTTTCCTAATGACTCTGATATTTCCCCTTTCTATATATGTTTCCTAGATGATTCATGTCCAACCAAACAAACCCAAAAAAACAAATTTTCGCTATAACTAGCCTAAAATCAACCTTAAAGCAAACAAGACATCTCTTTGCACATATTGAAGATCCCTCTACGAGACTAGGAGGGCTAGATCTAGAGCTGCGAAGCTGGTTTGAATGTTGCCTTGTCATTTGGTTTCAATCATCCAAATCACGAGACTCCAACATTTTGGTGATCACGGTGGGACTTACGAGTACATAATAGCCTAGCAAGCTCTTGTAAACTCACTACTCCTTCAATAACCATAAAACCTCGGAAAACCAAAAAAATTCAGATTGGCCTTCATAATAAACATTGGTGGTGGACCATAACATATTTTACCCTCAAAGGCTAAAAACTTCCACGACGACTCCAACGGCCTCCGGTAGGCCCTATTACTTTGATCCTTGTAAACTCCTGAATATTGCATTGAGCAATCCCAATCATCTTGACGATTGGACAAAGAGTTTAAAATATTTCACACAGTGACTCCACAATCCCAAGAAGACCTAATAATCCCAGTGAAGACTACGGCCCAGTTGAAAAAGATACGGTAGCCTCTTTATAATTAACAAACATGGAATCGGTATAGACAAAGAAGATAAACTAGATACATTATTGGACATAATGGAAAAAATGATGTACATACTTGATAAAATATTGGATAGGCATGAAATTTGATACAAATATTGATTATCGAGAGCAACCATACTTTCTCCTAATCAAACACAAACTCAACCACCTCTGAAGACATATACAAAAGCAAAATATGTATGATGAGCAAGATTGAAGAAAACAATGAAGAAGTTTTGTCAAGAAAGTCCTGATAGCATACCTTTATCTTGTATTGTCTTTGAAACAGAGAACTTTGTAATAAAATGAAAAATCAAAATGTGAGCAATGCTTTGAAATAATAAGCCTCACAAGGCTCTGAGAACTGTGAAATAGAAGAAAAATCAACACATATAGGGACTCTCCCTCCATGTTATAACTCATTTCATATTTTAAAAGGAGAGTGGCATCCTGACAATATAATAGAAACAAAAACATGAGCCTCAAATTGACTATCACGGAGATAAAGAAGAGTTGTTTGAGAGCGAGAAAAGATCGGGAAAAAGAAGAAAGTCCTCTAGGTCTTCTATAAACACAAGTAAAGATTCGCTAGGAGAGGCTAAAAAATTTATCCAACCTCAAAATCAATCAACACAAGAAAAACAGGACTGTTGTACTTCTGTCAAAGCAAAATAAAAATTCCTCCTCTTTTGAAAGAAGAAGATTGATCAAATATTAAGCAAACAACCAGCCCTCAAAACCTCATTTGAACAAAACACTTGCTCATCTACCTAAGACCTTGTTGTATTGAACCAAATAAACTTGTAGATCTGACTTAAAGAAAAACAAATTAATAACTTAATATACTTGATTTGTGAGATTGTTTATACTAATGATTTTCCAATTTTTTATTAGTCGATGATGATGATGAGCTTGATCGAAACTAATCATGCGGGGAAACCAACGGTTGATTGGTGTCATAGACTTCACTATCATCAACTTGAAAGCAACAATCAACGTCAATCCGCTAAGTATTTCACATAATTGGGAGTCCACAATCTGTCAGTTGTGAGTATTGAGGTTGAGAAGAGAATTTCTTGGGCAAAGTGAAGATAAGGAGCCTTCTCCTGAGAAAGGGTTTAGGTAATAAAGATACCCTTGCTAAAAAATATGATGATTTCTTGAGAGAGTGAGTCTGAATCAAAACATCA
Organism: Pinus albicaulis; assembly: GCA_034641835.2. NCBI lineage: Eukaryota > Viridiplantae > Streptophyta > Pinopsida > Pinales > Pinaceae > Pinus > Pinus albicaulis. The sequence continues at coordinate 359,257,168 of CM076581.1, read as the reverse complement.
CCAAGACACAAAGGAGGACAACACTACAATATATGATGAGTCCTCGAGTTGAGATGATAATGAAGATGAGGAAGAAGTTCTTTCTCAAAAAAAGATCTTAAAACTTGATCGATTGGAGAAAAAAGTAAACACAGGTGGAAACCTATCTTCCAAATATTCATAACTTGATTATTTCAATATCTATACATTTCTTGAAGATATTGAAGGGATAAAGGTTATTCAATGCTTGTATTACGAAAGCGAATATTTTTAGCAGCACCTCACTTCAAAAGACGAGGAAATGAATTGCTTCTGTCCAACATGCTCAAGGAGATGAGAAAAGACCAATCATGGAACCATTTACTTGATTATTATATTGGAAAAGGATTTCATCATCTAAATATGTAAATTTTCTTAGTTAGATTAGGTAGATAGGAAATCAAATAAGCTCGACTGTGAGCATTTGGTTAGTTTTTGTTTTATTTGAAAAAATGGCGAAAAAAAGAGCTGATTAAAAGAAAGTTATATTTATATAAAAAAATTATTTGAGGTGTCTGACTCAAATGCCACTATAAAGGAAAACATATTATTTATTCATACAGCCTAATCATGACTAAGTAAATTTCAATTTTGTCTTTGATAGGTTAGTGAAAACAGATTTTCCAAATAGTGTAATCCTAGCTTATCAGTAGAATAGATTGGGATAGAGAAAGAATGGTTCTAACAAACTCAAAATCTGGGCCAAGGAATAAAAAGGAAAAATAGCTCTCAAAAAAGATCAAAATCGAGTTGGAAAGGAAAGAGGATCATAATTTTCAGATCTTAAGCCTTCACAATTTTGTTTCATTACTTAAATAAATTCTATGTCTTGACTTGTACATACAACCATAATACACTGTCTAGACAGTTCAATCCTAATTTGACTATATTTTAATTTTTACATTTGTAGAATATAGAGAATCTGGGAATCTGTCAAACATTTTAATCTTGATAGATAATAGTTGAAGAAAGCAATGAGTTCATTGTTTAATCTGAACTCATGGAAGAAATGATAGAAATAGATTAGTTTTTTCTTTCCAAAAATAATAAAATAATGTTGATGTCAAGTGTTTTTCCGGTTAGTGCACTCAAAAAGAAGAAAAAATTTCTAGGAAAAATAGGATTGGGTAGGTAGAAAGACTATGTGAAAAAGAATATACATTGCAAATTGTCGGGTTGTCTTTTTAAGGAAAGACTAGTAAGTAAAAAAAAGAATGAGGAATTTCAATGGATAAAGTCTTGCAGCCTACTTTCAATTTATCTGCGGTTTCTTAACACACCTCAAGGAGTTCCCTCCCCAAGTGGAGCCACTTTTATGCATCCATAAATTTTGTCATATAAAATGATGGCTAAATCAAGTTCTAAGTTTCCAAGAAACAATTTTTTGCAAATTTGTGAGTTCTTGAGACTTCACTATGCCTCATGTCCAAAGAGACCATCTCTTATTATCTTCACTTAAAGTCCTTCAAGGCAACCTACTAGTATAAAGCATTTCAAACCTCCCTTTTCCTTCATTTAACCCATTCCATCATTTTTCAGCCAACCCTTTCCTCTGTTAAATCCCTCTTTTTTGTCCCTTTGTACTCCATTTCATAGAAATCACTTTAAAAAACCATTTAACCCTTTTCATTTGGTTTAAAAAATCCTTTTTACACGAAACCTAAAAACACTAACAAACCCATAAAAACCATAAAATCCTTTGAATAAGCTTTTCGCTCCTTTAGGGCTTTTAAGCCTTAGCTTAGCGCACCCTTCTCCACCATAGCCTCGACCACGGAACCAAGTCTTTACTTGGACCTCCAAACATTACTTCAATCCTTTAAAAATCTTCACGAGGACACATGCCCTTTCTTTTATATTCTAGCTTTTCTCCAAACTCACTCTCCTTGTAAATCATACAAATGGCCGCACCCGTGCATATTCACCATCTATGCGGGAATTCGACGGCCATCGGGCCTACTGCCTAACTCCTGAGTCACCCTTTCCCCCCGAATCGTCTTCACCAAATGGTCTAGTCTATGACTGCCATAACCCGATCAGTCAACACCAATTCAAAATTTCACTTCGTGACAAAATAATAGTCATGTCGGCTCCACCATCCCATTCTTTTTGTCTTAGAGCACTTTTCTGTCGCGCTCATTCTCCACCGTCGATCTAGTTTCCCAGTCTAATGGTCCATAATCAAATTTGCCCCAATCCTCCACAGGGTTAACACGGAGATACAGAGGCAAGCAATTTGGTTTCATTCTTGGCTCATATCACCATCTGTGTATTGGTGTCGCGTTCATTGTGCTAAAACACTCCACTGTACAACATGAAAACCACCACGGTTTCACAAAACGCCATCTTCCATTTCCACACAAATTAATTTTTTCGTGGATTTTTGTTTTCCGTGGAACCGTCCCTCACTGCCGTTCCTCTCCTCATAAATGCTTCAATGCCCAAAACCAGAGCACAATTTCAAATCCATAAGCGCAGGTTTCTAAAATTAGTGTTTTTGTTTAAATGTGCAGGTTTAACGGTGCCTCGAGCAAAGCCATCTCATGGCCATTTCTAATGACAAAAGGCCTTTGGATGATGAACCAAAAGGCGAGGAAACCATAACGAATACAAAAATGGAATCGAGGGTCGATGAGATGAAGAACTGAATAATGATCATTGTTCGATCACGAACTTCCTCCGGTGCATCAAAAACTCCTACCTTAAACACAAAAAATCAATGAAGATTGAAGACCAAAGAAGCGAGACAAAGTTTAAAGGCTTAAATGAGGATTAAAGGATGAAGCACGATTAAAGGACAAATACGCTTGGTTTAAAGAAATAAATAAAGGAAAGGGACGGTGATGATGCATTATGAAGGCCAAAGAAAAATTAAGCCTTAAGCACGGTTTACTATGATAAATCAAGGAAACATAGGCTAGAAGTAGCCTCGAATAAATCAACAGAACAATTATTCACTTGATAAATCAAATTGACACCTTTGCCTACTCTTTATTTGTAAATGACAAACGGATTATTTCCACAAAATATATTTTTTAAGCTGTCATGCGATTGTGTAGCTGAAAGAATAGAGAGAGAAATTTTATAAAGTCAAAATTTTCACTATCTTTCCTTAGAAATTAAAGAAAAAGTTATTAAAAGCAGTGGTTACTTTTATTTCTTCCTTATACCTTGCATGGTTTTCAAGGCTATAAAATCATTTACTGTATTAATAGCATTTTAAACCTAGAAGAGTCCACCTCCTCATTTTTATTTATAAATGCGCTTTAGACTCATTGTAGGGTATTGGGGGCATTTGATGACTCTTTAAGCAATACATAGTTGAAGTTGAAAAATTGAATTGTTGGTGGTGATGTTTTGACATGTTTTGTTAATAATAAGATATCATTGGATCCTTGTGCATGGTTGTTGGTGATGTATTCTAATCTGTTAATTTTTTTCTATTTCCATTAGATGTCATCATTTCTTTCTTGAGTAGAGTAAAAAGCTTAAACGAAGAAATGTCTCTAAAACATAGCAAACTGTTTACTCTTCTTGCCTTTATGTTTCATCTCTTGAAGGTTTTATTGAGTAGTTTAACTAATTTGAACCACGCCTTCTTTATTTATTTCTAATATAGTTCAAGCAGGTTGGTCTCAAGAATGATTTATGGTTTTCCTGTACTTGCACTTGGTATTTCTAAGTCTCCCTTTAAAGTACCATTGTTTACGAATCACCGAAAAGTGGTATGTTTTGATCATACCCCTTTGTTCTTACTTGAGATAATTTTTTGAAGGTATTTATAATTGTAATAAGAGATTGTTTAAATTCCTCTTCAATGATATAGTTACTTTGTGAATCTTTTATGTTTTCTAAAACTATTTGAAGGTGAAATCTTTGGATGAAATAGAGTGTTCTCTGACTCTAGATTTCAACTGAAAAGTTTGTCTTGAAATTGTTATTTGTTGTAGTGTAGTTTGGCAAATTTATAGTCAGCCTATCTCACAGATACCTCTTCATGTTAAATTATGTTTTAAGTCCCTTTGTTGAGAATACATATAATTAAGGATTCTTAAGCCCACTCCATAGTTCTACTTATCCTTCTAAATCATGTGTCCATTTCATCCACCAAGCCAAGATCCTTGGCGAATAGATTTTCCCTTGATATCCCATATCCATTGATTGAGCTTGTTATATGTGCTTAACTCCTTTGCCCAATGGCTACGATATTTCTCCTTTCTATCTATGTTTCCACAGATCATTCATGTCAACCAACTTAAGCAAACAAACAAATTTGCACTTCATAACTAGCTAAAATCAATAGCCCTTAAAGGAAAACAAGGCATATCTTTTCACATATTGAGAATCCCTCTTTGAGACTAGGAGGGATAGATCCTAGAGCTCAAAAGCTTGAGACTGAATGTTGCCTTGTCATTTGGTTTGCCCGATCGACGAATCATTGGCCATCGATAGAATCCATATGCGGTCATGGGACTACTGCAAAATGCGCACGATGTGCATATCATCAGGGAAAATCGGTGGTGATCATGCTATGTCTTTATTAGAATGGAAGATGGGAGAAGTTAAGCGGAAGAGCCACTTGATGCGGTGGGGCTACCTAGTGCATATTCATGAGAAATATGGTTCACATACGAATCTCTACAAAAATAGAATAAGAGCTATTATTTGAAACACATCTTGATGTTGAGACCAAGGTGTTCAAAAAGTTGACCAAAACAAAAAGGAAGACCAGAGGGGTCTTCGTCCATGGAACTCATGGATGGAGATAGATAAGGGAATAGTGACCGAAGTCTGTCATATCGACATCGAGGGAGGTATAAAAATGGGTGAAGAAATTTCCTATGGTTATGGTCAAGTAGAAATCACAAGTAGAGAAGTACATGATCACTACGGCCAAGCCTCTATTACGTGAATTTTGTCAGAAATTTATCACGAAAGTATTCGTCGAGATGGAGACGATGATGTGAATAATGGCCATAAAGGTTGCACAATCACAATGGTGGTTAGTGTACAAATGGTTGAGTTTCTTATATGAATCGGAGAATGTGGAGTAAGCATGGACCTCCGGGATGTCGGCTGATTCGGGAAACGTTTCATTGATAATAGGTTTGAGATGAGGGAATTTTAGGACAACTCTGGGTGGAATTCCCAACAACATCATACTAAGCTTGGGGAGGTGTCTACTTTGAAGGATTAGGTTGAGTTGGAGTCATTTTGGGATCCTTGCCCTTAGGTTACTTATTTTTGGCTTTGCCCCTCCTTTGGATGATTTCACAACATGGTGGGTTCAAAATTAATTAGTTCTGTGCCCAAACAAGGGAGGAGAGTCATGGAAACAGGTTTAACCAAGGTCAAAGTAGTATATTTTGAGTTGACCGAGTCTGAGTGTTTGTTGGGGGATAAATGTACCAGACTCACATCCCCGGGGTCAAATTTATTGAACTCAACATAGCCATAACGAGGCACCAAAAAAACTCCAGTGACTAAAAATGGTATCTAACCAGAAGGGTAATGGCGACAAAATGGATTCAAAATGGTTAAGGCTTGGGTGGACCGTTCCCTAGTTGAAAAAATATTGAGGAGGAACACGAGAAGAAGGATAAGGTCCTTGAGGAGATATGAATACGATGGTTGTGTCATGTGAACAATAGCGGAGTTGCGAAGGAACTAGGCATTTGGATAGCGAACCCGGTGCTTTTTGGCTAGCCCAAGATGCTTGCAACATGTAAACACTTGATGAGTTGGGCTCATTGATAAGAAGGGGGGACAAAGGAATGAACCAAGTAAGGTGGAATATTTATGAACTCTGAAACACTTCTAATAGGTGTATTTGATTGCTTATTGGCACTAAAGATATGATGGACTCGGGGATATACGAGACTTTGGCTCATAATATGTCAATTGACCTATGAGTGATGATCTTTCCATTATGGGAGAGTACATCTTATGGTGAACGGATGCAACAAACTGAAATCACAAAGGTGTAGGTATGAACCAAGAGGATATTATAATCAATGGGAATTGATGACCTCTACGTACGATATAAACGGTATTTCCCACAAGTGTGTTGGGACAATTACGAGAACATGCCGAAGTGAGAAGAATTTGTGTAGCATTCCCCGATGGAAAAGATAGGAATATAGAATAAAATGATGGAAATATCGATGTAAAACATCAAATCAACATAGGGAGACCAATATGGAGCCTTTTCATTAATCATAACAACAGAAAAAATAGTACAAAATAATGGAGACGCAATCTGTCTGACATGAACCAACAAGCCTCTAATGAATAAACCTTCTCATAAATGAGGTATTTGCTCTCTTTTATATAGAATGTCGAAAAGAGCACTGCTATGATCATGATGTGAGGACGGCCTACGGCATATGAACATACGATATAAATGGGTGATACATTCCTCAAAAGATGTTATAAATAAAGATCAAGGCTACATAACAACCTCAAATAAACTACTGCTAATTGAAAAGGTTGATCCCTTCACTAGAAAACCATCTCCCCAAATGGTGTACTAAACCCACCTCAACTCCTCCCTAGAATAACATCGTCAAAGTGAAGGCTGTCTTGTAGGGGAAAATAATAATGTGGCACGGTGCAAAATGCTACAATAAGGCTCAGGCCTTCTTTACTAGCCTCCCAATGGAAGGAAACCTTCCTCCACAAAAATCTAACAAATCACCCAAATCAAATCTCCTTGCTCACCCTAAAACACAACACAACCCTCTGCCATGCATTGTAGAATAAATATGGGCTTGGCTTTGGAAATGCGAAATGTGGAAATATAGTGCATATACTTCTCTGGTGGGCAATTGAAGTACCCGAGGATGAAGGTGGGGGATTCCACTCGGGGAACACCCTTGTCCCTAAACAACCACTTTGCCAGTCTCGCTAGCAGTGAGGAGAGAAACTAGTCATAAATACCATATGAAAATAATAACTTGACCAACATGACTTCTATGGCTTCCATCCCCTTCCTTATATTCTTGGTGAAACTTCCTCACCTTGGGCACTCGTGGCCATACTTCCATGCATGGAGTCTCCTCCAAAGCTGTGATGTCCCTCGATAGTGCTACTCCTTCCATACCGGCCACTATTTGATTTGGTCGGAATTTGACCTAGTCTATGTCGACCTTTTCACACACAAGGGTCTTCAATCCGGCTATTTAGATGACCTCCATTCACATTAGGTTTTATTCCTACTAAGGAGATTTATGGGTCTTCATACCTCTTATTCTTTTTACTGAAAGAAAAATCAATAATTAATATTTAATTAGCTATATGCTAATTTGGGAATATTAGTGATTATCCCAAGCACGTAAAAGTGATGGTGTATGGGGACATATCGGGTGATGCGAGCTTATTCCAAGCATAGGTAGACATCACACGAGGTGGATTAGCCTCATCAATGATACATCTCTGAACATGGGCATTAAGACCTTGGTAATTATTTGGAAGGCAACGGATGAAGGTAAGGGGGATGTTACGATTTTTTCAACATTAAGACGATTAAACGATCATCTAAAAAAGGATCCACAAAGGCCAAAATAGATAGTAAATATTTTCATTGAGATGGGAACATGCAGGAGGACTCCCCATGTTGACAGCAACGGAAATTGCGTAGATCATATATTATGCGTAGGTGTGGGCGGCTTTGAATGAAGCAACATTTAGGCAATGGCCCTTTTGGGGATCTTTTGAGACCTATGCCTTGGGCAGGATTTTTAAGGCAACATTTGGTGTCAAAAATGGAATCTATGGATACTTTGGTTTGGGACTTGATTGCGAACCCGTAGCGAGGGTATCTTGTCATATTGGCACGGTTGGTACGAAGGTTGACATCAACGATATAGACCTATTCAAAATTCATCATGACAATATGGTAATTAGGGTACCAGTTGAGGAGATTGAGGGCGTCATGACGTTGAGGTATTTTGGCGGCTTAACATATCCTTGCTAAGGAAAGGATTAGTGAACACGATCGGTGGTAGGCGTAGTGTTTGGAGGAAGCAACACGGTGGCTTGTTGTCCTCTAGATGTTTCTTGGGCTTCCATATATTTGGCGTATCTAGGGTAAAATGGGACAATCATGAGTATAATGGCCATGGACACCACAACATGAATAATGTTTCTTTGTACAAAGAGGCTTGTTCTACTTGGGTTGATCGCCCTAATGCTTGGTTTTGATGATAGGTTGGTTCCCTTGGGGGTGTGTTCGGTGGATATCTTGGCGACCATGGTTACCACACTGTTGGTTGGTTTTTCCTTTCCCCTTATATTTTTCTTACCCAATTAGGAGGATTAATCGTGCTTTGTTGTGAATACATGCTTAGTGAGGGAGAGTAATGGTTGTTGTGGTAGTGTTGAGAGAGAAGGAAAGGGAGAAATTTTAGGCACTAATTCGGAAATTTTGAGTTTTGAACTATGCATAAGGATAGAAGATTGAAATGACATTTGGGTAAATAGGTTATTAGCTTAATAGCATCGGTGATCTTAGGTTGGGCAAATGCTTAGAATGTGCTTTGATCAAGATACAGATTTTCTTGCGAGGGGATATGTGTTGGAGAAATTAATCCTCCTTTGGGTGTAACCATAACTCATGTGAGAGGGATCATATGGATGTGAGAGAGATCCAATGATACTTTCGGTGTATATTCTGAGTGCATTGGCAACATAGAGTCTAGGATATACGGTAAAATCGTATGTATAACTTGAGACTTGGCTGGGTCAAGTCATATTTTAATACAACTTTGGAGATCTTCTTCCTATGATTGAGAAAAATGAGACGTGAAATATTTACCAATGGGGGCTAAGATAATTCTGAGAAACCAATCCATATGAGAAACGTTCATCGATTTTAGGAGCTTGACATAAGCTCCTTATTGAACCATTCTTGGAAATGGTCAAAAAGTAATTAACGAATGATTGATGGAATGAAGTCAGCAACTACGTTACCGATATCATAATGGGAGGGAGTAGCGGAAAATATGAGAGAAATAATTTACAAAGAGTCACAAACATGGAATGAGATGTGATCGGTCAACATACTGCTTTTCATGCTCTGGTGAGGTACATTAGAGCTGTGAGAAGGCGAATGGGTGTCGGTGATGGAATTGAATGAACACCATATGAAAGGAGCGGACATGATCAATAGGGTCCTCTCAATTTTTTTCCTTCAAACTTGGGAATGTGTGGAAAGAGCTTAGTTGGCATGTGGTTGGCTAACTTTGAATTGTGGAGATATGGGGTCATTGATTAACGCCGGAGAGCTTAAACCTACCATAAAGGTAGAAAGGTAACTGAATGGTTCCGATGATTCACACTAGTAGTAACCCCAAAATTAGGGCTAGGGGCCACCCACCCGGCAGGGACTGCACCTACATTGAGGCGCATGACTTGGCAGTGACGTTATGAGGGTGAGAGGCAGAGGTAGAATCGGAGGAAAACCTGGTGAACCGGAATTAGAATAAATTGTGGGGACTCGGTGGAGGACATATAACTTCCAAGACCTATGCGGTGGATTAATATACCCTAATTGAAAATTGGGGTGAAGATACCCATTCTTTATGATAAATGCTGGCAGGGTGCAATGATAGAAAGTCACAAATGACTTGTAAAAGGTTGATGATAACGAAGGATCTGTAGAGCATATTGATTAATAATGATGTTTATGCTTGGATTGGTGGTGTAAACCAAAGCTCTTAAGCTTTAGGTGTGGTGTATTGCAAGATGTTTGTTAGTTTAACTAAGACTAGATGGTTGTGTAAAGAAAATAAAAAAATGATGAAGTATTATAAATAAAACTAAAATGACTTTAAAATAAACAACTAATCATGCATAATTCCCAACCCAAATAAGGTTCTAAAACAACAGACGACAAGGGGAATGAAAGTGAATCAAGACGGATAAAAAATGGCCAATATATCTCATGTCGAGGATAGGGATCTAATGACATTATCTTCTTCTAAAATAGCATGAAAGAACAAGAAACGGAGAGGCTTCTTTGCAGTAGATAATGCTAAGGATAAACTGAGAAGCAAAGGGGGACCCTAAGGAAAATGCAAACAAAACTCAAGAGGATTTTTTGGATGGAATAATAACATATCAAACAAGATCTATAAAAAAGGATATATTAGACCACAAACAAATGATGAAAGTGATACCGTCCTAATACATAGTGTAACCCCTCTAAAAAGGTGAAGTGTAAACCTAGGAGGCTTGGCTCTACTTCAAGGAGACAAACTAAGCATATCCAAACCTAATACGAGCTCGGAAGAGGTTAGACAACCCAAAAAATTGCCCTCCAAAAACCCTAACGGGTTTCAAAAAAAGTTAAGAAAAAATATTGTGGCTCATGGAAATCTTGACTTGTGGATAGTTGAAATCGTAGTTGCGAAAATGAAGAATTAGTTAAAGTGGAACTCGTACTATTTGAGCTAAAATGTGTGATTTATTGTTCCATGATTCTCGGCGGCGAGGTTAAGGAAAAGTTGTCATCTCGGCTGCCAATGATACACCGTACTTGAGAAAACACCGGAAAACAACCGAAGTCAATTTTTTATTGAATTAGGGTATAAAATTTATACATCGAAAGCGACTAAAAACAATGAAGAAAAACCCTTTTGCGCTGAAGCTAATGATCATAGGGAATCTAAATTAAAACCGAGTTGAGTCGCCATTTGTTATATATTCTTAATGGGGTGTGCGAAAAGGCTACTTTGGCTACGTGGCACGACCAAACAACCTAAAAGCTGAGAAATGGTTTCTTAAATCTTTACATATTTAAGGAATATATTTAGAACAAATGTTGCAAAAAAATTAGATCTATGCGGCAAAAACGCCCAACTTGATGAAAATAAATAGTAATTTCTCCATGCATCCAATATACAACACAAGATTTAAAGAATGTTTTCATATATTATTACATGTGGTGAAGGGAAAAAAATAAGTGTTAGCGGTCCCCCTCAATGGGATGGGTTCTTGGTTGTCCTCAACGCTTCGGTTCTAGAGTTTCTCTCTCTCTGATAGTGGAAACCCAAAATGTATTGAACTCTATGGGAGCTCGAGAAGAAAAAAAGAAAATGGTAGCAACAATGATAATGATCAAAGTCGACAATGAAAAAGATCAAGTCGAGAATGAATGGAAAAGATCTCCTATTTATAACAAAATATTAAGGTTGTCACCGATAATGGAAAATAATAAAATATTATTAACCATGATCTGGAGTAAAACTGGAGATATTTATTATATTTTTTCAGGAAAAATGTATTTCCAAATTGATTTAAATACCTTTATTTAAAAATAATAAACAAATAAATTATTTATTTATTATTTCAGAATAATAGTTAAAGAATAATAAACAAATAATGATTTGTTTAATTATTCCTAGATGATTTAGTCAAATTTACTCGAATGATAACTAAATAGCGATTTAGTGTTATTCCTAGAAAAATAAGAAAAAATATGATTTGACTTATTATTTCTCATAATTGAGTTCAATATAGCCGCATGAATATTATGTGAACAATGGTTTAATTAATTATTACGGAGGAAAATCAAATAAATAAAGATTTAATTAATTCTTCCTCGTGGGGTTTCTTGTTGAAACTAGAAATAACTTAATAAAATATGGTTTATTAAATTATTTCTTATAGTGAAAATCGATTTTATAAGGTGAAATTAGTCTTGCAAGGTATTCAATCCATCTAATCGTAAATGTTTATGAGCCAAATTTGGTGATAACAACAATTAGGAATATCCTGTTAGATTTCCTATTAGATACTAAAATCAACGTTCACATGAGGAATATCCCTCCATAATTTCTTCCCAAATTCCATGGTATGAGGTTAGAGATCAACAAACTTTTTCTCTTCCAAGTTGAAATAATTTGATCTTATGGTTACTTATTAAACACTCAAACATTGATATTGTTTAAGCAACATGAGGATAAAGGCTCTTAAATGCTATGAGTTGAAACTAACTCAATAATATCATGTAATTATATGCAAATGATGTTCTAGAGAAATATAAGGATCAAGATATCAAATAAGAAATCTTTAGAATGACTAAAAAATAAGATGAGAGCCTTGAGGATCTCATAAAAGAGATATGTATAACGTTAAAGAGGGGAAAATTACATCATTTAGGATTTGAAACACTAAAAACCAAACAATTGGGGATGAATGGTTGATATCCTTGATCTACCAAGTAGTGGAGGTGATACATGTACCAACTATCATTTGAAGAAAATTTAGAAATATGCAAGTGCATATCAAGAGGATTAGGAAAAGTATGTAAATCAACATCAAGATTGGTAAGTCGAGTTGAACTTAGGTACTGCTTAATAAGTTTAAAACATAATTTGTTATATCTAAGTGAACACGTAAATGTAAGAATACAAACTAAGAAAAAATAGGATTTGATATTTGTGTTATCCATGTAGAATAAAATGCTACTAATGTTACCATCATTACTAAGGATGAATGAAGTTTACCAAGTACAATGGATTAAGTCGATCCTGGAGTATGTTATGTAGCTCTAAAAAAATCATGATAGCTTGTTCTTATTGAGTATAATGCAAGGTCCTAATTCATAATCTGAAGGTTATGCAATGACTTGACACCCTTTCATGCTTTGTGCCGCATCTAAACTAACCAATCTTGGCAACAATGTTGGAAAGGAACTTATGGAAAAAGTGTGTCATATCCTCATCGTTTCATAATATCCTCCATACAACTCCATTCTATCCGCAACATCCTCTACCACTCCATAGTGTCCAAGCACGTATATCAAAGATATACTCCTCAACTACCTATACAACCATTTCCAAACCAAAAAACTAAAGTAACTGTTGCCAATGTTGAGGTACAACACTTCCCAAAAAATCATCTTAGATAACAAATTATTCATCTTATATTAAGGCAGTACTAAAAAAATATTATCTTGGCGTCATTGAATCCAACAACCATAAGAATAATATCTGAAAAAAATCCTTTACATTTGATGTAGATCCATCCGTGTTTTGAGATTGAATAAGTTATATTACACTTATCATTATATATTGTATGTGTTGAAGGGATAATAAGAAAATGGTATAATATTTGAATGACATGGAAGAAGAAGGTGTACAAAATTATCCGGAGTAGAAAGTGAAAAAATGAATCCTAACTATATTAAACTTTGGTTCCTAACAATCAATAGCAAAAGCACCACTCTCTTCAACATTGTTTGATATAATCAAGTCAAGAAGTTTCATTTCTGCAATGAAGTACATGTCCAGCATATATTTCAAGCCTACAAATGAGTTTATTTTATCATCTTGTTATGCACATTAAACCCATTAGGAGTATTCCTATACTTAAAGGAATTTTATTTTTCTAGGTAGAGTAGGATAGAGGTATAAAAAATGAGAAAAAAGAAAAATAAAAGGAAAATAAAATGTCAGGTGAAAACCCATTTGTGGCATGCGAGATTGGCTTAATGATTAAGAAAAACTCGGGGTGATCAATAGGTTGGAAAAGTGATGAGCTTGATGTTACAGCAAGAATGTTATAACAAGGCTACCAACCAGTTATGCTTGGGGGTTCGTACAAACAGGGGCTAGCAATGTATGTGTAGACGACACCTTCCTCTTCCTAGTGACTTCTTTTTATGTAAGTGAAATAATGAAATGAAACTGAAAGGTCCAAATGAGCAATTTATAAATTTACTTTCCAATCCACGGGTTGCAAATGGTAAATAGAAATAAGCAAACATATTCCACTTTTGTTGGAAAGTAAATGATAAACGAAATAATTCTGTTGAAAAAAATGTAAAGAACAATGAAAACCAAGAAAATCTAATCTATCTTTTTGAAATTAAATAACATTAAAAAAATATATATATTTTTGTAGAAATAAACACCTAGATTACTTTTGCAAGAAGGAAAGCACACATTGCTTAAGTAAATTGCGGAAAGGAAATATAAACTAATTTTAAATAGACATTCAAGAAGAAAGAAATGTAAGAGTTAAATTGAAAACTAACCAAGCCTCAAATCAACCAAAGTGGTTTCAGATGTTCATAGACTATAAATACATATACCACATGAATTTCGAGTGAATATGGACAAGGAAGATCTAAACAAATTGCTATATGATTGTTGTAGGATTGTTGTTTCTTGAGTTACCTTGCCAAATTCTCAAACAAATAAAACGAAAATGATATGGGGTAATTTTTTTTTATTAATTAGGATTTCCTACGACTCAAATGAAAGTGGAATCCTTTCAGAGATTCCCATACTAACATGTGCTAAAAATTAACTTAAAAAATTACTACTCTAAAAACCAAAAATTCTAGAACTAGTGAGCTAGTTAACCTACCAAATGTCTATCTTGATCAAGTGAAAATTATATGGGGTGAATATTTTTATTAATTAGGATTTTTTAGGACTTAATACAATTGGAATAAACTTAAATCATATTCTTTAAAAACATGCTAAAATTCAGAGAGTACTACTAAAAACTAGAAATTATGAGCAATCGAAATTAATAACTTGATCTTATGATACTCACATGCCTAAGCTAATCAGAAGTGAAAATTTTGTGGGAGTAAATTTTTTTAGTAGGAATCAATCCGATTGGAATAAATTGAAATAGCTTCATTAAAATTTTCAAAAAATTTAGCGAAACATCATGATATTTCTTCTGGGGATACTTCCAAAAATTCTAGAATTGTGAACTAGTAGCGAATCAAGTAGCTACGATCATGATGAATTTACAAAGTTGATATTAAGATGAATAGCTAAGAACTGTGACTATATAAATTACCTTTAAAACCACTTGCTCCAATCATTTAACAGTCTAGTATACAACAAATGAAACATGAATGAAATTGAAAAAATAGGAAATGCAAGAAGAAGAAATGAAAGTGAATAAGAAGTGAAAAGAAGATGAAGAAATTGGCAAAGGAGGATCTAAGGCTCTCTGGATGTCCAGCCCAAGGATACTCATATTCCTATGAAGGGAAACCAAGATTTAGAAGCTAAAAATGACACAAAAATTCATTATTATAGTCAAATCCAAGTACATCCATGCTAGAAATGAAAGTAGAGCTGCTAAATGACACATTTTATTCACAAGAAGGCTAAGAAAAATTATGCCCTGGGGGAGACGAAAATTAAATTTTTAGTTATAAAAATTGATGGAGGAGCATCCTCCTTGAAAGGCATATTTCTCCTCAACATCCCTCCAAAAAGTGGATCTAGGTTCTGATAGTAGGAATATTCATTAAATCAAATAATGCACATTCCTAGATTTTCTTGATCTTGGAACTCTAGATTTTTTTCAACAACTTCATAGTATCCTATTAATTTATTATTCAATATTTATTATATTCTACACTCCTATAGCATGGAGAAATTCTCTATATTATCTCATTCATAATTTACTCAATATTATAAAAATAAATAATATAAGGAACATAATATGCAATTACCTCTAAGCCTTCCTAATTAACATATTATTTAAAAACATGCCATGATGAAAAGAAGGAGTTAAATGTGTTGAATTATGATCATATGTGTCTTAAATTGCATCTAATTTGGAGGCTCGTCATACCACCCTAATTAAGTGTTTCTCATCTCGAGCAACTTAGTGACCTATTTGTACCTCATTCATAGTCTGGTGGTCTCTCTATTATACATTTCTCTATCCTTTCTCTTAAGAATATTGGTTGTAGGTTCTCCAAGGACAAGCACAAAATATAGTTGTTCTTTTCATGCATTTTCTTAGCGGAATTTTCAAGCACAAAAAAATACTTTTCTCTTTTTCATGTGAGTTATATTGGCTTGCGGGGAAAGGGCATCATCTCCATTACATTCACACCATCTCCTTCACACCCTCATTCCTTTTTCACTCATTCTTCCAAACTTTAAATGTAGAAAAATCATAGTTTTTCCTTGAGACCATTAGTATTCGTTCTCATTTTTCTTAAGATGGGCTCTAAAGATTTTGGGCTTGTGAGTCTTCATCCTTTTGACCTTATGATACCTTCTTCGCCATTTGGAACCCTAAGAATTCCTTTGGATGTAATCGTAGAAATACGAGGGCATCTGTAAAAATACGAACATCATGTAACATCTTGTAGCATACCTATAGCATCCTGTAGCACAACAAAAAATCTATCACAACTTGACTAGAATTGCACCTCATGCCTAAATTTTTCCTCTTACCTTTCTATAATATCTTCTAGGCTTTGGACACAAGCTATAAAAAGGTTTGGAGACCTCTTTGATAACAATACTATGTTTTGAGTTCTATTTTGATGGTGAATACCTTCTTTCCCTTTTACTTCTGCATTCTTCTCTTTTGTGGCCTAGATGATTTCCCAATGGCCTACAGAGTTCTCCATCTTCCATTATGTGTCACAGCAAGTTCCATTAATTCTTTCTTAGGAACTATTTTTTTTCATTTCTATAGGTTGTTAATCTACTTCTCTGTGTCCCTCCTTGATCTTTTTTCTCTTTTGGCTCATCCCTCTTTCCATCCTCTACTTCTTCTTCATTTCTTCTTCTCTTGTTCTTCTTGGTTGGGATCCATTTGTGAAACCCCTCCCATGTCTCCTAATGTTGATTCCTCAAGTATCCTCAAAGAAAATTTTTTTCAAATTGTTGTGTTTTGAGCATATTGGGGTTTCAACGAGGAGGTGAGAGGGTTGGTGCTCTTCTTCTAGCTATAGGGAAGAGAATTACATGCCAATTACAAACAAATTAACTTTTTTGTCACCTTGCTTCTTGTTATGAAAAGAAAGTTTTTGGAAAAACTAAATCTACAAGGGTGTCTTTGCGGGATCTCTATATAGGTGGAATTTTAGCCAAATTATTGTATTGTTTTACCTAATTCTGAATTACATATTCTGGAAGTCTCTTGTAGAAAAATAGTAGTAAATTTTATATAAAAATTTTATCATTTGTTAATGAATCTATTTTTAAGTTGTTTACTTGGATTGGGTCATAAAATCATTCAAATTAATAAAAAAATAGTTTTTACAACATTGTTACATGATCAGCTTAACCATTTGATAGGTTGACTAGCTCACTCATTCTTGAATTTATGGTTTTTAGAGTAGTAATTTTACTAATTTTAGCACATATTAACAAAGGGAGTATTTTTTGAGTGATTCCCTTGTATTATAGTCCTAGGTCATGCTTCTTAATAAATAGAATTTACCCATATCATTTCATTCGATTTGATTGGTCATTATTGAGAGAACTGGAGGACATACTAGCTAGAAGACTAGGTATTTTAGTCTTTCCAAATATACAAATCATAATATTTGTGTGGTGTGTAGGTATTATTAATTTGTAGGATTATAATTCCCATTCACACTCCTCTCCCTACCATTTGTAATATTCCAAAATTTGCATGCGGCAAATTGGAATATTAAATTTTTTCTAATGTCACTTAGAATGAATAAATGAGTAAAGGAGGGCCCATACATTTTAGAAATAAGGATTAAATCCCTCATAGTGTAAAGGGGGATCATAATTCCAGGCGGAGTTTACACTCTTATGTGTGAACATGGACATTTTTTTCACATGTGGACAAAGTCAAGTTTGACCAAGTCAACGGCATAAATGTAGGAGGAGTGGATCGGCAAAGAAAATAGCTCAATGTTAATGAGGTTAAGCCTGAATGGCTATATCTGGGTTGGATTAGAAGACCCTTAGGTGTGAAAAGGGTTAGGCAGTTGAAGAGGTCAACATTGACCAAATCCAAGCAACACGGTTTAGAGGAGAGACTCTAATGAAGGTACAACGTAGTTTTGGAGGGAGATTATTCTGTGATGGTGGAAACCCTTGAGTGGTACCCCGAAGGTGAGAAGGCTCACTTAGTTTATAAGGAAGAGGATGGAAGCCATTCAAGGTTAGCTTATGAATTATATTTTTATGTTTGCTTAGACTTGCTCTCTTTTGGTATTTGCTAAGATTGTCGGTGTTGTTTAGCACTAAGGTATTCTGGTCGAGAATTCCTTCTACTTCCCCTTTTGAGTAGCTCTTGGAGAGACCTGATATATCATTCCACACATATGGAATTGGTGCCAAGCTTCGATCTTGTTCCAATGCGGTTTATAGCTGGAGGTTGTGTTGAGTTGCGAGGTATTTGGAGTCGAGGGTTGAGAAACCCACTTTCGAGTTGTTTTTGCATATGTAGGAGGGAAGTTTTCTGTTCTATTGGAGGAGAATTTTTTGGAGGTTATTGGGCTGATATCAGATATTTTGTATTAGGCCAACACATTTTATCACCTACAGCGTTATTCCATTCTGGAATTGCATTATTCTGAGCGAGTTTTTCGGTGGATTCGGTGGTTCTTTTTTGGAGTTTTCTTGTGATTGAGAGGTTCATTCTTTTCATGGGATAATTTTGATCAGAAATACATAATATTTCAATTATTTCAGCCTTTTATGCTCATTTACTTCAATTTTCAGTGATTATTTGGTCTTATTGCTGAATATCACCATTTGTATTTGAGTGCATTCCTAAAAACCTTTCTCGGTCCTCTAGATTTTGTAACAAGGAGACTAGATCTATGTTCTTGAGCCATATTATTTAATATAATATTAGATCTATTTGTATCTACTATTTATGTGTACAAACCCTCATTATCTTGTGCAATCTCTTTTATGCAAAGGTACGTATTTGCGGTGTTTGGGGTGTTAGCCTTTTTTAGCAATCTAGGTGTGGGAGGTACGTTTAACCTAGTTTTGATTTGTTTGACTCTATTCTTGGATTTACATTTTATATTGAATTATATAAAGGATAAAGTTTATTTCATTATTTATAGTATATATTTCTAAAAAATTCATTTTTTATTCATGCATGGTTAATGATCTTATTTGAGGAATATTCGATTAATTATCAAGCAGATATTTGGCTGCTTTGTGGAATTCAAGCCAAAATGCTATAAGGGCAAGAAAGATCAAATTATGAAGAAAATGAGCTTTCTCATCATTTCAAATCCATAGAAGAACCTCCCCAGGAGGTAAAACAAGAAAAGGAAGTAGTGAAACTTTAGAGAGATTAAGAGGAGGAAGAGCCATGCATTTCCTATGATCAGAAGGAGATCTTGATGTTGTAGAGAGCTCGAGTGGAACATATCCTTCCCTTTTGAGAGGAGGAAAAAATTGCGGGGAAGATGGGGGACACTTGGATAAGATTCACAAGTGAATACCTTGTTGAGTACAAATCTCAACCTAGAGCCTTCAAGAGACTCTAGCTTTCCCTCGGTACATTCATTTGGAGGAAGAAATAAGACCTTTTTGCGAGGATCAAGAGACGATAGGTTTCTATTGAATAATTTTGATGGGTCATCGCGTGAGGTTTGGGCATGGAAACTAGATGCATTCTTCCTACTACATCCTATGAGAGAAAGGAGGGTAGCCAAAGTGCAGTATTTGCACCTAGGGGTGAAGCTAAATGTTGGTGGTTCGACCATTTGAGCCATGCGAGGTGATTACTTATCTTGAGTTTACTCAAGGTTGATTGGAAAATTTGGTGAAGAAAAAATAAGAGAGAAGAAGCTCTCACCACCATTGGAGGAGACTTGTGCAGCATTGTCACAACTATGGGAGAGCGACCCTCAACATCTTTAGTTGGAGGATCCAACTCATTGGAAGGAAAGCCATTACAACCATGCAATATACTTCCAAATTTCATCAAAGTATGCTAAATTTTCATCTCCTATTGTTTGACAAATCATGAGATTGTATACCATTGCACTCTTGCTCATTTGGAACAACATAATGCAGCATTTGTACAGCGATTTGATCAGAGAGGATGAAACATCATCCTAATGGAGCCTTATTGGGTTTCACACCACACTTGGACTTGGGGTGTGAATTCTTGGAGGATAGGATGAACTTTGTCCCAAAACAAGCTTATGCAAAACCATATGTTCATCCTTGAGTTGGGACATGACACAACCAAAACACCATGGAGGAGATTTTAACCTTTGTCAGAGGTATTGCTTGTTGAGGAGGTTGCCTTCAAATCCTTTGGTCCTTGTGGATTCAGGTGATAATTTGGTGTGAGATATTTTCTAGAATCTGAGGAGTTGCATTTCAACATCCCATGGAATGCAGAAGAAAAATATGATTTGGGAGAAGGGTAGTCTTCATTGGAAGGGTACCAAAGGTTGATCATGATGGGAGCGCCCACATTGGGATGAATGGGGGTGGATGAAACAAGAAGGTGGTAAGCTACTTGAAAATATATGACACGGGTAACGGAAGCTGGCTATGTTGGATGCTCTTGAAAAGAGTTTGGCCATCATGGGATATATCCTTTTTCCAACGGTATAGGGTGGAAAGACTTGGCCGGGATACTTGCATCATTGGGAAGCAAGGAGTGTGAATGCATTATGATGATATGATCACTATGCCTTCACACCACATGATTTGTATGATGGAGGTATGAGGAGGCATCAAACACTTTTGTTGCTTTGGAGGTTCTTGGGCTGTGGAGATTTTCTCTCCCTTTGCTTGATGTTGCGAGGGGGTAGGAGATGGCACTATCATGGTGCAAGGAGACTATCATAGCCTTGGATGATATGGAAGTGTACGATTTGGAAATGCTACGGTATATAGTAGCATTATGGGAGAATCTTTTAAAAATGATCATGTCAAATAATGTGGTTGTGATTCACGAACCTATTTGCTTAGGCCAACAATGTTACTTTGGAGCTTGGACTTATTGATGGGTGTCCCGGAGATCCTTCACATTGGATGCACTTGGTGGACAAGGAGGAGGTGAGAATGATGGAGTAGTGAATGGAGGCATCTATTCTTTGTGACATGTTCTTCTTGACTTAGGTTTCAAGCATAAGAAGGAGGATCTTCATGTATCATATGGTTCATTCCTCTTCATGGGAGTATGTCATACCACTATGGAGGACTTATTTATGGATCCTATCATCATATTACTTTCATTACATGGTAATAATGCATTTTATTGATTGTACAACGATAATTGCATGCCCTTACCATTTTTTTAGCGATTGCATGCTCCTGAGAACTGACTTTTCTTTGTGCTCCATGGACCATTTTTGGCCAACTATCATGATGGAGACAACCATATATTGTATGACTTTGGGAAAGTGTTTGGTTACTTCTTGTATGCTCGGTTGATATACTCGGCCATTTATATTTACTAGTAGATGTGATGACTTACGGTATAGCCATTTGTCAAGAAACAACACCGTGTATTTTTATGTTCATGAGTGGAAAGACTACTGTGACCATAGAGCTTGTTGGTACCTTCTAGGAACCACATGAAACCTTCAGTATTCCATTCATTTTGATGCTGGTCATGATCCCATTTGCTAATATTTTTCTTTCTTTTATGGGGGAGCATGATTAGGGAAAACACATTCGATGGATGTGTTCTTTGGGAAGGAGGATTCCCACACTTTGGGCATGCATGATACCTTGAGCATGGGAGAGATATGGTCACCACCCAGTAGCTGTTTGTTTCTTTATGAGGAGGGCCATGAGATGGATGGGATGACATATGGTGGTGTTCTTATCCATCATATATGGGAGATGGTTTGAGTATGTGATTCTAACGTTAGGGGAGGGATACATTATTACCTATAATATTTTGTTATACCAAAGGTGGGTAAGATCTTTTAGCCTCCCGAGGAACAAATTTTATCACTAAAAATTATTTGGCTTCTTGAAGACTCCTTGTAGGCCTCATGCCTCTGTCCAAAATCCTCATTTGTTGTCCCATTTTATACTCAGGAATTTCTGCTGATTCCAACTGAAAGACTGCTGAAAGATCGTCATTTCTCCTCTTCTCAAAACCTTTCATATGCTCCCCTTTTTCTCCATCAAAACTACCTTGTTTTCATAAGTCCTCTTCTTTCCATTTATGAAAAAATTCCCCTTTCATAGTTAAAAACTCACTTTTTAACTATTTCGAAACCCCCCGATCATATTATTTCCTCATATAACCATAGAGCCCGCAATTGGGCGATAAACCATTAAAAAATCCCTCTCCGATCAATATTTTCCTTTGTAAACCCAAAAACCCACTTTCCGAAAGTTTTAAGTTAAAAACTTAAAACCACGTGATAAATATAGATGGGTTGATTGAAAAGAGCAGATCGCACAATCGCAATCAGAAACAACACAAATGGGTTGATCAGAAAGACCAGGCTCAATGGCCCGATTACAATTGGCCCTTGTCTTTATACTCCCGGGCATATTACATTCCGTGAAAACCACCGGCCCCGCAATCGGGCGCCTTTTTTCCTTTACTTATACATTTTTTGCCCGATCCATTATAACTTGTTTTTATTGCAAAAAAATTGGTTTTCATATGTTTAAAGGTTTTTCCGCCGGTGCGTAAGTCGAAGAAATCCTGACCGTTGATCTAGTTCTTCGATCCAATGGTCCGCGCACAATCGCATCGCAACTTTTCCTTATTGCGCAATCGCATGCCCATCTCTGCGACCTCCGATTGCCGATCCCCGATTCAATTTCGACTGTCGATCTTGTTCTCAGATCGACGATCTGCGCTCAATCGCAAGTTCCCTCCGATCGCAATCGCAAGCCTTCCCGTCTCACTCCCGATTGCGATCCGCCGATTCCATCGCAGCCGTCCATCTTTTTCGCACACCCTTGCGATCCCTCTGATTACATCCTATCCGTTCATTTCCCGCTGATCCAACGGTCATCGCTTGATCGCACTGGTCCACCGAACGCTAATTGCAAGCCCGTTCCACAGTCCTCCGATTTAATCCTAGCCGTCCATCTCCCTGATGATCGGACGGACAACGCTCAATCGCATCGCTGCGTTTCAATCGCATCCCCTTCTCTGCCCTCCCCGATCGCGATCCTCCGATTAAATCTGAGCCGTCCATCCTCCCGAGGATCCAACGGTCCTTATTCCCTCCGATCACAAGTCTTGCCCTGTTTCAAAAACCCTCCGATTCACCTTCCGCCGTCGATCTGATCTGCAGATCAACGGCCAGCGCTCAATCGCATCGGAAATTTACATCACATGCACTTGCCTACCACCCCCGATTGAAATCCTCCGATTAGATCAGGACCGTCCACGTGTCCAGATTGAACGGTCCAAAACCACCCCGCCTTATTTCTTCTCCCCGCTCTCATTTTTCTGTTTTGCGCCGATCTCTGCCGTTAGATATTTTTATCCGACGGCTACGCTCCTCCCCCACCATCTGAAGCAGTTTAAAACCTATTTTTCGCAGGATTTCTTAATTGTTTTGTGTTTGATGCAGGTGTTCTAAATGGTTTTCCATTGTATAACGAAGAAATGCCAAGGGCTGGGAATGACGATTCTCATGCCCTCGTTTCATTACAGAGAAGCCATTCACAGGGATATATTCCATGTTTCGTCAGTACTCTATGAGTATTGATGCCGTAAAGCCCAGTGCGGGTCTGCACATCGACAAGACACTGTTTTAATTCAAACACAATTAAAGAGTATCAGTTTTGAAGACAGAGCACAGTAGATGAAGATTGAAGACAGTTTTTATGGGGATTACGGCTAAGATAGTTATCAAAAGCCTAATCCCCAATCTAAAACATAGTTTAAAAGAAAACCTAAAGTGTTTCATCAGGCATATTGCCTCCATCGCCATACTTTGAGGCAAATTGATTCCTCAACCACCGCAGTGCCACCTATTGCCTCAAAATGCTCAGTCAGAGGCTAAATTTATTGAACAGGATCAGATATTATGCCTCGGAACAGCCAAAGAAGTTATTTCTGCCCCAAATTTAATGACAAAATATCTGCAGAGTTGCTCTCCACAGTACGCAGAGCCTCAAAGTCAAATAAAGCTCCTGCTGAGCTTAATTCATAAATGTAAAACAGTTAATACAGTGTTCCACCTGTGAATTTCTTCATCGAGCCCCTCAAAAGGCCACGAAGTCTTAAATCTGTATTAATTGCTTCAAGAGATATTTTGTTAGGTCTCACCTCCTCATCCTTCTATAAATACTTCAGTAGAAGATGAGTGAGGGGTTGGATTAGTTGGTTGTTAATGTAATTGCTGAAACATTCTATGTAACTGAGCTGAAAACTCTTGACTGTAAATAGTGGTTTCATCGGCTCTTGGAGCTCTTCTTGTAGCAGATAGGTTAGGTTGTGAAGAGATATGGATTAAAACATTGGACCTGAAGATTGTAACCAGATTGAAGCATCAATACAAGCTGATTTATGGGATCATGGTCTATGCTGATGGTGATGTTATTCTCACTGTGAACCTGTCATTTTATTTCCGTTTTCAATTCGTTTCATTTTCCACTGTAAAGAACAGTTTGAACAGTGTTAGGACTTACTGTATACCAGTAACCTTCTCTGGCTAAGAAATCTTTATTCCAATGTTTTCTTCTAATTGTGTTATTTAGAAATGATTTAATTCAGTCTAAGTACAGAGATGCTGGTGTTCCCTCATCTTTTCATCACAGCTGAATGTTATTTTTAGATGTTACTTTCAATATATGTTGTGTAAGGAATGAATTGAGGAAATCAAAGGTTAGCCCTGAGTCCCTTTCTTGTTTGCTCAACTATTCGATTGTTTCCCTTAGGATGTGTTAAAAGCTGACTATTTTCGAAGTACTTATCAGATCTTAGGCCATTATGTGTTATCTTTGTGATTGTCTTGGATGTAACTAAGTAAAGGGGAGCTAGGAGAGGATTAGGGTGAGCCCAGCCCACTAGTTTCTACTCCAAAGGTTGCCTTCAAGTTTCCCTTCGTTTTTATTTGTATTCTATTAGAAGTGTATCAAAGGCTGGCTAGTTTCAAATTACTTACCAGATCCTAGGCTGCTCTTTGTTCCACATCTGTCTTTTCCCTTTCTGATTTGTATCACTCCATTCCATAAATCAAACTCTAAAGAGATCCTTAGGCATAGATGACTTTCCCCATAGATCATTCTTGAACCTGAATGTTTCAATTAAATCCTCTTATGACTCCATAGCCCAATGGATTGACAACTTTCCATCATCCCCCTTCTTGATCAAAGCTTACTCTTTTGCTTGCAACTTCTCACCGTTGAACCTATTTACATATAGATCTTTCTGCCTCAGACAACAATTATGTTCAATCATCCGAAAAGACCAAACAAAACCCTTGGACCTCATAACTAGCCTAATATCATCACTTTAAACTTCAAAGACAATATCCATATTTGTACATATTGGAGAGATCCCTCTCCGGATTCAGGAGGGCTAGATCCTAGAATCCCAAAGTTGGTTGAAATGATGTTAACTCTGTGATCGGACTTTGCCAATCTTGCTTGTTACAGAGACCTAACATTTCTGGCGACTCCGCTGGGGACCTGAGTGTTTTTAATACCTTTTAGAGGCCTCAGAAAACCCTTTATTCGAGAAAATTTTGAGAGTAAAGAGCAGCCTTTTCAAGCACTACCAAGAAATTTTAATCATGATTGAGCTTGTTTGAATCAGTGACAAACTAGGTCAACCCTAGGATTCTTTTAAGTTTTTATCTAACCTTGGAAAATCAGCTAGCTTAGCCATAAGGATAGTCTGTATTTGTTTCATAATCGTAGCTAAGTTTTGAGGCAAATTTAGGACATTCTTCTAAACCATAAATAAAACAATTCAAAAAAAAAAATACCAAAAAAACATTTCAGATTGGTAGTAAAACACCAGTTTTTGATATCTTGTTTACGTTTTGATGGCTTTTACTCTATACTCTTAAGACAGAGTCTGGAAAGGGCCAGGTAGCCTCCAGGTATCATCCTCTTTTAGGGGTGACATATCTGGTGAATGCCCTCCCAGTCAATCTCTGGTTAGAGTTTGATGTGTTTTGAGATATCCTTGAAAAGGAATGTTTCACAAACACTGTGGTGGACAGTGTACTCCTTTGAAAACACTCTGTACTTTCCACCTGGTGACTCCACAATCCTGAACAGACCTTAAGACTCCACTGGGAAGAACCCTCATCATTACAATACCCTTTTAAACCTGGTTAAAAGGCTGTGGGATTAAAAATAAGAAAACAGATTAGTTGACCTTTCAAAGATTGTCATATCTCGTTGAACTTTTTTTGTTTACTTGCGTCTAAAAACTTACCATGGTGGCTCCTAAAAAGATTCACACTAGAGCCCATCCTGACCCAGATCCACCTGAGACAGTTGACAACCCGGAAAGAATCCTTAGGAAGTCTCCTAAGATACAATCTTCAACTGTTTTCAGATCACCCCTAAGAGCTAATTCAGTCCCTGAAAACCTTTCAGCTCTTCAGAAATCACAAACGGACTTCTTAAACCCCTTTAGGACTAGGTTATTTGGTGATTTAGATCAGTTAGATTATGAGTCTTCACATTCATCCCCGGAAAAAGGTGAACCTCTTGGGGATAGAGAATCAACACCCCCTGATTTACATTTTCTACATAATCTAGGTGTCTCTCATCGAAGATCAGCTCAGCAATCTACTGTTGTTCCATCCACTTCTGTTCATCTTTCATCCACTGTTCAAACCACTCCACTTCAACCTACACCTCCTCTTGTAAATCCACCACCTATCATGGCAGCATGGTATGTCACCCTTCCAGCTTGTGTATGGTACAGATGCAATTTTTCCTAACAGCCTTGGTGTACCAGTTATGAAGTTAATTCAAGAGTTGCAGACTGAAGAAAATGACATAATCAGAATAATAAATCAGACCATTCATCTTCAGCAAACCAGAGAGGAAGTGTACAACAAAGCATTACAGAAGCAAGACCATATCAAGAAGATATTTGACAGAAGAACAAAGGCCAGCAATTTCAATATTGGGAACAAAGTTTTAAAGTGGGACTCAAAGAGAGAAGATAAGGGAAAGCATGGTAAATTTGACAATCTATGGCTTGGCCCTTACTCCATTCATTCAGTTGCTGGAAGCAATGCATTCTTCTTACAAGAGCTGAATGGAACAGAATTGTTTGGGGGTCCTGTCAATGGCAGGATGCTTAAGCATTATCTTTCTTAAAACCATTCTATGTTTTGAAGAATTTTTCCCTTTTCCATTGTAAACATTTCATCCATCATTGCATTCAAAGTTATGAAAAAACAGAAAAATACAAAAACAAAGAAAGAAAGAAAAGAGGGCAGAAATGTAAAAAAGAAAGGCAAAGCCCCATGCCAAAAAAGAGGAAAAAATCTGAAAGTGTGCAAGCCTAAATGCCACTCCTGCAAAACACACTTCTAGTTAGTCAAACTGTTTAATCTTGACTAATTAGCTTTCAATTTTCTGCTGATAGGGTAGTGAATTTCGTTTGCCAAACCGTTTAATCTTGGCTTATCAGTAGATAGATTAGGATAGAAATTAAGGTTCAAACAAACTCAAAATCTGAACCAAAGTTTCCAAAGAGAGATGACTCAAAACTGTTTTATTTTCTGAGTCATAAAAGAGGAAAAACTGGTTCTAATTTGCTCAAAATCTGAATCAGATATCAAGGAAGAGATAGCTCACAGAAAAAAAGAAAAATCATAGCTATGAGAAGAAGAGAGAAGGCCATAATAAGAAGCTTTCAGATCTTAAGCCTTCAATTTTTGATGTTAAATTTCCGCAAATAATAATCTATGTGCAGCTTGTTTTTATGCCATAAATCATAGCAAGTCGAACAACTCAATCTTGACCTAACTATTTTTAAATTTCTGTTGTAGAATTTAGAGACTGAAAGTTTGTTGGACTGTTTAATCCCAACAGACAGTAGACTAGGTAGAGAAATATCTGAGCTCAACTGTTTAATCTGAGTTCAGGGAGAAATAAGGATTAGAAATAGATTAGATTTCCTGCTTTCAAAAGAATAAAATGTTGTGAATGGAGTTTTCCAATCCAAGTGCACTCTCATGAAGAAAAAATGTTAGATCAGTAGGATTGGAGTAGGTAGAAGTTGTATTGATGAAATTCATTTTTCTTTCATGACTGATATTTTTATCAAAGAAAAGCAAGAGAAAGTAGTGGGTCAGGCACCAGTCAACGTCCCAGAGAAATCAAGTCTAAATTCTTGATGCCTTCAAGAAGGCACCATCCCCAAGTGGAGCCACTGTTAGCCACCTATAATATTTTGTTATACCAAAAGGTGGCTAAGATCTTTTTTGAGCCTCCAAGGAACAAATTTTATCACTAAAAATTTTTGGCTCTTGAAGACTCCTTGTAGGCCTCATGCCTTTGTCCAAAATCCTCATTTGCTGTCCCATTTTTATACTCAGGAATTTCTGCTGATTCCAACTGAAAGACTGCTGAAAGATCGTCATTTATCCTCTTCTCAAAACCTTTCATCTGCTCCCCTTTTTCTCCATCAAAACTACCTTGTTTTCATAAATCCTCTTCTTTCCATTTATGAAAAAATTCCCCTTTCATAGTTAAAAACTAACTTTTTAACTATTTCAGAACCCCCCGATCATATTATTTCCTCATATAACCATAGAGCCCGCAATCGGGCGATAAACCATTAAAAAATCCCTCTCCGATCAATATTTTCCTTTGTAAACCCAAAAACCCACTTTCCGAAAGTTTTAAGTTAAAAACTTAAAACCACGTGATAAATATAAATGGGTTGATTGAAAAGAGCCGATCACGCAATGCTTGTGAAAATATACAAAATGGGTTATTCAGAAGAACTCAGGCTCTAATGGCTTCCTGGTCACGGAGATTGGCCCTTATCTTTCCTCTCCCGGGCATATTACAGTTCATATATCCCACGGCCCCGCAATCGGGCGCCTTTTCCCTTTACTTATATATTTTCCGCCCGATCCATTATAACTTATGTTTATTGCAAAAACTGTGGTTTTCAAATGTTTAAAGGTTTTTCCGCCGGTGCGTAGGTCGAAGCAATCCTTACCGTTGATCTAGTTCTTCGATCCAACGGTCCGCGCACAATCGCATCGCAACTTTTCCTTATTGTGCAATCGCATGCCCATCTCTGCGACCTCCGATTGCCGATCCCCGATTCAATCCCGACCATCGATCTTGTTCTCAGATTGACGGTCTGCGCTCAATCGCAAGTTCCCTCCGATCGCAATCGCAAGCCTTCCTGTCTCACTCCCGATTGCGATCCGCCGATTCCATCGCAGCCGTCCATCTTTTTCGCAATCCAACGGCCATTGCACACCCTTGCGATCCCTTCGATTACATCCTATCTGTTCATTTCCTGCTGATCCAACGGTCATCGCTTGATCACACTGGTCGCCCGAATGCTAATCGCAAGCCCGTTCCACAGTCCTCCGATTTAATCCTAGCCGTCCATCTCCCTGATGATCGGACGGACAGCGCTCAATCGCATCGCTGCGTTTCAATCGCATCCCCTTCTCTACCCTCCCCGATCGCGATCCTCTGATTAAATCTGAGCCATCCATCCTCCCGAGGATCCAACGGTCCTAATTCCCTCCAATCACAAGTCTTGCCCGTTTCAAAAACCCTCCGATTCACCTTCCTCCGTCGATATGATTTGCAGATCAATAGCCAGCGCTCAATCGCATCGGAAATTTACATCGCATGAACTTGCCTGCCACCCCCGATTGAGATCCTCCGATTAGATCAGGACCGTCCACGTGTCCAGATCGGACTGTCCAAAACCACCCCGACTTATTTCTTCTCCCCGCTCTCATTTTTCTGTTTTGCGCCGATCTCCGCCGTTAGATATTTTTATCCGACGGCTACGCTCCTCCCCCGCCATCTGAAGCAGTTTAAAACCTATTTTTCGCAGGATTTCTTAATTGTTTTGTGTTTGATGCAGGTGTTCTAAATGGTTTTCCATTGTATAACGAAGAAATGCCAAGGGCTGGGAATGACGATTCTCATGCCCTCGTTTCATTATAGAGAAGCCATTCACGGGGCTCTATTCCATGTTTCGTCAGTACTCTATGAGTATTGATGCCGTAAAGCCCAGTGCGGGTCTGCACATCGACAAGACACTGTTTTAATTCAACACAGTTAAAGAGTATCAGTTTTGAAGACAGAGCACAGCAGATGAAGATTGAAGACAATTTTTATGGGGATTACGGCTAAGACAGTTATCAAAAGCCTAATCCCCAATCTAAAACAAAGTTTAAAAGAAAACCTAAAGTGTTTCATCAGGCATATTGCCTCCACCGCCATAGTTTGAGGCAAATTGATTCCTCAACCACCGCAGTGCCACCTATTGCCTCAAAATGCTCAGTCAGAGGCTAAATTTATTGAACAGGATCAGATGTTATGCCTCGGAACAGCCAAATAAGTTATTTCTGCCCCAAATTTAATGACAGAATATCTGCAGAGTTACTCCCCACAGTACGCAGAGCCTCAAAGTCAAATAAAGCTCCTGTTGAGCTTAATTCATAAATGTAAAACAGTTAATACAGTGTTCCACCTGTGAATTTCTTCATCGAGCCCCTCAAAGGCCACGAAGTCTTGAATCTGTATTAATTGCTTCGAGAGATCTTTTGTTAGGTCTCACCTCCTCATCCTTCTATAAATACTTCAGTAGAAGATGAGTGAATGGTTGGATTAGTTGGTTGTGAATGTAATTGCTGAAACATTCTATGTAACTGAGCTGAAAACTCTTGACTGTAGATAGTGGTTTCATCGGCTCTTGGAGCTCTGCTTGTAGCAGATAGGTTAGATTGTGAAGAGAGATGGATTAAAACATTGGACATGAAGATTGTAACCGGTTTGAAGCATCAATACAAGCTGATTTATGGGATCCTGGTCTATGCTGATGGTGATGTTATTCTCACTGTGAACTTGTCATTTTATTTCCGTTTTCAATTCGTTTCATTTTCCAGTGTAAAGAACAGTTTGAACAGTGTTAGGACTTTCTGTATACCAGTAACCTTCTCTGGCTGAGAAATCTTTATTCCAATGTTTTCTTCTAATTGTGTTATTTAGAAATGATTTAATTCAGTCTAAGTACAGAGATGTTGGCGTTCCCTCATCTTTTCGTCACAGTTGAATGTTATTTTTTGATGTTACTTTCAATATATGTTGTGTAAGGAATGAATTGAGGAAATCAAAGGTTAGCCCTAAGTCCCTTTCTTGTTTGCTCAACTATTTGATTGTTTCCCTTAGGATGTGTTAAAAGCTGACTAGTTTCGAATTACTTATCAGATCTTAGGCCATTCTGTGTTATCTTTGTGATTGTCTTGGATGTAACTAAGTAAAGGAGAGCTAGGAGAGGATTAGGGTGAGCCCAGCCCACTAGTTTCTACTCCAAAGGTTGCCTTCAAGTTTCCCTTCGTTTTTATTTGTATTCTATTAGAAGTGTATCAAAGGTTGGATAGTTTCAAAGTACTTACCAGATCCTAGTTTGCTTCTATGTTTTTCTTAAGTGCTTGGTCAAAGGCTGGCTAGTTTCAAAGTACTTACCAGATCCTGGGCTTCTCTTTGTTCTGCATCTGTCTTTTCCCTTTCTTATTTGTATCACTCCATTCCATAAATCAAACTCTAAAGAGATCCTTAGGAATAGATGACTTGCCCCATAGATCACTCTTGAACCTGAATGTTTCAATTAAATCCTCTTATGACTCCATAGCCCAATGGATTGACAACTTGCCATCATCCCTCTTCTTGATCAAAGCTTACTCTTTTGCTTTCAACTTCTCACCATTGAACCTATTTACATATAGATCTTTCTACCTCAGACAGCAATTATGTTCAATCATCCGAAAAGACCAAACTAAACCCTTGGTCCTCATAACTAGCCTAATATCATCACTTTAAACTTCAAAGACAATATCCATCTTTGGCCTAATATCATCACCCGAAACTTCAAAGACAATATCCATCTTTGTACATATTGGAGAGATCCCTCTCCGGATTCAGGAGGGCTAGATCCTAGAATCCCAAAGTTGGTTGAAATGATGTTAACTCTGTGATCGGACTTTTCCAATCTTGCTTGTTACAGAGACCTAACAGATCTTTGGAGATCTATTTTCCTTCTTGCCACTTGAGGGCAAAATTATTGCAGCCCAAGATCAGAAAATTCTCTACACTTATCTTAAGTGGAGAGCAGTACAGCATGGGTATTTTACTTTGTCTACCATGCTCATATTTTCAGCCCACCTACTTTACATGAGCTCAAGGTGGAGGAGGATTTTTAGGAGTTCCCATGTTGGGAGGTAACTCATTTTGTATGGATGATAGCTTGGGGATGGGAGATTCACATGGGGATGGTAGATTTCAATATATTAGACCTCATGCCTCAAGAAGGCTCCTAGAGCCCATTTTTTCCTCCATTGATACTTTACTTTCACATGATGATAGCTATTTGGGGTGTTCACCAAAAGCTAGCTTGCTTACTTGGGAGGGGCAACTTGGAGATATATTGATGAGACAACACTTTGATCCTTGGATGATTTTGTCTTATGAGGGTGCTACAGGGAGAGAAGAGGATTCTCTCAGTTATATCCTTACATTTGCTTGAGGACAAGCAACATCTGGGAGGGGAGGACTGTAATATTCCAAAATTTCTTAGGTAATGAAAACCACAAAGTTGAAGAGGTCAACCTTGACCAAATCAAACAACATAGTTTAGAGGAGAGACTCTAATGAAGGTACAATGCAGTTTTGGAGGGAGATTTTTTGTGTGATGGTGGAAACCCTATTGAGTGGGACCCAAGGTGAGAAGGCTCACTTAGTTTATAAGGAAGAGGATGGAAGCCATTTGATGTTAGCTTATGAATTATATTTTTATGTCTTCTTAGACTTCTGCTCTCTTTAGTTGTTTAATTAAGATTGGCGGTGTTTTTTAGCACTAAGGTATTCCTGTTCAGGATTTCCTTCTCTTCCATTTGATTAGCTCTTGGGAGAGACCTCATCTATAATTCCACACATATATCATTGTTTCCAAGCTTCATTCTTCAGTTTCAGTGCAGTTTCTGCAGGAGGTTGTGTCGAGTTGCAGGGTGTTGCAGTGGAGGGTTGAGAAACCCACTTTCTGAGTTGGTTTTGCATAGGAGGGAGGTTTCCTTCTACTGGAGGAAAAATTTGGAGGGTTATTGGGCTGATATAATATATTTGGCAGTATTCCAACACATTTCCATCACCTACAGCATTAGTCCATTCTGGAATTGCATTATTTCTGGAGGGTAGTTTCTGCAGTGGATCCGGTGGTTCTTTTTAGGAGTTTTCCTTTGATTGAGAGGTTCATTCTTTCATGGGGGAATACCTTTGATCAGATATGAATAATATTTACATTATTTCAGTTTCTATGCTCATTTGATTCAGTTTTCAGTGATTATTTATTCTTATTGCAGAAAATCACCATTTGTATTTGAGTGCATTCCTAGAAACCCTTCCTAGGTTCTCTAGATTTTGTAATAAGGAGACTAGATCTCTATTCTTGAGCCATATTATTTAATAATATATCAAATATATTTATCTGCTATTTATGTTTACAAACCCTCATTAGACTGCGCAATCTCTTTTATGCAAAAATTCCTGTGTTGCAGTGTTTGGGATTTTAGCCTTTTTTAGTAATCCTAGGTGTGGGAGGTCTGTTTAACCCACCTAGTTTGATTTTTTTCAGCTCTATTCTTGTATTTATATTTTATATTGACTGATATAAAGGATCCAAGAGTTTATTTCTTTATTTATAGCATATATTTCTGAAAATTCATTTTTTATGCGTGCATGGTTGAGCAGTCCCTATTTGGGAATATTACATCATCAACCTCTTCCTTTTCACATTGAATGTGAGATGACAAGGAAGAGGTTAGTGATGGAAATAGAGATTTAGGATGAGTATTAAAGCCCTATAAGCCACTGATAGTACCTGTATACCAACAATCAATCCCTTTTTGTACTCGCAGAGCCAAAATAAGGATCAAATTGCAGCACAATGAACTTGAAAATAAAGGATGATTTGAATTTTATGAAACCAAATAGGAAATGAGGAGTTGAATTTTACTTCATTAAGAGTCAATATATATTGTAGCATGCATCTAATATACATACATGAAATCTTGAAGAAGAACGTGATTTAACTCCTAAATGTGCAGAAAAAAGGTATGTAAGAGAAAAATGAACTAAATACTAGAAATATGAAAAGGAAAATCACCACATATTCTTGGATTTCTATTGTAGACTCTTCAACCACACTTCCCACAAGAGAGGTGGTAATCAGACCTGCAACAAAATTTTTTTCTTGCAAGTAAACTTCCACTAAGAAAGAAAGAAATGTTGCTACTAACAAATATGCATAAATAAGATACATAAAGAGAGACTAGAGCCTCTAGGTTGAGTCGTAATCCAAGGGGACTCATCCCTATGAAACAAACTCAGATGTAAGACAATATAAAAAATTTCATTGACATAAAATAAAGTTAAATTACATCATGCAAAAGAAAATGAGAATGACAATCCCAGGCTCTTAGCTCTTAGTAGCTCTTTCTTCCTCCAAACTTTTGAATCCTAGTGAGCCCTTTGGGTTTTTTACTTATATAAATATGATCGAGGGCCATCCTCCTTGGAAAGAGGACTAATTCCCTCCAAAATATAGAAAAAAGTGGATCTAGGTCCCTTATATCCTCATAATTAATTCATTTCATTGGTTTCTAGTAGACCTTGAGTTGTTGATGAGTAATTTTAGGAATCATGTCAAGTTGAAGGAGAGTAAATGCAGGGGACATGCCTCCTACATCTCCTCTAGGTACCTCCAACGTGCCTCTGCATAGTAAATGCACTCAAAATTGATATTTTACCTACACATCAACCACATTAGGCCATGAATTATGAAAAAAATCCTTAAGTCTTCCTATTAAGTGAATTATAACAAAAAATACAATAATTAATGTGACAAAAGAATAAATTATAAGCTAGAAGATATCAAAATTGGTCATATAATATACCTATTGATGGGGCCCATCATCACCCACTTGTTGAAGGTGTTTCTCACCCTCTAATAAACATACTCGTTCATTTTTAGCTCATGCATGGCATTTGTGGCATCTCTGGCATCCCAAGGCA
Organism: Pinus albicaulis; assembly: GCA_034641835.2. Classification (NCBI taxonomy): domain Eukaryota; kingdom Viridiplantae; phylum Streptophyta; class Pinopsida; order Pinales; family Pinaceae; genus Pinus; species Pinus albicaulis. Next base: position 359,222,171 of record CM076581.1, on the reverse strand, counting down.
CCTAAGATGATGTGCCCTCTTGTTTTGCATCCCCTCATGAGAGGCTTAACTACTACTTCTGTTTTCTCTTCCTTTTCCTTTCTCTCTTTTCCATATTTTTCCTTAATTTCCTCCTCCTTATCCTCAACTTCTTCTTCTTTATGTTCTTCAAACTCTTCTTATTCATATTTTTCACCTTCTCCCTTAGCGGCACTAGATTTGGTGAACTCTTCATGTTCTGTTAGATATTGGGCTTATGTCTTGATGAAGGTTTTCCTATTCATGTCCAAAAAATTAGTCCATAACACAAGGCTCCTTAGGTGACTTATGGAATTCATAAAAATTATCTGTATGATTCCATGATGGAAAATTTTACTTTTTTCCCCTCTCTCGCCCTCTTGCTCATTTCTATCATGGAAAAAAGGACAAAATGTGAGATACTGAGCCTATTTGGGAAGGGAAACTTTGTTTAGAACCTCAATTCATATAGTAGTCTAAATTGATAGGCATTCAAAACACTCAAACTTCCTTCACAAGATATGTATTATAGGATTCTATACGACACTTCATCCCAAGCGTAAGGAAGGTTCTCCCTTCTAACCCCATCTTTTTCTTCAATTAACTTTTCTTCATGGAGGAAGAAATTTTTCTTGGTTTTGATGCCTTCTATCCGAGATTCTTTACCGAATATAAATCCTAAGGGAATAGTGATGACTCTGTGAATGATATATGCTTTAAAATGGATGACAATTCCCTTTACAACAATGGTACTACTATATTATCCTTGAGAGTGAAGGGCCATGGAAAATCCATGGGTAATCTCATCATCATACCCCTTTAATTTTTCAAAGGGTGCCATCGATTGGTGGCTTAGGAATATATCTCTAACATGAGGATGTTGATGTATTTTTTTATTATATTAAGTTCCCTTCTATTGAAACCCCCTCCCATGTTTCCTACTATTGTTTCCTCAAGTTTTCTCAAAGAATTTTCTGTGAAGGGTTGTGTTCTAATGCGCTTAGGGTTTTAAGACAGAGGTGAGAGAGTTGGTAACATTATTCTAGTAAGAGGGAGGATAATTGTATGGAAAAATTCAATTGAAATGCCTCTGCTACCACCTTGCCTTCCTCATATGAAAAAAAAAAATTTCAAGAGAAATTTGATTATGAAAGGGTTTGCTATAGGATTCTTGTATAGACATAACCTCAACCAAATAATTTCAAGACTTGCCATGACAGGTGAGAATAAAAACACTAATTACCATTCCATGGGTGATTTATTCATAATTGTGGCTATTTATAGGAATTTTTTTGTAAATTCATACCATGTTTCCCCTCTCGTCCCAATCATGTAGCAACTACTCTGCAATTTTGTAGCAATTTTTAAGATCCTATAGCAACTATCTTGAATCATGTAGCACATGCTAGCCGACCCTATAGCATTGTCCAAACTTGACCATATTTTCTCTAAAATCTATATTTTTTTTGTCTTAGGCTTGAATAATGACCCGCAAGCTCTGAACCCTAATTGAGGAGGACCAAATATCACTTTATACCTTCCTTTTCTTCACTACGAGTACAATTCTGTAGTTAGGGTTAGAGGAAATATTTCCAAGTTTGAATAGTGATGATGATTTTCTTATGAAACTCACATTGATTCTATCACTAAAGGTAAATTTATTTGAAAGCAATGATAAAAGGGGTGATTCATATATGCAAAGTAGATTAGGAATGATTCCTGAATTCATTCTTTATTAGGGTTTCAGTTACAAGAATTATTGTTGATAGATTATTTTCCTTTTCAAAGAAATTTTTTCACATTCTGCAATTATACTAATGATTTACATTTTTGCAGGTAGCATAGGGTTTACATTTATCAAGTAGGTTAGTATTTCTCATTTCTACAATTAGAAAATTCTTTACATTGCTACAACAAGACTTACTATTTACATTTGTATGAATAATATTTTCGTTTCTACAAGTAGAATGATATTTCCATTCCTACAGTTATAGTAGAACTCTCTCTCATTTCATTCAATTGCATTCCTTGAGTTAGTTGAAAGAGTGGTCTCTATATGCATTCATATGGTCCACTTCTTGAAGGAGACATGAGTACAAATCAACCTACTGTGTATATAGCGTTGTAACCTCTTAAGTTTGTACGAACCCCAGGTTAATAATTAAAGTTAGTAGCCTTGGGAGTCTCAACATTCTTGTTGGGATATTAAGGCTCATAATTTTGTTTGCTTGCTCTCTTCTATTGGAGCTCTCTCTCTCTCTCTCAATTGATCCAAGCCAAAACTGAAAAAAAAATATGTGAATTGTTTCTTTGATGAATTTTTATTATTGATGTCCCTTTTTTCTTCATTTTCCTCTATTTTCTCTTGCATGCAAATTTTTTTCTCTTCTCCCATTTCTCATATTTTCCTTTATTTATCGTAATTAAATGTCGATTATTGCCTCTTTTCATTTTCAAATTTCCATAGCCATTATTAAACCACAAGTGATTCCCACTAAATTGTTTTCCCGACATTCAACATGGAATACATGTCACGTGGCCTTGGTCTTATTTTTCATTTATTATCCTTTATTACATAAAAAAATTAACCCGGGGATCTTACAAACACCTTCCCCTTGGGGGAACACTATCCTTGGTGTTATATGACACCTATGACCAGAAAACCATTGAAAACAAAGCGTGTTGCTTGTGGATATTTTTAACATAGCTTGATGCAGTATTTATAATGATATCTTGCTGAAATCAAACCAAACATACAACTATTGGAGATTTATAACACATATCATTGCAGTATTTACAACCATATATATATATATATATATATATATATATATATATATATATATATATATATATATATATATACAAAATAATTTTCTTCAAAAAACAAATAATGAAGGATACAAATCCTGCATAAGCAGCCATCTCCCATGTAGCTTCATTGGGCCCAAAGTGCTTCCATTGCACTTTAACTTGCTCCATTTCTCAGTTTTAGAGCATGGTTTATCTTTGATCCAATATACACCGAGGTTCTGGCTAGAACCCTCCCTTTGGTTCCACCTACAATAAAAACCAATCAATCACATGATCAAAATCCTGCACATATATCTTAATTAATGAAATATCAAAGACATCATGGACTTTCAATATTGGCCGCAATGCAATTTGGTAGGCCACTAGTCTAATCCTCTCAAGGATATCAAAAGGCCCACAAAACTGAGGTTCCATCTTGACACATGACCCAATCCTCAAGGAGATCCTCCTAGGCTTCATTTTTTTTTCTGGATAAATCCCTCTTGTAGACAAGAGCGATCTCCCTAGTATACCAACAGATAACTAGAAACAACCATTTGAATATCTCTTCCCCTAAACTATTAGCATTCAGATTATCAAAACATAGAAATGAAGAGGTAAATATCCTACGTTTCAATGAGATGTTTGATGTATACCTTGAATTTCATCCCAAATAATTCATTTAATATTGAGAAGAACCTGAAATCACAAACATGCAAAGAATCAAAAGCACCTGCAGTATATAATAATCCAAAACACTAGTTTAACTTAATGATCAAGGAGATTAAGAATTGTCATTGTTTTAATGAATCTAAAAACAACACAATGATAAAAAAGGATCCATATGTATTATCAAGAATATAAATATGAATCTTACAACCTGAGCCTTTATTTTGTACATATTTTTCTCCTATTCCTTTACAATCGTGCTCCTTGGTTTGACAATATTTCCTCTCTAGAAAGACTGGCATAGTTTTATCTTCAATGAACTCTTATAAACTGTACAATATATGAAGTACAAAGTTCCAAGTACCCTAACTATCACATTTTAGCCCAATTTATAATATAATTTGAGGATGTTCCAGATCCATCAGTAGAGGGATGAGATCCTCTAATGAAGGGATGAGGGTTCCGTTATCACCCAAATATTTTTTTTTTAAAACATTGTATGTCTACATTGTTTTTGGTCATAGTTTCAAGTAGTTCTAAAGTCACTTTTGTCTTGATAAAGGGTAGGTCATAGTTTATTCAGTTTCAAAGGTCATTTTTCAAGTTCAAATAAACTTCTTTAGATTCATTCCATGATAAAAAGGTCATATCATTCATCTATAGCTCATGTCATTAGTTTTCCGTTTGAAATTTCATGATTAGCCACAAATATGTAGTTTCGTAGCGTGGTCAATTGAAAATGGGGCTTTGCAGTATGAAAGCGCTACTACTTTCGTAGCGCAAAGTGCGAAAAATACACTATGTGCGCTACGAAAGCGCAGATTCTTAGATGTCATGTCAAGAAATGCAGGATTTGTCAGAAATCTGTTAAGAAATGATAAGGTAACGTTATGGTGAGTCAATGACGTCATGGGCGGATTGAAAAGGTATGAGGGCAAAAAATGTTTATGGGTGTTTTCCAGCTGGAAAATTTGACAAATTTTTAGATCAGCTGCTAGAAAACTTGACTGTTATAACTAGTCATCACCAACAAGTGAAAAATACTGATGACTAACACCCCCACTCAACTGTTAAAGCTCTAAACATTAGAGTTAAGACTGTGGTTGTTCTATACCAAGGTTATCATCATACTTAATCAAGCGAGGCTGTTCATACAGATTCAAGCGAGGCTATTCCATTTTCTCAGGTGAGGCAGTTCTACAGGTTCCGAAAAAAAAAGCATGGCTGAAGAGAAAAAGAATCGCAGAGGAGGACATTGTTTGAGATTTGAACCTGAAAGTATGATGGTTTTAGCTGAATATTCAACAATAATGGATCCTTTTAGGAAAACAGGTTGTTTAAAGTTCCGTGAAAAGTTACAAGGTGGGCATATTCAGGTGTCCAAAGAATTTGCACTTCATTTCAGTGGAACAAGCACAAAGTTCTGAATGTTAAACATAGCAGTCACACCTAAGATCATATCTATGGTAATAGAAATACCAAGAGTTCAGGAATCCTGGTTTAAGGGCTTCAGGTTTTATATGGAAGCATGCATGATATTTATGAAAACAGAATATGCAAACATGGACCTGAACAATGCAATTCCTAGAAATTTTATCAAAGATAACTATGCAAAAATGTTGTTCAATATTCAAAGATACTTCACATGCGAAGGTAGGTACCACAAAGTATACACTTATCATTTCAAATTGCTGTTACATTTCACGGGTATGATATCACTAGATTTACAATTTTTCTCATATAGAATTCTTGCCAAAATGGCTGACAAAGTTCAGATGAAATATGATGGCTATGAAACATCCCTGTTTCACCATGGGTTGATTAAATTCTTAGCTTTGAATGAGCTTCAAAAAATAAATAGGGGCTGGTCCTCCTTTTTTTTTATGAGTGGTTTTGATATGGAAGCTCTAACCTCAGCTAAAAACACTAAGACAAAGGGAAATCTCTCACCACCAGCAGAATCAAGTCAACCAGTGGCTACAAAGTCAAAGAGGTTTGTGAAACTAAAACCCAGAAAAGAAGTGAAGAAATAGGCAAAGAAGACACTAAATACTCCCTCACCTGCAAAAAAAAGGTTACATGGTAGCAAAGAAACTAAACAAAAACAAGCAGCAGATAAGCAAGAATTTCAGAGAATAACAAGGAGCCAAGTTACAACAACAAAGGGAAAATCAGCAGTTTTAGGGTCAAGTGATAGGCTAAGGTTGAAAGGAAACTTCGATGATATAGTGCATGCAATAGACATAGAAGAATCACCCAGAGTACAAGCTAATTTCATAGGAATAAATGAAACCAAGCAGAAAAATATAAAATCAACAAAGAAGCTGGAGTTTAAAGGTGACAACACAACATTTGTTTTCCAAGCCAGGAAGCCTGTGACTAAACATTCAAAAAGGCTCAAGGAACTTAACATAGAAGTTGAAAAATCCTATGAAACAACTAAAGTTCCTAAAGAGGTAATTGATCTCTCCTCGCCAGTAGCATTGCAAGCAGTAAACATAGTAGTCACAACACAAGAAGAAATAACAAAGCATCAAAACCTGGAGGAGAAGTTGATATCAGCAAACCATGAGATTGCTAGGTTGAAGAAAAGAACCAGAAAACATATCATTGAGAAAGAAAAATTCAAAAGAATGAAAGCTAGTTGGGAAGTTCAAATAGCCTCTAGATCATAAATCCCAAGTAGTGAAGAACAATTCTTCACATGGAAAGTCCCAGCTATTAAGGAAGAAAATTTTATGAGAGTGATCAACACTAATTTAAGAACTAGCAACAAGAAGCTAAAGAGCCAGGTGGAGTATCTGTAGATACAGTTGAAAGAGTGTCAAGAAGAATTGAAAAAGCAGTGAAACGAAGTAACAAATATATAATACAAACTCAGATGAAAATTGAAGGTTAAATTTGATAAAGAATATATTTTCAGGGTTATTTTGCTGTAGGCTTTGAAAAAATATCACTATCCTTAAGTTTGAGTATCCCCTTATCACAAATTAAAAAATAAAAATAAATAATTCAACAAAACTTCTTACACAACAGTTTCGTATCGCAGATACTGCAAATTTGATAAAATGCACTACGAAACTGATGAAGCAGTCATTTCATCATTTTTCATAGCAAATTTTGAAGGAATTCTTTTGAGTTTGGTTTTGAAACTTTCTGTGGTAATGTGTCAAGTGAAGATAAAGGCTATCATGAAAGAAAAATATTGAAAATTGTTGAAGAAAGGAGCTAAAACCCTGCGGTACAAAAAGCACTACGAAACTGTGCTACTTTCGTAGCGCAGGTCTGTTTTTAGTTTTTTACACAATTCGAAACTAAAGTTTTGAACAGCTAGCACAAGAAGAGGATATATGCACATGTTCTAATTTTAGACAACACATGGCATCCAAATTATGGTGTATAAAGGGTCAGAATGTATCGGACAGTCAAAGTGTATCAAAAGCCTAAAAGGAAGGAGACAGTTTCCTAGAACATAGGAGAACAACATCAACGACAACATGTTCACATCAATATTGGGAATCATCATCCAAATTCAAATTCATGTAAAATAAATTGGCTTAAGATGTAATGAAGACTAGATAAGGTTGTTAGGAAGGAAATTAAAGAGTTTTAGTCCTATTTGGAATATGATTGTTCATTAGGGTTCTAGATATCAATTTGTAATAAATATCATGTTTCATGATTAGGAAAGGTGTCAAACACTATGAATTCGATGTCTTTAGTGGAGGATAAGAGAATGATATATTGTAAATTATCTATAAAGAGTATGAGGTTAAAATACAGAGGGTTGAACATTTTATTAGCAAAAAGACTGTGTTTTGTATGTGACTGTTTACAGATTAATACAGAGTTTCTACTTAGACAACTCAAGATTCATGAGGATTTCTTTTATGTTATTTTTTTGATGGCATACTTTTCAATATTCCATTGCAGTGGAGTTTATTTATGATACTCAAAATTCATCAATGGTGCTCTGACTTCCTTCATAGATAAACTGACTGTGTGTTTCACTATTCTACATGTTTTATTCCTTGACTTTGTTGGAATGTGGTCTCCTAACAAGTTGCGAAACTGGTCCATTTTGAATATTTTTGATTATATTTAGCCTAGCGGAGGGTTTTTAGGGTGATTCAAAGCCCCGAACGCATTGTTATGGGTCAAAGGGTAAACTAGGGGTCCAAAAACCATGGGTTGCGGACCATAGGAAAGTCGAGGCTAGATTGTTATAAATAGAGATGCATTTTGTATTGTAAAGAATAGGAAATGATGAGCTATTGATGTGATCTATTTTTTAAGCTATCTATTTGGGTTTTGGGGAATGGACTCCTGCTGGCTATGTGCACGGAGATCCTAGTCCAGCTGTGTGCGGACCCTGCTGTTGTGTGCGCAGGTTGGGAAGGGAATTGGAACTGTAAGGAAAAATTGATGAATGAATGAATGCGGAAGATTGTTAGAGATCTGAATCTATGAGTACTATTATATGAATTACTGGTAATTGTTGTATTGTGCGTTTTATGTCCTTAAGCTGCGAAAGATCTGTGTATTGTGTTCTTGGATCTAGATCTGTTATGTTCTGTTTATGCACTGTTGTGTTGATAATATAACAAGCATATAACTATAGATCTAGTGCACGTGGATGTGAATAGAGATTTAATTAAATCTGCGTAGAATAAGGTAATCGGGGATTACAGGATATAGCATTAATTTTCTTTCTTTACCCATCCTTTCTCAGGGTGCAGAAACCTGGTTCCAGAACCCACCCATACTACTTCGGGTGAGACTTTGACCTGCGAAATCAGGTCATTGCCGAAAGGGCTAGTAGTATAGGGGTTTGTTGGCAAACCTTGCTTACCGAACATGGGTTAGCACCCCTCGAGCCAACAAATGGTTTCGTTGCCGGGACCCAAAGAAATCTGAGAGAGGAATCAGGTAATGATAAGAGAATACTGGAAACATGAAAGAAAAGAGATCGAAGAATGGTTCGAAAGACAGATTCAGGAGTTCACAGTAAAATAAAACTGCAGTGAAAAGTTAATGGCGAAAAGGTGGAAAAATAGGTACATTCTTACTGAAAGCTACGAAATATTCTTTGTAACCTTCGTGATTGAACTCCAAGAGTGGCTGGCTAGGCTTGTGGAATTCCAAAAGTGCTGGAAAGAGAAGCGAGTCACTTAGTGGACGCCAGAGCTGCTTGAGCAGCTAGAAAAGACTGATAATACTATCACACGCACGGTAGATCACTGGGTGGATAGTGTGCTGGGAGGATTTGTGATAGAATTTTCCATTGATCAGTTTGTATCATACTTTGAGGCCGAACAACGATTCTTCAAAGGATTCTAAGGCGAATTTCTGAGGACATTATCGTTGCTGATCAATAAATTACTGTGCGAAAAGAGCATTCTGTGTAGTCATACTGACTGAATGACCTCGAATCTAGACGAGAGCGTGACCCATAGTGGTAAATACTATTGGACCAACCTTGACGGAGGGAGATCTGCCTAAAATCCATTGCAGGAACCAGCTTCGCAAGATCCCCCAGCTACATCACCACCTCAGCCACGCAAAGGTGAGAATTCGCATATATCGCCACCCTCCCTAGAGAGTGATATGGCTGCGCATTTGAAACTAACTACCTTCAAGGGGGTAGGAGATGAGGATATGTACTGATTTTGGTTCGTTGCAGACTCTGTATGGACTACGTAGAATGTGGCGAGTGATACAGTAAAGAGGGCGCAACTGTCATTGGTCTTCGAGGATAGGGCCCTGGACTGGTATATGCGATATATTGCCTAGAATGGGTGCACATCTATTCAAGATATCAAGGACACTTTGAAGCACTAGTTCAGAAATCCGAATTCTTATTTCAGTTAGTAGCGGAAGTAAATGACTTCAAACAAGGTGTGTCTGAGTCAGTATGGGAGGCTGATCAGTGAATGAAGAAAGCAATCAGGGAAGGAGGATTCAAATATGATGATAGACAACATACGGAATGGTTCATCACTATGTTGTTACCTCACCTGCGCATGCCAATGAGTCATCAAACCTTTGAGTTTTAGGAGAAGGTTATGGAAGTTACTATGAAACTAGAGGCTGCCCCCTGAGAGGATACGTCAGCAGGGGTACAAAAAATCTAGGAACAACTTGGGGCTATGCATATGGAGATACAGAACCTACGAAAAGAGCGAGGAAAGGATGGTTGCACAGATCTCTAGTGCATATGATGTGGGGTGTCTAGCCATAAGAAGGATTAGTGCCCTTTGTTGACGGATTATATGCAAGTAGGAGGATCTAGCTCGGTATTCCCAGGGGTAAGTAGGGAACCTGTCCTATTACGACCAGGTTCAAGTGGACCTGCACTATGGTGTGATGATTTTCGGGTAGCAGGATTGCATGATACGAACCATTGCCCTTGGTTAGGTGCATATGTCCTAGAGCTAAAGCAAAAATGGTGCCGATTTTTCTTATCAGTGGGACATGATGAGCAGAAATATCGTACTTATGACTTAATGATGGATTGTGGGAACTTATATAGGGTAAAATCGGACCCTATGTCGCCAAGAATTTTTGCGCACTTTGGAGGATCACCAGCCCGAGGCAGAGGAGGTCAAGGAGGAAGCGCATGACGAGGACATGGGTAGCTAGTCTGTTATAACTGTGGGGAAATAGGGCACTTTGCTAGAGAATGCCAAAATCCCACCAGGCCATCATGCAAATATTGTAGGCAGCTAGACCATGATGTAGAAGAGTGCCTAATTTTAATTGCCAAGATGCAGGAAAAGCAGCCTACCCCTACGCAGAATGTACAAAGAGTTAAATCTGAGCTAAGAAAGGCGGATCCCTGTGTAAAAGTCATGACATGCAGTGGGCTGGTCACCTAGGGAGAAAAATAAGAGCTTTCCTCCCAAGAAGGTGTGCCTGTCAAAGAACAAACAACACCAACAGTCCCCACGCCACCGCCAATGCAACCTCAAATAGAGGAAGGGGTTGAGCCCTTTCTAAAGGCATGTCTAAAGCTACTGCAAAATCCACAGGTTGTAGGTAATCTCCAAGCACTACTGAATACTTGTGCGGTTTGAACCAATTTGATCCCTGAAACCAAGGATGTACACAAACTATACAGCTATAAGAAGCGCACTGGAAAAGAGATGCGATTGACTGCGCAGATTGGTGACTACGAGATGGATCAGGTTATCTTAGATCTGGGGTCAGATGCAAATGTATTACCAAATCAGACATGGCAACAAATGGGGGAGCCTCAATTAGAATCATCCACCATCCAGCTGCAAAAGGCCAATCAACAAAAAACCATCCCTCTAGGGAGATTACCAAAAGTCATGGTTAACATCGCAGCGGTAAGGGTCCTCGCTGACTTTGAAGTCATAGAAATTGTGGAAAATGCGGATCCCTACCCTGCGCTCCTTGGACTGGACTAGGAAATTGACATGGGGGGTGTCATCAATCTCAAGAAGCGCAACATGGTGTTTGAAAGCAAAGGTACACGTGTCATAGTACCACTAGATCCAGCAGAAGGTGCGCGGTATACAGAGCCAACCTATGAGGAGGAGGAATTAGATCACATTTATAAATTAGCTGCATTGGATGAAGATCGGGTTAACCCCACAGAGGAAGGAATGCTCTGCTGGGAAAAGGACAGTTAATGTTTCTCTGACTCTGATGAGAAGCTGGAAAATTGGCAAGGCCGATTGCACAAAGTTTCGGTGCTTCGATGTCTTCAAACCATCAGGAATTTTCGGCGCATATCTACCGCGGAAAGGAACCTGCCCTACTCGGAAGACGCAGATGATAGTTAGAAGATGGTCAAACCTAAGAATACCATAGAATGCAGGCTAGGGGCACTATCACTAACATTGCGCGGAGCACCTACGCAAGGATTGGTATTCTCCACTCAGGAGAAGTCTTGGAGAAGGGTGATCCTGCGCATAGGGACCCCAGTTGCCAGATGGACTCTATGGTCAGTCTACCTATGCAGACACTTGTTGACATACCACACTCAAGGGTGCGATCAAGCCTTGCATGGTTAGGCTTGCTGGGGTACCGCTACCCTATGCATGCGTCGGATTATGGACCTGCCCAGACCCACCTGTAATTTGAAGAATTTGCGAACACCTCAAGTAATAAATGGCACGAGGACGCGTGATGCAGCTTTCTGGTGCAAGGATGTTCCAACCAAGGGTGAAGCGCATGGCTCAAAAATACTAATGGCCAACTTTCAGACACACCTCGAGTCAACCTTCATTCAGGGTACACGAACGACATACATGCGTCATACGTGGTCTAACATTTTGTGGAAACGACCTTAGGCACATAAGACGACCGTCAGCACATCCCAATTTAATAAAGAGGGGATCTTAAAAGTATGCACAATCCGTAGCAGATCATCGATGCAGCCATTTATGGTAAGATTAATCTACCTAATCGATGTTCAGTCTCACAAATGGGCTACTCAACCAATAAATAGCTCTAGACATTGTGCAGATGGCTGGATAATTACACACCAGGCTATTTATTCACCCTACAACATGCTCCTGCTATCTGCGTACTGATTTTTTGCACTCCTCAATATTCTCTGGGTTTCGTCCTTTCATGTTGCTAGGATGGATCAAACCAGAGAGCCTGGGAATGCTGAGTGTAGTCATAGGGGTGAACGCTGGCTCCCGACAGAAAGGATTGTATACGAGTCATGCACAATAGGAAAACCGCTATATAGGGACATGCTGCGGCTCCTCCGCAACTCCAGAACACCGCCCAACGGAAGCAATGTGTGTTCCCTCCCTTGAATTTCCCTTATAAATGCTTCTGATCCAACTACGAAGGACATCCAAATGGATTTAGCGCAGCTGTCTCGCACAGAGCTACAAGGACTGCACACTAGAGTGTTGCACGAAGTTTTCCACCGTCACCAAGCCAGGCGACAGCTGTATGACATACCTCAAGAGGTACGAGACCAGCGAATTGCAGTAGTCACAGAGGGAATGTAGATTATTCATGAGCAGCTGACGCAGGCACACAACTGGTCGAAGCAACTACCCAACTATGGATGACCATCCAACAGCACTCCATGCTTCAGCATATCCATACGAAATTGCAGCAGGCGGAAGCTGCTCTGGACCAAGTCAGAGTCTCCTCACCCTCCACCATCTCCATGCAATGTCTAGCCATCTTGGATAGGATTGAGAACCTTTGCCACAACAAGCATGTCATTCAAAAATGGTTGAAACCACGGGTTTACACTACACTTCAGCTCGTCGAAGCTGCTCAGTCTGCCATTGCGCACCTCCACCAACTATTGGAATGGATCATCGTGGCTCCAGATAGCCCTAATTCCTGACAATGGTCAACATTGCACAACATGCTGCAGCCCAGAGTAAGGAATTTCTCCCACTGCTCCTTTGCACTTTGGCTACCTTGCGCATGGAAGTCAAAGCTATACCATCGTGTTGTGCTGAATTCCTCAGACGAGTCACAAGATTTTTTTAGGGGACTATTGGAATGGGGTCTCCTAACAAGATTCAAAACTGGTCCATTTTTTATATTTTTGATTATATTGGAGGGGTTTTTGGGTGGTTCAAAGACTCGAACGCATTGTAATGGGTCAAAGGGTAAACTAGGGGTCCGAAAACCATGGGTTGCGAACCATAGGAAAGTCAAGGCTATATTGTTATAAATAGAGATGCACTTTGTATTGTAAAGGATAATAAATGATGAGCTATTGATGTTTTTTGAAAGATTAAGCTATCTGTTTGGGTTTTGGGGAACGGTCTTCTACTGTCTGTGTGTGCGGAGATCCTAGTCCAGCTATGTGCGGACCCTGTTGCAGTGTGCGCAGGTTGGGAAGGGAATTGGAATTGTAAGGAAGAATTGATGAATGAATGAATGCGGAAGATTGTTAGAGAATTGAATCTGTGAGTACTGTTATATGAATTACTAGTAATTGTTGTATTGTCCGTTTTCTGTTCTTAAGCTGCGAAAGATCTGTGTACTATGTTCTTGGATCTAGATATCTTATGTTCTATTTATGTGATGTTGTGTTGATGATATAACAAGCATATAACTATATCTCTAGTGCACGTGGATGCGAATAGAGATTTAATTAACTCTGCGTAGAATAAGGTAATCGGATATTACATGATCTAGCACTGCTCTTCTTGCTTTACCCATCCTTTCTCAGGGTGCGGAAACCTGGTTCCAACACCCACCCATACTACTTCAGGTGAGACTTTGACCTGCGAAAGCAGGTCGCTGCCGAAAGGGCCAGTAGTAAAGGGGTTTGTTGGCAAACCTTGCTTACCGAACCTGGGTCAGGACCCCTCGAGCAAACAGACTTGAACTCTGAATGCCTTGACTTCCATGCTAGGTAGACTGTTTTGGTTTTGTTGAAGTTATCATGACTCCATAGCCTAATGAATACTTCTTAATGTAATTTGCAACCAGTTATACCCTTTATCTATTTTTGCCACATATAGAGTTATCCATCTACTTATTTATCAAAATCATAAACCATTGAGAGAGCCCTCTCAGGTTGAGGAGGCTAAGCCTCAGCCAAAAGATTGGTCTGAAATAGTTACATAATGTTTACTTGATGAGCAGACCATCAGGCTTGATTTTGTGATAACATTTTGGTGCGTCTGCCGGGAGTTTGAAGACTATACTTTCCTGAGATTTTGAAGCCGGAAATCCACTACACTTGTTGACACACAACCTTATCCTTCTCAAGCATTCCTCATGACCTCCCTAGTAAATATGCTGCTAGAATTAAAACCTAGGGAAGTGATGAGGACATTACAGTAGAGGATCATGTTGATCAATTTAATGAATTTATAGACAAGGAGGAGGTTGATCATGAATATTTTAAATTAATATTATTTTTTCAAAGTTTTACTGGTGAGGTTAGGTGTAATATCCCAAATTGGTGACAGCTACACTATTGGGAATATTTTAAGATATTACCAATGTGGAGCTTCAGAAAATCATGATAATAAAAATTTATATCAGTTCATAGTATGTACAAGAAACATTTAACCATCAAATGAATGATCAACAACAGATATTTTCTTTACTATCCTCTATCGGTGTGAGGAAATGCAGCCTTCTGAACCATAAAAAAATAATTTTCAGAAAATAACGCAATAACTATGGGAAATGGAACTTGTATCCTGTGGTTTATACATTATGAAACTTCCATACCAAATTTTAGCCCAAAATAATCATTCTAGCTAAGTTAAACAGATCTCCCCAGCTAGAGACATCTCAAAAACACCCTATTCCCGTAACTTTCAACTGCAGCATCTCTGAAGACTATGAGAGCGTAATTCCCATGAGGGTTTCTATATAAAATGATGAAATAAGTCTGATATGGAGTCTATATCTATTAAATAGTAGAGAAACGGAGGTTTAACATCATTTATACAAAGAAAAGTACACCCGACAAGGGTTTCTGGCAATATACATGTACAAAAAGCAGGACTGCAGAAAATAACACTGTCTACTACAAATTTTCATTAATAATGGCTGAATATGACATATGAGAGCTTAATAATATAGAAAATGGCCAAAGGTCTCTCTAATAGAACTCTCGGAGGGAAATAAGCACCTCCTCCTCAAAGACTAGCACAAAATCAAAGGGTGCAACTTTGTTGTTGCTGCCCCTACATAAAGGACGCAGTTTTTTGAAGGAGACTGTGCTGTGGCTGAATGTGGATGAACGGCCCCAAGCCAAGTACTGAAATGAAGCTCAAATCCTTCCCTCTTTATCCCTTAAGCAAGCTTATCCAAAGAGAGGATGGAATTCCCGTACGGGAATTCTTTGCACTAAGCAGTGCAACAACTCCGACTAAACAGCTGAAGCATGCAAGTGGTCACAAGACCAAAATAGTTGAATACATGAATGAATCCCTTTGATGCTATGCCTTCCTTTTTATCTTTGGTGAGCCTCCTCACCCTGGAACCCACACAATTTTTAGGTGACTTCCTCATGAATATTCCTCTTTCAAAACTGTGCTGCCCTAGCTAGCCTCCCTCCTCTTGTAGCAGCGTTGTTGACTTGGTCAAATGGAACCAATCCACCTGCAATGCCTTTGTTCACACCAAGGGATCTTCAATCTGTTTCTCCTATGTGTTTCTAGGCTGATCCTTGTTCACATTGAGCTAGTTTACTTGAGTGATTTCTTCCTCCTCGAGAATGGAGGTTGACTTAGTCAAACTTGACTATCTCTCCCTCTAATTTGCCCTTGTTCACACTTGGAAGTGTAAAACCAGCTCCTAAGGTGATCTCCTTCCTTACTATGGTGGAATTTATTCATATTTTTATTGTCCATGGGCTTCCTTACCCATTTATTCCTCTCCTAGGTGAAAGTAGCAAAATCTAATATTCCAAATTGCTGTGTGAAAATTTTGGAAAATTATAGTCCTCCCCTCCCAAATGTTGCTTTTCCTAAAGCAACTGCAAGGATAAGACTGAAGAGAATCCTCTCCTCACCTGTAGCAACCTCATAAGATAAAATCCTCCAAGGATCAAGGTGTTGCATCATCAATGTATCTCCAAGTTGCCTCTCCCAACTGTGTAAGCTATCTAAATAGCTGACATTATGTGGCAGTAGAACATCCATGGAAGAAACAATGGGCTATTTGAAGATCCTCTTGAAGCATGAGGGTTGATATAGATTGGGACTCATCACCCCCATTTGAATCTCTCCTCCCCAAGCTATCAACCAAACAAAATGAGTCACCCTCCAAAATGGTAACTCATGCAAATCATCCTCCATATGAAGCTCCGGCAAAGTAGGTGGGCTGAAATTTTGGGCATGGTAGACATAGTAGCCTACCCCACGTTGTCTTCCTCTCCACTTAAGACAAGTGTGAAGGATTTTCTGATCTTGGGCTGCAATGATGTTTCCATCCAATGGCAAGAAGGAAACTAGACCTCCAAAGGCCCCTTTCCCAACGCTGTGAATCAAGCTGGCCCATACCATCTCATACATGATGGATAAGAAATCACCATCATATGGTACCCCATCTATCTCATGGTCCTCCTCTTAAAGAAAGAAATATTTTTCTTTAGAGGCCATGTCTCTTCCCATGCTCCCCTTAGAGCATGTAATGCAGAAAGTGTGGGGATGCTTCTCCCGCAGGAACACACCCACTCCATGTGTTTCTCCTCCAATCATGCTCCTCATATAGGCAAGAATAGTATAAGCAAATAGGACCATGATCAACATCATAATGAGAGAAAGGCTGAGGGTTTTATGTGGTGCCGGAGGGTACCAACAGTCTCCCAAGTGGTCACAATGTATTTTTCGCCATTGTAGCTTCATACAATGGTATGGCAAGTTGTCTCTTGACAAATGGCTTGTTGTATAATTAATCACACCCACTAGTAAAAAGTAGATGGCTGAATATGTCAATTGAGCACACAAGAAGTAACTACTTACTTGCCCCAGATCATACTGTAGATGGTTGTCTCCATCATGATAGCTAGCCAAGAAAAGACCATGGAGCCTAAAGAAAAACTTGCCCCTTTTTAGAGAAATGCACTACAATGAACAGGTAAGAGCATGAAAATATTATATTGAACAATCAATAAATACATCAATAGAATTCTTACCATGTAATAAAGACAAGACGGTGACAAGATCCACAGATGAATCCTCCATAGTGACATGACATACCCATATGAAGAGGAATGAACCACATGCTGCATGAAAATCCTCCTTCTCATGCCTAGAAATCCAAGTCAAGGAGAACATACCATAATAACCAATGAGTCCATCCACCACTCTACCAATCTCACCTCCTCTATGCTCATCAAGTGCATCAAATATGAAGTGATCCTGGGAACACTCCATCAACAAGCTCTGTTCCAAAGTGACAGCGTTGTTGGCCTATGCAAATAGGCTCCTTCCAACTCATAATTCCATCCTCTGACATGTTCAATGTCAAAGACTCCTCTCATAATGTTGCCATCTCCTCCTATTGCAACATCATGCAAAATGTGAGAGCAACTCTGCCCTTGCTCTCTCTCAATCCTCCAAAGCAACAAATGTCTTTTTTGCCCCATCATACCTCCATCATAAAACTCATGTGGTGGAAACATAATGATCACATCATCACAATGCATCCACACTCCTTGCTGCCCCATGATGCAAGTACTCTGCCAAGTTCTCTCCTCCCACATACCCTTGGAAAAAGGATATGTCTCATGATGGCCAAACTCTCTCAAAAGTAGCCAATGCAGTTTTTCCTCTTGTTTCCTAGTATCATAGATTTGCAAGTAGCTCTCCAGCTTCTTGTTGTCTATCCACATCCACTTATCCACCGATGGATGCCTCCTACCATTCTCCACCTTGGTACTCCTCCAAAGAAGACTACCATCCTCCCATATCAGATTTTTCTCCTTGCATTCCATGGGATGCTGAAATGCAACTCCTTGGAGACCTCCTAGAGAAGATCTCTCACTGATGATCATCTTGAACCCATAAGTATCCAAGGGGGCTGAAGGCAAAGACTCCTTGCTGCTACCTCTTGACAACGTTGTAACCCTCCTCCAGGTGTTTTGGCTATCTCATGTATCAACTCCCTGATGAACATTTGACTCTACATGAATTTGTTTGGAGCAAGGTTCACTCCATCCTCCAAGCATTCACACTCCACCCTCAAGGGTTGTGTGCAACTCAACAAGGGTCCATGAGGATGATGGTTCATTTGTTCCTTGAACCATTTAAGCTTGCATAGCGTAGTGCAATCCTGCTGCTCTATCTCAGCAATAGTGTTTGATCCTGGGCCATATGAAGACATATTTCCACAAATTTTAGAAATATTTGTTGCAACAAGTAAAAGGGGAAATCTTCCCATACCTTGATGAGATGCAGGAACCTCATGTAATGTTTCAAAGGCTCCTCCCTCCAATGTAATGGCTGCCCTAACTGCTGATGTAGAAGGCTGCTCTTCCAAGGCTATGACAACACTAGTACATGTCTTCTCCCATGGTGGTGTGGACCCTCTCTCCTCTGATATTTTTCCATCAAAGGTTCTGATCATCTCTTGAGTGAACTCAGAAAAATAAGTCACTCTTGTGTGGCTTAAGTGACTGCACCACCAAGCATTGGCTTCACACTCCAGGTGCAGCGCTGCAACTTCTACTACCTCCTTCTCTACCACTGGATGAAGTAGGAAGAATGCCTCAAGATTTCTTGCCCAAGCTCTAGCTGTGGTTGAACCATCAAACGTATACAATAGGAACCTATTGGCTTTAATCTCTCCTTTGCTGCAAGGTCTTCTTTCTTCTCTCAATTGAATAAACTGAGGAAAATCTAGGGTCTCTTTGGAAGCCCTAGGTTGGGAATTATATTCTACGAAATACCCAGTCAAGATTTCATGCTCTAAGTGGTCTCCTTGCTCTCCACTTCCTCTATGAGAACAGGAAGTGCATGCATATTCTTCTACTTCTTGAAACCTTCTAGAGGTCTCACTGCAACTCTCTCCTCCTTGAAACCCTCTTGGAGTTTCAATGCATTTCTCTTCTTATTTATTCTTGGATATGAAAATGGATGAGAGTAAGCTCATCCTATCCATAATTTTGTTCTCCTCTTATTATTATCTTCTGGTTGGATCTGAAATCCACAGGCTGAGCCAATATGGCAGCTTTGATACCACTATAATATCCCAAATTGGGGACAACTACACTATTGGGAATATTTTAAGATATTACCAATGTGGAGATTCAGAAAATCATGAGAATAAAAATTTATATCAGTTCATAATATGTACAATAAACATTTAAACAACAATTGAATGATCAGCAACAGATATTTTCTTTACTATCCTCTCCCAGCATGAGGAAATGCAGCCTTCTAGACCATAAAAACATCATTTTCAGAAAATAACGCAATAAATATGATAAATGGAACTTGGATCCCATATTTTACACATTATACAACTTCCATACCGAATTTGAGCCAAAAATAATTATTCTAGCTAAGTTAAATAGATCTCCCCAGCTAGAGACAGCTCAAAAACACCCTATTCCCATGACTTTCGACTGCAACATTTCTGAAGACTATGAGAGCGTAATTCCCATAATGTTTTCTACATAAAATTATGAAATAATTCTGATATGGAGTCTATATCTATTAAATAGCAGAGAAATGGAGGTTTAACATTATTTATACAATGAAAAATACACCCGGCAAGGGTTTCTGGCAATATACATGTACAAAAAGCAGGACTGTAGAAAATAAAGTAGTATACTGCAAATCTACATTAATCATGGTTGAATATGACATATTAGAGCTGAATAATACAGAAAATGACCCAAGGCCTCTCTAATAGAACTCTCGGAGGGAAATAAGCACCTCCTCCTCAAAGACTAGCACAAAATCAAAGGGTGCAACTTTGATGTTGTTGCCCCTGCATAAAGGACACAGTTTTCTGAAGGAGACTGTGCTATGGCTGAATGTGGATGAACGGCCCCAAGCCAAGTACTGAAATGAAGCTCAAATCCTTCCCTCTTGATCCCTTAAGCAAGTTGATCCAAAGAGAGGATGGAATTCCCGCACGGGAATTCTTTGCACTAAGCAGTGCAACAACTCCAGCTAAATAGCTGAAGCATGCAAGTGGTCACAAGACAAAAATAGCTGAATACATGAATGAATCCCTTTGATGCTATGCCTTCCTTTTTATCTTTGGTGAGCCTCCTCACCTCGGACCCCACACAATGTTGAGGTGACTTCCTCATGAAGCTTCTTCTTTCAAAATTACACTGCCCTAGCTAGCCTCCCTCCTCTTGTAGCAGTGCTGTTGACTTGGTCAACTAGAACCAATCCACCTGCAATACCTTTGTTTACACCAAGGTATCTTCAATCCGGTTCTCCTATGTGTGTCTAGGCTGATCCTTGTTCACATTGAGCTAGTTTACTTGAGTGATTTCTTCCTCCTCAAGAATGGATGTTGACTTAGTCAAGCTTGACTATGTCTCCCTCTAATTTTCCATTGTTCACACTTGGAAGTGTAAAACCAGCTCCTAAGGTGATCTAATTTCTTAATAAGGTGGAATTTATTCATATTTTTATTTTCCATGGGCTTCCTTACCCATTTATTTCTCTCCTAGGTGAAAGTAGCAAAATCTAATATTCCAAATTGCTGTGTGAAAATTTTGGAATATTACATTAGGAAGTGGTATAAAGCCCTTACTTCTGGAAGCATTCATGATTGGAATGAATTTGAAGATTTTTTCTTAAGGAAATGGGGAAATAGAACTAATCCAGTACAAGCCCTCATTGAGTATAATAACTTGAAGAGAGCTGCTGATGAAACTGTCCAAATTTTTTCAAAAAGGTTTAATAAGGTGTTAGATTCTATTCCTGCTCGTTTGAAACCACCAGAAGCCTTAGCTCAAATGAGGTTTGCTGAAGCTTTCAACTATGATTTTTCCATACTGTTGAGAGAAAGAAAATCTCCTACACTTGCTGAAATGAAAAATGATTTTGTGAAGGTGGAGGTTAATTTGATAGCAGCTAAAAAGTCAAAAATGGGTAAGGGTAAGTTAAAAGAGGAGGAGAAACCTTCATCTTCTACCTCTCAAGAAAAACTAGATTCAATGATGAAAACAATGGAAAAATTGATGGATAGATTAGCCCTTGGCAATACCTTTGCTCCTCCTACACAACATGAACCTCAATTTAGAAACCCTCAGTTCAGGAGACGTCAGAATCATAAAAGACTAAGGGAGAGCAAAAATTAGCAGCCTGATCCTCTAGTGAGACCTCCTTTAGCAGAATTTAGTTGATGAAGAAGATGACCTTGAAGAACCTGAAGAACCTATTCATTGTTTTGATGAAGAAATGTCAGGAATTTTCTTGACCAAGGAATAACATGATCAATCAGATCAAAACAATCATGAAAAAGAAACATCAAACTATCTAATGGGGTATCAAAATGCTATTTTTGAGATGCAGAAACAATATAATCTTAGAAATAGGAATGTACCTATCATTGCAAAAAAGACAAAACCAAAGAAGGATGCACCTAAGGCTACTAATGGCAAGGAGGAAGCTCCTAAGGTTGTTGAAGGTAAGAAATATACACCTGCTGTCCTTCCTACCAAAGAAGCTAAAAAATCTGTTCTTGTTTTCAATCTTGAGAATGAAGTTTCTAAGATAAAATTATCAGTCCCTTTTGTCGAAATTCTCAAGGTAGATGAATATAGAAGCAATACTTTTAAAATGCTAAACTCACAACCTGGAGCTGCTGATATCTTGAACGTATTAGAAGATCATCCGACCATATATTTGGACCCAAGACTAGAAGATGAACAAAATGAGGAATTTCCTCCTTTTTATGTGAGTCTTAGCATTCATGACATGACATTGCACAATGCTATGTTAGATTCAGGGGTTTATCACAATCTTATGCCCAAAGTAATCTTGGAAAGAATGGGGTTATAAATAACTAGGCCATATAAAGATTTTTTTTCTTTTGATTCCAAAAGAGTTCAATGCATTGGTCTAATCAAGGATGTTGTTGTTGGACTGACACAAGTTCCTGCTAAGACTGTAGTCATGGATATTGTTGTATCAAACATTCCACCGAAGTTTGGTATGTTGTTGTCAAGGTCATGGGAAACAAAAGTTAAAGGTACAATGAGGATGGATCTTACTTATGCTACCATTCCAGTTTTTGGAGAGCAAATAAGATTGTATCGAGAGACAAGGATGGCCTACATGGTGAGTAGAAAATATAAACCCCAATTTTTTTTTTTTTATGCTCTTGATACTGAGCTTGGTTCTGTTATTATTTTCAATGAATTGACTAATGAAGCAAAGGAAGAAAAGAAAGTAGAAAGTCAGAGTTCTGAAATTCAACAGTCTGAAAATCAGCAAGCGGAAGGTCAGCAAGTCAGCAATAAAGAGAAAGAAGGTTGGTGGTCATTATATTTTGATGGGTTAGCAGGCAAAGAAGGACCAAGAGCACCGATATGGATTAGAAATCAAAGTGATGAAAGTAAGTTATTTTCCTATAAACTGAACTTTGATTGTACGAATAACATGGCCGAATATGAATCCTTGATTTTGGGTCTAGAAGTTTTGAAAAGAATGAATGCTCAAAATATTTTTGTTTTTGGAGATTCAAAATTAGTCTTAAAACAGATTGAGGGTGTTTATCAAACAAAGGACACAAGGATGAGAGCATATAGGAATTTGGTTTTGGACATGTTAGAAAACTTTCATGCCTATTCATTCACAGTCAAAACTAAAGAACAAAACTCCATTGTTGATTCTCTTGCTGTCTTTGCAAGCCTTTTCATTATTGCTTTACATTCCTTAGAAAAGTATGAAGTTGAAGTCTGCCATAGGCCAGCCATTCCTGATAATATGATTCATTGGAAAGTTTTTGAGGATGATCAGCAGGTGAAAAAATTTATTGAGCTGAAAGAAGAATTTGAAAATGTACAAATAGATCAGCAGAACATATTAGCTGGATCTAAAGGAAATTCTGAAGTTTTGTAATTAAAGAATAATTCCATACCAAAGGGACTCATACCTCTAGAATTTTTTTTTGATCAGAATGATGTTGTTAAATCTCCCAATGTGCAAGCTGCTGATGAAGAAGTTGAGAGTGTTGGCATGTGTTGTCCTTGATGGAAACCTACTTGATGAAGTTGTCCTTGATGGAAACTGATTTGATGTGTTGTCCTTGATGGAAACCTACTTGATGAAGCAAGATTGTTGGCAATATGATGCAATGTGTTGTTCTCGATATGGCAACCTACTGGATGAAGTTGTTCTTGATGGAAAATGACTTGATGAGTTGTATTTGGATGGCAACCTACTTGATGAATGATGGCAACCTATCTATGTGTTAAAAGGAAGGATGTTGCATCTACAGATCAACTCAGAAGTAACAGAAGAAAGGAATTCCAGTAAGTGCCAGAGAAATGATAAATAAGACATGTCACAAAGCATACGCGGGTTTGTTAAGGGGAAGTAGCATATGCCAATTTGCGCTCTAAATTTATAAAACCAGGGGAAATTACCATGGTATTGGCCCACAGTATTGAGCGTTGGATTATCTATTTGATCCCGTCCAGGAATACCATCGGAAGTAGTGTGGTTTTGACTCATGGTATTGACAAAGGCTAAATCTATTTAAGGAGAAGAAAATCATAGTGCAAGTGGGTGCAAGTCTGGTTATTGAATGAATACTTCACTCTGAAGTATATCTGCATGGAATGAATTGATTGATCTGAATTACTAATGCACCTATGAAGAAAATGATGAAGAGGGATCTCTAGATCTGAAATGTATATGTATTTTCTAGATCTGTTTATGGAATGTTTAGATTTGAGATGAGGCGAAATACTTTCTGAAGTAAAGGATGAAATCTGAGTTGTTTATCTGATCTGAAGAGCTGCACAGTCCTGAAAAGTTACAGATCTATACGCAGGTTTGCTTCATTAAAAGCGCGTGTATACGCGGGTCTGATTAAGGAAAAGCACGTATGGGAAATTAGGGTTTTCTGAAGAATGCACAGAAGTATACGCGGGTTGCTGTGCATAAAAGCGCATACATACGCAGGTTCAATGAAGTAAAAGCGCGTATGGAATCTAGGGTTTGTTGAAGTAGGTGGAATGAACTATCTGATCTGTTTTGCACAATTTTCGGCACACTATCCCCGTTAAAGAAAATGAAAGACATTTCAAGCAGAATTTAAGGAGAATCAACCCACTCCTCATGCCTTTGATTGAGAAGGAATTTAAAAAAATCTTTGATGCCAGAATCATAGTCCCAATCAGATTTTCAAATTGGCTTGCAAATTTGGTTCCGGTTAGGAAGAAAATTGGGGAAATCAGAATATGCATTGATTTCAGAAATATGAATAAAGCCTCCCTGAAAGATAATTATCCTCTCCCTAATATGGATCAAATTTTGCAAACTATTTTTGGTTCTCAGAGAACGTCTATGCTTGATGGTTTTTTAGGTTATAATCAGATCCTTGTGCATCCTGATGATCAGGAAAAAACAACCTTTACTACACCATGGGGTACTTTTATGTACGCCAAGATGCCATTTGGTCTCATGAATGCAGGAGCTACTTTTCAGAGGGCAATGGAAATTTCTTTTTCTGAATAAAAGGACTAGATGGTGGTTGTGTATCTTGATGACATAATAGTCTTTTCAAGGAAGGAATAAGATCACTTGAAACATTTGGAAAGAATTCTGCTGAAATGTAGAAGGTTTGGCATCTCTCTAAATCCCACAAAAATTATTTTTTCTTTAACTTCAAGTAAATTACTTGGGCATATCATTTCTAAATATGGGATTAATATTGAACTAAGTAGGGTCAATGCAATTCAAAAGGTGGATTTTCCAAGAAGTAGGAAGGAGATTCAATCTTTCCTTGGAAAAGTTAATTTTATAAGGCGATTTATTCCTAATTTTGTTGAGATTGTGAAGGATATAACAAAGTTGTTGAAGAAGGGAATTGATATTAAGTGGACAAAAAAGGCAATAAATTCATTTGAAGAAATCAAAATAGCACTCACACAGGCACCAATATTGATCAGTCCTGATTTTTCCAAGGAGTTTCTAGTTTTTACATTTGCATCAGAAAATACTATTGTCGGAGTTTTGCTACAAAATGGACAAAAGGTATTGAAAAGTCAATTTCTTTCTTTATTAGGACATTAGTGAATGATGAACTAAGGTATAACATCATAGAAAAGCAAGCATATGCTTTGGTAAAGGTTGTCAAAGATTTCAGAATTTATATTCTGCATTCTCATATTCTGGTGTTTGTTCCTAATACTGTTGTGAAAGACATCCTCACTCAAGCCGATCCTGATGGTAAGAGGGGAAAATGGATCACCAAGTTGCTAGAATATGATATTGATATTAAACCGACAAAATTGGTCAAAGGGAAAGGCTTGGTGAAGCAGATGGCACAATCAAACTTTGACTGTCCTGATTTAAATTGGATTGCAGAAATATCAGAAATTTTAGATGAAGATGAGGAAATAGTTCCTATTGAAGAAAAATATATCACCTCAGATTGGTCTAAGGAATTTTTTTTTTCTACAGCACCACCAAGAACCTGCTGATTTGACAAAATCCAAAGAAAGGTTTTTTAAACTGAAATCTTTGAGATATTTTATATTTGACAGAAATCTGTTTTGGAAGGATACCGGTGGAATTTTGTTAAATTTCTTGTTGGAGGAAGAGGCTGATAAAGTTATTGAGGAATTTCATAAAGGACATTGTGGAGGTGACCATTATTGGAAGGCAACAGTGAACAAAATTTTTAGAGCGGGGTTTTATTGGCCAACAATGTTTAAGGATGTTTACAAGAAGGTTGTTGCCTGCCATGAATGCCAGATTTTCGAAGGTAAGAAGAAACTTGTACCCTTACCTTTGATGCCTATTTATGTAGAAGCGCCATTCCAACAATGGGGGCTATATTTTATCGGAGAGATTCATCCATCATCTTCATGTCAACATCATTGCATTCTTACAGCAGCTGATCACTTTAGCAAATGGATTGAAGCAATCCCAAATAAGCAAGCAAATGATTATATGATTATCTCTTTCTTAGAAAATAATATTTTGTCTAGATTTGGTTGCCCCATGAAGATTATAACTGATAATGTGCAAGTATTCAAGTCTAAGAAGCTGATCAATTTCTGTCGTCAATATCATATTACTCTTGGGCATTCTACTGCATACTATCCTCAAGGAAATGGCCTTGCTGAATATTCTAACAAGAGCATTGTGAGGATCATTAAAATGGTGTTGCAGGAAAATAAGAAACTTGGAATTTGAAATTGAAGTATGCCTTATGGACTAATATGATATGTACAAAGAGATCAATCGAAACTTCACCATATGAACTAATATATGGTGTCGAGGCTATTTTTCCTACATCACTAGGAGTACCTATTATGAAACTGATTCAAGGGCTAGAAGAGAAACCAAATGCAATCCAAAGAAGAATTAATCAGCTGATAGCTCTCCAAGAGAAAAAGAATGAGGTTTATGACAACAATCAACAATCTCAAAACATAATCAAGAACACATTTAATAATGAGATCAAAGAATAAAATTTCCAAATTCAAGATGAAGTGCTGAAATGGGAGGCCAGAATTGAAGAAAAGGGCAAACATGGTAAGTTTGAGAACTTATGGAAAATTCCTTTAAAGGTAGCTTCTTGCCACGGAAACAATACTTATATACTACAGGAGATAGATGGAAAACCATATGCTGGAGGACCTGTCAATGGCTGGTTTTTGAAGCATTATTCTTCCTAAAATCTGATCGATGGTTCATGTCATTGTATATATTTCATTTTACAAGTTTTTCTGCTAATAATGACAAGAAAAATCAATGAGCTTGAGCCTGAGGTGAAGGTCACTAGAGCTTGAGGAGGAAGCTTGGAAATTCAAAAAAAATTCTGTTTTTTGTCAAGAAAATGGATAATAGCACTAGAACTATTGGTTCTTAGTGTACCACAGGGGCACACTATCCCAAGTGGAGCCACTGTTATCACCCAAATTTTTTTTTTTTAAACATTGTATGTCTACACTATTTTTGGTCATAGTTTCAAGTAGGCCTAAAGTCACTTTTGTCTTGAAAAAGGGTAGGTCATAGTTTATTCAGTTTCAAAGGTCATTTTTCAAGTTCAAATAAACTTCTTTAGATTCATTCCTTGATAAAAAGTTCATATCATTCATCTAGAGCTCATGTCATTAGTTTTAAGCTTGAAATTCTGTGATTAGCCACAAATCTACAATTTCGTAGCACGGTCAGTTCAAAAAAGGAGCTTTGCGCTACGAAAGTGTTGTTACTTTCGTAGCACAAATTGTGAAAAATACACTATGTGCACTAAGAAAGTGCAGATTCTTAGATGTCATGTCAAGAAATCCAGGATTTGTCAGAAATCCGTTAAGAAATGATAAGGTAATGTTATGGTGAGTTAGTTAGAGGTCATATCCAAATTAATTACCCATTTCATATACATCTTCATGATGATAGGGGTTTCATTCAGTTGTAAAAAGGGATTTCAAATTCGAAAATTTTTGTCTAGTTCAGTTATTCTGGTTTTTTGCCCCCACTCAACTGTTAAAGCTATAAACATTAGATTTAAGCCTGTGTTTGTTCTATACCAAGGTTATCATCATACTCAATCAAGTAACTTTGTTCATACAGATTCAAGCGAGGCTGTTCCATTTTCTCAAGCAAGGCAGTTCTACAGGTTCCGAAAAAAAAAAAAAAAACATGGCTGAAGAGAAAAAGAATCACAGAGGAGGACATTGTTTGAGGTTTGAACCTGAAAGTATGAGGGTTTTAGCTGAAGATTCAACAGTAATGGATGCTTTCAGGAAAACAGGTTGTTTAAAGTTCTGTGAAAAGTTACAAGGTGGGCATATTCAGGTGTCCAAAGAATTTGCACTTCATTTCAGTGGAACAAGCACAAAGGTCGGAATGTTAAACATAGCAGTCACACATGAGATCATAGCTATGGTAACAAAAATACCAAGAGGTTAGGAATATTGGTTTAAGGGCTTTAGGTTTGATATGGAAGCATGCAAGATATTTATGAAAACAGAATATGCAAACATGGACCTGAACATTGCAATTCCTAGAAATTTTATCAAAGATAAATATGCAAAAATGATGTTCAATATCCAAAGATACTTCACATGCGAAGGCAGGTACCAAAAATTCTACACATATCACTTAAAATTGCTGTTACATTTCACAGGTATGATATCATTGGATTTACCATTTTTCTTATATAGAGGTCTTGCCAAAATGGCTAACAAATTTCAGATGAAATTTGATAGCTATGAAACATCCCTGTTTCACCACGGGTTGATTAAATTGTTAGTTTTGAAGGAGCTTTAGAAAATAAATAGGGACTGGTCCTCCTTTTTATTTCTAGTTTGTTTTGATATGGAAGCTCTAACCCCAGCTAAAAACACTAAGACAAAGGGAAATCTCTCACCACCAGCGGAATCAAATCAACCAGTGGCTACAAAGGCAAATAGGTTTGTGAAATTGAAACCCAGAAAACAAGTGAAGAACCAAGTAGAGAAGGCACTAAAAACTCCCTCACCTACAAAACAAAGGTTACATGGTAGCAAAGAAACTAAACAAAAACAACTAGCTGATAAGCAAGAAGTTCAAAGAATAACAAGGAGCCAAGCTACAACAACAAAGGGAAAATCAACAGTTTCAAGGTCAAGTGATAGCCTAAGGTTGAAAGGAAACTTGGATGATATATTGCATGCAATAGACATAGAAGAATCACCCATAGTACAAGTTGATTTCATAGGAATAAATGAAAGCAAATAGAAAAAGATAAAATTATCAAAAAAACTAGGGTTTAAAGGTGAAAACACAACATTTTTTTTCCAAGCCAAGAAGCTTGTGACTATACATTCAAAAAGGCTCAAGGAACTTAACATAGAAGTTTAAAAAACCTATGAAGCAGCTGAAGTTCCTAAAGAGGTAACTGATCTCTCCTTGCCAGTAGCATTGGAAGCGGAAAATAGAGTAGTCACGGCACAGGAAGAAATGACAAAGCATCAAAACCAGGAGGAGAAGTTGATATCAAAAAACCATGAGATTGCTAGGTTGAAGAAAATAACTAGAAAACATATCATTGAGAAAGAAAAATTCAAAAGAATGAAAGCTATTTGGGAAGGTCAGATACCCTCTAGATCAGAAACCCCAAGCAGTGAAGAACAATTCTTCACATGGACAGTCCCAGCTATTAAGTAATCAATGTTTATGAGAGTGATCAACACTCACTTAAGAACTAGCAACAAAAAGCTAAAGAGCTAGGTGGAAAATCTGCAGATACAGTTGAAAGAGTGTCAAGAAGAAGTGAAAAAATAGTGAAACAGACTAACAAATATATAAGACAAACTCAAATGAAAAATGAAGGTTAAGTTTGATGAAGAATTTATTTTCAGGGTTATTTTTCTGTAGGCTTTGAAATAATATCACTGTCCTTAAGTTTGAGTATCCCCTTATAAAAAATTAAAAAAAAAAAAAAATCAACAAAACTGCTTACACAGCAGTTTCGTAGCGCAGATAGTGCAAATTTGATTAAATGCGCTACGAAACTGCTAAAGCAGTCATTTCATCATTTTTCATAGCAAATTTTGAAGGAATTTTTGTGAGTTTGGTTTTGAAACATCTTTTGGGAATGTGTCAAGTGAAGATAAAGGCTATCATGAAAGAAAAAGATTGAAAATTGTTGAAGAAAGGAGCTAAAACCTTGCACTACGAAAAGCGCTACGACATTGTGTTGCTTTTGTAGCGCAGGTTTGTTTTTATTTTTTTACAAAATTCGAAACTAAAGTTTTGAACAGCTGGCACAGGAAGAGGATATATGCACATGTTCTAATTTTAGACAACATATGGCATCAAAATTATGGTTTATAAAGGGTCAGAATGTATCAGACAGTCAAAGTGTATCAAAGCCTAAAAGGAAGGAGACAGTTTCCTAGAACATAAGAGAACAACATCATCGACAGCATGTTCACAACAAGATTTGGAATCATCATCCAAATTTGACTTCATGGAAAATAAAGTGGCATAAGATGTAATGAAGACTAGATAGGTTGTTAGGAAGGAAATTAAAGAGTTTTAGTCCTATTTGGAATAGGACTGCTCATTAGGGTTCTAGCTATCAATTTGTAATAAATATCATGTTTCATTATTAGGAAAGGTGTCAAACACTATGAATTCTATGTCTTTAGTGGAGGATAAGAGAATATTATATTGTAAATGATCTATAAAGAGTATGAGGTCGAAATACAGAGCGTTGGATATTTTATTAGCAAAAATATTGTGTTTTGTATGTGACTGTTTACATATTAATACAGAGTTTCTACTTAGACAACTCAAGATTCATGAGGATTTATTGTATGTTACTGTTTTGATGGCATCCTTTTCAATATTCCATTGCAGTGGTGTTTATTTATGATACTCATAATTCATCAATGGTGCTCTGACTTCCTTCATAGATAAACTAACTGTGTGTTTCACTGTTCTACATGTTTTATTCTTTGACTTGAACTCTGAATGCCTTAACTTCCATGCTAGATAGACTGTTTTTGTTTTTTTGAAGTTATCATGACTCCATAGCCCAATGAATACTTGCAAATGTGATTTGCAACCAATTATACCATTTATATGTTTTTTCCACATATAGAGTTATCCATATACTTATTTATAAGAAATCATAAACCATTGAGAGAGCCCTCTTAGGCAGAGGAGGCTAAGCCTCAGCCAAAATATTGGTTTGAAACAATTACACAATGTTTACTTGATGAGTAGCCCATCAGGCCTGATTTTGTGAGAACAGGTTCCTTCATCCAAGGGGATAAGTTCCATGAGTGGAGGGATATAGCTCGAACTAGGGCAACTAAAGAGGCTATTAGTTGGAAGAATATGTGACCAACTATGCTTCTAGAAGTTACTTTTTGTGTTTCCTTTATTTTAAATGGGGTGTGCAGGTTTTATGGGAAAATAGAGTGTAGATGTACACAGATAAAGGAGGGAATATCTGTGTATGCACTGGAAGTGATCGCAAAAAGTGCGTAGGTAGCTTTTAAGAGCTTTTTCCCTATTCCCAAGACTCGGTTCAAGAATATAAATGTTTTGACTTCTAAGGAAGCATGATTATGGATGGTGATAGATCCATATTGATATTCAAATGTCATGGTGATAAAATGATGTGTAACTGATGCTCAAGTACACATGCTCCCCCACCTGATACTACTTAAATTTTTTATGCTAATCTTTATCACTCTTTTGTATATCTTGTGCTACCTTTAAATTCCTCTTAATAACCTGCATATCCTACAGCATCTCAACCAACATATTTGGTCCAATCAACACATTGTTCAATGGATCACTCCAGCTAATGGGAGTATTACAACTCTGCCCATAAAGAGCCTCATATGCACTCATCCTCAAGGACTCCTGATACCCATTATTATATGCAAACTCCATCATTTTAATATACTCCTCCCACTTTTGTTGTTGATGCATGAAATACATCCTCAACATGTCATTAAGAATCCTATTGAAACTCTCTTTTTTCCCATCTGTCTGTGGATGATAAGCTTTGTTGAAGGCTAACTCTATCCTCAATCCTGCAAACAAATCCTTACAAAAATTGGAATTGAACGTTGCATCCTTGTTTGATATAATCTTCTTCTGCATCTCTATTTTATATAATCTTCTTTCGAACACCATGAAATATCATTATCTCCTTGATGAAAATCTAAGTTACCTCTCTATTTTAATTTGTAGACTTCAATGCAATGAAGTGAGCTACCTTACATAACCTGTCAACCACAACCATGATTGCAGGGAAAATTTTAAGGATGGAAATTGATTTTAAAGTTTAGAAACCTTGGCAAATCTTACTAGTTCATAACATGCAAACTATAAATATTTAGAGATATCCTAGTAAAAATATTCAAATTTATAATGATTTTCTATATAATGTCTATAAAATTTTTGCAATATTTAAGGTAAAATACTTTTATATTATAAAATTTAGCCGAATAATTTTTAGAAAAAATGGAAATTGGCGAATCTTTTTTTTGGAAAAAGCATGGAAAATTAGCCCACCTGCGAATATTAGCCCCTAAAATTTTCCATGCTTCAATGTCCTCAGAAAACCTATAATTAATTCCATGGAAATGACATCCCATTTCCACTTTGGAATCAGAATAGGCTGCAATAAACTAGTTGGATACTTACACACATATTTCACCTGTCGATAGTCCAAACATCTCGAAACAAACTCAGCCACCTCTTTCTTCAATTTCAGTCAATGGTAGAACTTCTTAACAGTTTTCAATGTCTTTTGATAGCTTGGGTGACCTAAATATAGATTCACTTGAAAATCCCTCAATATAAGCTTCTTGAGTGCAATACTATCTCACACATAAATCGAGTTCCTAAATCTAACCAAGCCAACTCTCATGAGGTGATACTCCTCATCCCTATCACCTTTACCCTACTTCTACAACCTATGCTTCAATTGTTGGTACATATCATCATGTCTCCCTACCTGCAATATCCACTCCTATAAATTTGTCCCATAAGATCTCATAGCTTAAATATGATTTATCTGCACTCTCCTAATGAGAGAATCTACAACTTGATTCTCCTTTCCCTTAATGTCCCTGATCTAAAAGTAGAACTCACTAAGGGTAGCCAACCATATAGCTACCCTGGAATTTAGATTTGGTTCCCCAAAAAATTACCTCAATCCACTATGATCAATCATCAAAACAAACCTCCTGCCAAGAAGATAATTCCTCCACACCTTCAAGGCATGAATGATAGTTTCCAACTCAGGATCATGAGTCACATAGTTCTTATTGTTCTCATTGAACTTCCTTGAATATAGCATAAAACATCTCCTTCATGCATAATGAATACACCAAGTCCTTTCTTTCAAGCATATGTACAATCTTCCAAACTAGAGAATTCGTAAACAAATGCTTCAACTACTCAAAACTAGTTGAACACTCCTCAATCCATTCATATTTCTTTCATTTTCTATGAAAAGATGTAATACGATAGGAAACCTGGGAGAAGTTCCTGATGAACATCATGTAATAACCTGATAGTCCCATGAATGATTTGACCTCATCCACGTTCCTAGGAGTTGGTGACTCCATGATAGATTTATTCATTTCCTGGTACACTACTCTCCCTTCCTTGGAAACAACATGTCCCAAGTAGTGAATATAAGTCTGGAAGAAACTGCACTTGCTAATATTTCCATACAACTAATGCTCTCTCAACAATATTAAAATTTCTTCCAAGTTATTTGCATTATATTCCTCATTCTTAGAATATATCAGTACATAATCAATGAACAATATCAAAAACTTGTCCAAATAAAGACACAACACATTGTTTATCAAATACATAAAGGTGGTTGGAGAATTAATAAGACCAAAATTAACCACCACAAAATTATAATGGTCGTACCTGGTACAAAATGCAGCCTTATAGATGCATTTTTTTTTGTGTACACCTGATGATAACCTGATCTCATATCAAACTTTGAGAACATTGTGGCCCCTTCAACTACTCAAACAAGTCATCAATCTACGACAATGGGTACATTTTCTTGATAGTCACTTTATTCAAATTCCTATAATCAATTCACAATCTAATAGTACCATCCTTCTTCTTTACAAACAACCACAAGGTGACACTCTTGGCCTTATGTGTCCTTTATCAAGCATCTCCTTAAGGTACAACGTCAATTCCACTAACTATGGAGGGATCATCCTGTAAGGTTCCTTTGATGTTGGTGCTGCTCCTGGCACCTACTCAATAGAGAAATCCACTTCGCTATGAGGTGGTAACTCTTAAATGTTTTTAGGAAAGACATCTTGAAACTACTTCAAAATAGGTTATTTCTTCAAGAATTCCTCATCCTCAAAATCCTTCCCTTTTTCATTGGAAACATGCACTAAAAACAATACACGCCCCTTCCTGCAACTTTGCTTAGCTTGCATGGTTGTAACCATTCTCGTTGATGTAGGTTTTCTTTCCCTACAATATTCTCTTCTCTCCATCATCATCCACGAACTGAATAGCCTTCTCATACCAATCTACCTTGGTCCTATGAGTAAATAACCAATACATGTGAAAAATCATACCATTTTATCCCAAAGGAAGTAAATTTAGATGTGTTGATGTAGGCATACCATTCAACTCAAACGCACAAGCTCTTACCCATTGATGAAATCTTTTCTTTGTCTCTATAACCAACTACACCAACCAAGATTCTACATGCACTTCTTTAATAAAATGACAATGATCTAACAAGTTAGGACAAACCTAACTATAATTATATCTAGGATCAATAAAAATATAAACAACTTAATCACAAATATTACCTTCCATCTCAATAATGGATTCCTTATGATCTTCCTTCCTATTATCAAGTGCCACATAGATCAGAGGAATTCCCTAACAAAAATCCACAATTTTTTGTGCCTCCTAATTACTGTAGATTTGAGTCCTGCCACCCTAGAACAATGGAAAATCCTTCTTGTGTTGTCATTTACCAAAAATACAACACTTCAAAGGTTCCTTTCCATTGTCTTTATTCTCCTTCTCTCCGGGATGAGACCCATATCCCTTCTTATATGCATTAAACTTATTATGAGGGGCTTCATTTTCTTTCTCATCTACATCCTAATGTCTTCCCTGATTTTGATGCCATTTCCCTTTATCCTTCTCATTCCCTTTCCAATTCCGCTTAGGCTCAAACCTGCACTTTGAATACTCATAACAATGCTTCAATTTCCCTATGACTTCCTCCACTGATTGAGGCTCATCATACACAATTTTCTCCTTGAATGTTAATGGAAATCCACCGATGAACCTTTGGACCTTCATCTTCTCATCCTTGAGGTAAGGAACATACCTCAACAACTCCAAAAACTTGGTAATGTACTCTTCATATTTCATGGAACTAATATTCAACTAAAATAAATCGAAATTTTCTTCATAACACCTCTTTGGTAGATACTTCTTCATGAAGAGTATTTTAAACTCATGCCAACTCAACTCTTATACCTTGATGCCTTTGAAATTATTCACATATTTCCACCAGATATATGCTTTTCCTTTGAGGCTAAAGGTCAATATATTTGCCATCATATTATCTGTATAATCATGCAATCCGAAGAACTTCTTCATCCCAAGCAGCGATGCTTCTACATTTTTTTATTTCTTCATCTCTCCATCAAAATTAGGAGGCTTGAATTTCTTGACCTCCTCTAGAAAATATTTCTTTCCACTCCTCCTATAAAGATAATGGTGTCCCTCTGAACCAAAACTAGAATAGAACCCATAATGATCAGGAGATCAAATTTTAACTCAAAAATCAAAGTTCTTGGAATGAAGCGAAACCTGAACGAACACGTATTTCCCATCATCCTCATTTCGGTGCACTTCATTTCACATGAAATGGACTCTGTATTCTCTCGGAAACGCGATCTTTTTTCTTTGCCAAACAAGCAAAGTTTGTGCAGGGATGACAGTGATGCTGACTAGGAATCCATACAGTCCACTTAGTAAAAGGTATATTCTAAAGAATATTCCTTTGTTATCACTCCATAATTTGTAAGATTGGTAAGAACAAACGACAGAGGACAACATCAAACCACTTTGGAGTCCAAGACCTAGCCTTCCTAGACTCAGAGAGGGCTCTCTCTATTTTTATGATTTATCTTGATAATTATAAGTGATGATATTAGGTTAGTTATATAAATTATGAGGGTTGTTTTTTTTATTGATTGTGTCATTGGACAGATAGAGATGCATGGACTAATCCATTTTCCTATGGAGTCAAAAGGTTGGAATGGTGCATCAACATTGAAGAGCACCATGGGGCAAGCTAAATGTTCTAAATGGATCTTTAGAGTTGTATGAATTATGAGGTGAAAGAAATAGTGAGGTTCAGTAGTGACTAAAGAGCAGTTAAGAATTCTTTAATCAGACTTCAGTAGAAAACATTAAGGTTGTAAATGCAGACACAATTAAGGTGATTCAATAGCATATCTTAATCTAAAATATCTAATTTACAATTAGATGAACATATGCATAGTAGGAAAAACAACGGGAACATTTAAAACAAATAAATATCACATCACCATTTTAACACGTCTCAAGAATCCTGTAAACGGTCTTTGATTATTGATGTCTAGCTCCAAAATTACAGTGCTCCAATATAGTAGTTCTTACAATGCAGGGGCTAACAATATCCAACCCTTGATAATGAAAATCCAAGCAATATTTAACTAAAAAATTGAGTGTTTCCCTAATATACTTTAGAAAACTTAATTAATTACAAACAAATGGAAACTAGACAAGTGTGGCCATGCAAGTCCCGAGCAAAAATATTTGACAAAACAACGCTTGTAGAATTAATTTTGGTAACTCTTCAAGAATTAAAAACTCAGGAGGCTCTTCGTTAATCAAAAAGGTGGCTTGGAGGTGGTTGATATGGTTGTGAAGAGGCAACGATGGGTGGCTTTGACATCTGGCTCTTCGTTTGGGCTGCCTCTGCTGGATCATTAAGGATTATGTGATGTTGGCATTTCTGATCAATCAGTGGTTGTGTTGAGGTTTCCATCTTGCTTTTTCAAACTTGTTACATACACAACTTGTTCCACTTATTTTTGTTGGGAATTATCATGCTATGACATGTTAGTACACTTCATCCACCTCTATGTATTTGCTGAAAGTGGGTCTGGTGGGGAAAACATGCTTCAGCTGATGTTGAATAAATATGTCATCTCCTAAGAGATCCCATACAACTTTCCCTGTCACATTTCCTTTGATGCTGGTGAATTTGGTGGTATCCTTAGTTGTTTCTTTAAGTTTGGTCATATAATATCCCCTTTGGACCAGCTTGTTATTGATTACATATAGTGAGTGCAACCATTTTTCCACCAGGGGTTCAATCTTGTTTAGGAATCTGCTGATGGTCATGTCCAACTCATGACACTTCCCTATAATTTTGTTACTAAATTCCTCTTAGTGAGGACCTTTTCCACTTATGATATGGTTGTTGTTATGTCTTGTACATCTAGCTCTTCAAGCTCATAGTTGGTTTTGGAGTCCAATAATTTTATGATATTAGGGGTCGTGATTGGCATATTTCCTAATTCCTAATTTTGTTTTTCAATAGCCATTGCACATTTGTCCACCAACTCTTTCTGTTAAAAAATGATGTGGATGGAGTGAAAAACTTCCACCACCGACTCTATGATAGTGCCCCAAATTATCAACTTCATTTGGCTCAAAATGCTACTGTCCAAAAATTCCTTCTCTGCCCTCTCCAATCTCTCAATCTACTTTTTGGTTATCTCATGGGTAGTTTCAAACCTGGCCTTTTGATCTTTCAGGATGCCAATCTGTGCTTCCAATTTTTAGATCTCTTATGATTTCAAGGTCATACTTTCCATGGCCTTTGACAGTTGTTCTATCCCACTAGATGCTTCAGTAGTTGTGGGAACATCTAATGGAATTGTTGAAATGGGAACAATTTCCAGTGGGATGAGTGCCACTCGAGCTGCTTTTTCTTTTTCCTTCAGTAGCTTCTCCATCTCGTTTTCCATATGTTTGATTTGGGCAGACTTTTCCACAACTAACATCAATAGCTCTGCCTTCTTTGAATCATATTCCTCAATGCATTTGGCCAAGGGGTATTCTTTTTTGGCATATTGACTTGTTTCCTGAGGGTTTCTATGTTAACATTCTTCTTCTTCAGGACCTCCTCCATAGCTTGAACATTGGTTAGGTCATGGCCCAACTTCAATATTAAATTTTCTAAAGAATTGATCCTTGAGTCTTTAGCCATGGTAGATATCTTTTCTATCCTGAGTTGTGAGTGAGCATTGGATAAGGATACCTACAGCTTTGACAAGATCATAGTAGTACTTTTCAATGTGGAGGCCACCATCTCCCCAGTTTTCTTGTGTAATTCCATCTGGACAATCAAATGGATGTCCTTGGAATTAAATTCTAATGATTCCTTATTGTAATATCCTACTCCTTGGGGTCATGGGACCAAGGCTTCTAGAAATTCCATCTGCATCCTTCCCTTCTCAGTGTCAAAAGAAGACATTAGGTTGCTTTGTGAACTTGGGGTCTGCTTCCAGAATTTATTTTATGTGTTAGTATTCATCCCCTCATTTCTCAATTTTATTTCCTTGAATGTGTCATAAACTGATTTTTCTTGGCCTTCTATGGCAAGTCTAGAAGTATATGTCTACAAGGCCTACTACTGTAGAGAAATTGTGGTTTTAGATGTAGGGGAGGCCATTGTTTGACCACCATTGGAGATGGACCAGGGGTGTCTGAAATGCGAACTATTTTTTTCTTCCCTGATTCTCCTCCTTGATTAATATCCATATGAACTCGGACCCTCTTCCTATATCTTAGTTTGAATTATGTACTATAGGTATCCATCACCGAAGGTGACTAATCCTCTCTTGGCCTTTTTCACCCTATCCCTTTCTCTTGCCCTTTTTATAATATTCCCAATTTTTGCAGCTAATGGGAATATTGCATTTTATTTTCAGTTTGCTTAACTCATGAATAAAAGTCTAAAGGAGGAACTCTAAAACTCCAAATCAGAAAAATAAATCAATGCCCAATGTGAACATGGAAAAATCTGGACCATATTAATAAAATACACTTATGTGTGAAGAGGAATTGAGAGGATTGACTGGGTCAATGGGACCAAATCACAGCAATGTCCAGATACATTGAACCTCCTCATTGATTAGCGCAGCTTTAGATGGAGACCCTCCATGTGAAAAGGGTTAACTCATTGAAGGTGGTTTATGGTTTTCCAAACCCTAATTTTATAAAATAAAGAGGAATGCCACAAGGAAAGGGTTGTTGAAGATAATTCGATTTTGAGATTGCTTAAGCAACTCAAACTCTCTTGGCAGTTTAGCTAGAGAGAGAGGAATTTCCTGTCTAGGGATTCCTCCTCCTTCATTGAGGAGCTCTTGAAGGAGTATGCTCTGAAATGCCTCACATCCAGGATTGAGGCCAATCTTCCTCCTCCAGCTACAACATTTTCTATTGGGCAAGAATTTTTGTGCTGCAGGGTGTTGCAGTGA
The DNA here is from genome assembly GCA_034641835.2 of Pinus albicaulis. Taxonomy (NCBI): domain Eukaryota; kingdom Viridiplantae; phylum Streptophyta; class Pinopsida; order Pinales; family Pinaceae; genus Pinus; species Pinus albicaulis. Next base: position 359,183,005 of record CM076581.1, on the reverse strand, counting down.
GGGGTTTTCAACACCACTTCCAGGTCTAGTTTTGCAGAAAAGGGAGCATTCCTTTCTCTGGAAGATTAGTGATGAAGCATTGAGCTTCAGTTCCATATATTGGCATCAGCCCAAAGGAACTTCCAACATCATATGCGTATTATACTTCATAAACTGCGTCATTATTCCAGTGCATTGCTGTAGCAGGTTTTCTACCCTAGTTTGGTGCTTATTTCCTTGAGGAAGGGCCATCCCTTCTTCCAGAAAGTCTGTGTTTCAGCCCTATTCTATAATTTTGTATACTTAAGCTAATATATTCATATTTTCAGTGATTTTATGTTTTCTAAATCCATATTCTACAAATATGATACTTGTATTTGTTCTTTCATGAAATCCCCTTGCCAGGTGATCTATTTGATGTATAAAAGGAGCTGAAACTCCATTTTTATTCATGCAATGTTATAATAAACTTTAGATATGATGTTTCAGACATATTTTGTCTAATTTCTTTATAAATCACGCAATTTATGCTTCAGCCATTTTCTGCATACTCGAAGTCATGGGAAATCAACAATTTTAAGCTTATCCGGGAATGGAGGAACTGTTTAACATAGAAAAACGCATTTGTTTTTGCTAAAATTTTGCATGGAAGTTCAAAATAGCCTAATATAACATATCCCAGAGCCATTTCTCTTATTTTTACGCAAATTTCTGAATACATCTATTTTAGGGTCGAAATCACTACTTGTCCCCACTTTTTGGATCCTAAATTCAGATCTAAGTTGCTGTTGTACTTGAAATAAGTTTTTGAGTGTCTTTCAGCACATTTTATGCATTTATAGCTCTTTTCACTTTCAGTAGAGAATTTTACTTTGCTGCAGCCCCTCATCGGACACTTTCTGAGGACATCTAAGTGTGGGAGATCTGTTTAACCACCTTAGAAGGATTTATTTGGAGCCTCCTATTGGATTTAGCACTTAGAAACTTTTTTATAAGGGATACAGGTCTCAGTTTCAATTACTGTAGCAGCCATTACTGGAAAATGCGTTTTCCAGTCATGCCTTGCTAGCTGTTCCCGAATTGGGAATATTACAGTGGTATCGGAGCATGATCTCTGGCACAGCTTGTGAGATCAAGCTATTAGAGAAGTGCAGAGAAGAAAAAGATATCAAAATTATGGAGAGGATGAGATTACTCTCATCATTTTTCAGATCTAAGAAGGGCCTCTCCAAAGAGGTAAATCAGAAGAGAGAAAGAAGATGCACCGAGACTCCTAGAGGGTTTCGAGAAGAAGCAAGCTGCAGTAAAATATGCATGAGGTTTCAAGAAGAATAATGAAGCCCCAACACTTCCTATCAACAAGATAGAAGACCGGATAGTCCTAGATCTCTTCATAGATCCACTATGCCCACTTTCTTTGAAGAAGGTGAGAGGTATAGAAATGAAGGAGAGAGATGTGAAGAAACTCCTAAAGGGTTTCAAGATGAGGAGGAAGAACTATACACTTCCTATCATCACAAAGCAAGGAGAATGATTGAATAAGAGATCTCATCTTTTTCAAACATTGAAGAGTATTGAAGAATATCTCAAGGAGTTTGATGAGGAGAGGAAAAAGATGAGCTAAAAAGAGACATCTCCCAAGGAAACAAAGGAGAATGTAAACCTTGTCACTTTGGGCAAGAGATCTCCATTTTCACCATATACTACTAAGGTGCTTGCATCTAGAGAAGAGGCACTTGCATCTTTTCAAGGTAGTCTTGAGATCTTAACATATGGAGTCCCATGCATGAATCAGGAGATGCATGAGGAGGAGAATGAAGATACCAGCGCTGGTATGCTTGAAGAAAGGAGACCTTCATTCTTGCCAGTAGTTGGAGGCATCATTGATCTGGGTGGAGGAACTCTTGTGTTCTATCAAGATGTTCCCACATATCAGTTGATCCAAGGTATGCATGAAATTTCAGCATATATTGTTTCAAGATTAATGCATAGCCAAGGATTAAATCAAAATGCTGATTTGAAGAAAAGACATGTCACAGCACAGAGGACCCTTGATCTAATCAAGGAGGAGATTGGAAACTATCCCTATGCATCATTGTTGAACTACATTTAACCTCTTGAGTTGAGATGTAGAGTTTCAAAAAGGGGGATTAGTACTATCCTATGTTCATTGGCTGATTGTGAGATCAAAAATGTGACTTGCTTTGAGACAGTGCATGCATCACTTTGCAGATCTACAACACTGTCACTTAGTGACTATGACAAAGAGGCTTCAGCTCTCTTGGAGAATTCTAGAGGAAACTTCAACCTTGAAGCAGTGGAGAAGAAGAAGATGAAGAGTAGACATCTTGAGATGAGAAGCATTTTCTCCCCTCTAGATGACACTCTCTTAATGAGCATGCTACAGCTCAAAGAGAGACTTCTACTTACTATAGATTCAAAGCCTCACTAGTTTTGGAAGGCCATAGATGGGAGAAAGGTGTCACTAAGAGATCTCAACAGAGATGCATTTCAATATTTCATGAGATGCAAGGTTATTCATTGGTTCAAAGGAGATGGTATTATATAAAGGGAGGATGCCATGATTATGTATCACATCACTCATATTCAATATTGGATTGTGGATGAGGATGATGAGCAAGAGATCACATGATCACTTGCAGACATATATGGGCCAGTAAGCTTGGTTATGCTGGTTGCTCTTGGGAGACTCCTATCTCTCTCCAAAGGCACCTATTTCTCTAATCTATGCTTTGAATAATGGTCATGAAATGAATAAGGAGGCATGGAAACTCTAGTTGCTTTGGGGTAAGCATGATCACTACCCAAATATTCTCATTCTTTCATCTCATGATTTATGCATCATTAATAGAGTATATGAAAAGGAAGCATGGTTGATGTGGTTGTTAAAAGGAGAGTTTGGACATCACATGTTAAATCTCATGTCCATGTATTTACCCATGTTTGAAATATGTCTCATTTATCCACATGTATTTCTGTTGGAGGTATGTTTCATGCATGAACCTTGGCTTGGGAGGAGGGATGACTCCCACATGATGTGGTATGAGGGAGCCTGCATATACTATGTTGATGAGACACTTCACATGTCCATCATTGTGTTGTTGCTCCATGATCCACATGTTGATAAGGCAAGAAGGCTGCAAAAGTCTTTGTTGCTATGGCTACTCTTGGGTGAGTATAGTTACCGCCCAATAGCTCATCATTTTCTGAATCATGCCTTGGATTTCATTGTTTTGTTGCAGTAAGAGAAGCCCTATACAATGTTTATTCACTTGAGAGAGTATGGCCACTGTTGAGTCTCAAAATTGTTTTCCATATTCATACATATTTCCATTATGTCATAACCATTCAGCTCTTATTCCATAGCCATCTGACCTAAAACCCTACATATAGTAACCATTTTCATAAATATATGGGTTAATATCCTTGTTTTCCAAAGTTATTTATTTTATGTATTTAAAGTGAATTTATGATTAGAAACTAGAAAATTAACATAGTTTCATATATCTATATATGTGTTATGAGTTTTGTGACATGTGTAGCTCAAAAGGAAGCTTCTAAAAGACCTTTATGTGGCCTCCCAAAACCAAATTCGAATTTGAGTGGAGAAGATCATGGGATCATGAGGACATGTGTCTCATTTCCTTGTTGTATTGAAACTCTAAGAGGATATGTGTCTCATTTCTTAGTTGTGTTGAAATTCTAGAAAGACATGTGTCTTATCATTTCCTATTTTGATTGTAACTCTAGAGATGGAGGGAGAGATTCATGGACTCCCATTAATGAGATAACTCCTCATATTTTGTATAAATAGGAGAAGCTTTCTCCTATCAAGGGTAGTGAAAAAATAGTGAAAAATAGGAGAAGGAGAATAGAGAGTGTTTTGTAACAAAGCTTAAGATGGAATGGGATGTAGATTTGTGAGTTTTTCAATAAAGAAGTTCTTTGATGCTGTTTTGATTACAACTTTAAGGAGCTGAATAATTTCACCAAATTGATAGCAGAGGGCCCCTGCTATTCAAGGAGGTTTTACATGTTTTCTAGATAAGTCATTTTCAATTATGTTTTGTCATATTTCCTTACTTAGATTGCTTTATGAAATCATAGCTTTTAGCATTATGTTTCATGTCATTTGCTTAGATAAAGGATCCTCATGATATTGCAGTTAGTCTCTTTCTCAAGCTCTTCTAATACATCTCTATTAAATGAATGGGATTCAATTGTGATATTTTGAGTTATTAACATTTCATTTTCCGTTATTTAGTTAAAAAGAAGATTCTCATTTGCCAAATCTATTTAGTGTTAACATTATATTTCTTTAGGCAGAGTCAGTAAGAGGGCCAGAAGCTTCTGGTTTCATCCTTTCTAGTAAAGGTGAAATAACCAGTAAAATCCCCTACTGTCAATCTCTGTATAAGAAATATTTTGTTCACACAATTTCAGATCAGATTCCTCATTATACTGCAGTTAGCCTCTTTCAAAATATTTTCCAATAAACCTCTAATTCATGAATGAGACTAAGTTGTAATATTGTGAGTTATTTATTGTTTTGCTTCATAGAAGATCCTTATCACATTATGATTAATCTCTTTCAAAAGCTCTTCCAATAAACCTCTAACTCATGAATGAGATTTAGTTGTAATGTTATAAGTTGTTTCAGCTTTTCTTTTATGTTTTAGGAGATCCTCATTGCATTAGAATTAATCTTTTTCACAAGCTCTTCCAACAAATCTCTAACTAAATGAATCAGATTAAGTTGTAATGTTTTGAGTTACTTTTCATTTCATGAATGTTCATTTAGAAGCTGTAATATCCATGGATTAGGACTCTCTGTTTTTATCATTTTCTAGTTAGGAACATAATTTGCAAATAAACTCTGTTTTCATTTATTCATTAACATTTCCTTTTCTCCCTTTTTGACATAAATCTAACTTCATCTTTTTAGCATAGAGTAGCATACTAAAGATCAAACATAAAATCCCCAAAACATCAATAAAACACTAAAAACAACGAAGTAAGAAAAAGGGATACTTAGGCACATATAGTGCATCACACTTCATCAGTTTACTAGCCCTGGTTGATAATTTATGTTAGCAATTTAGGACACTAAATTGACTAAACAGCCACCACATGAAATCTCCTATGTCTATGTGTTTTGCATTGTGTAAAATTTGGCATATTGATCTTATGATGTGCATTGATGATGATACTTTGTATTGGGCTGATGTGACATATCATATGTCCATTAGTATGGTTTGGTTTCATGATGCAAATGAGGAGGAAAGAAGGCAGCAAGACCTCTTGTTTCTTTGGTTATTTTTAAATGAGTATGGTGACCACCCCATAGCTCATAATTTTCTGATTCATGCCTTATGTATCAAAGATAAATTGCAGCAAAAGAAGGCATGTACATCATCTTTTGAAAAGCTTGGCTTGTCCATCTTACATGGAGGAGATGGAGGATGGTAGCAAAGGGCCTTGCTCCGGTGGTTATTATTAGGGGAATATGGTTTGACCTCTTTGTCCACCCATGTTTTTCCTTCCTTTCTTCTTTTGCATAACGCTTAAATGATGGAGTTTGGAACCAAAAAGACCAACAGGGCTAAGAATGAAAGCATAGCAATGTTTAATCAAGTTTATAAAACATGGGATGGAGGAATGTTTTGCATGATGAAGCTTTTCATTTATGGAAGGATCTACTTTATTTTATGTCTCTCATGTGTTTATGATGGTGTTGGACATCATGTAGTTTTAATTTTGTACTTCATGATAAGAAGAGGACATCTAACCTTACAGTTGGAAGTCATCGCATGCATTTGTGGAAGACAACTTTGGAACCAAACATACATAACCTATTGCAGCAAATGGAGGAAGCCTTCCTTATGTGGCTCCATTTTGAGGGGAATAGATGGTTTGCATCTACAATAAGATTTTCTTGAGAGCAAGAAAAAATTTTCTAAGCGAGACTGTAATATTCCCAATTTTTGCAGCTAATGGGAATATTGCATTTTATTTTCAGTTTGCTTAACTCATGAATAAAAGTGTAAAGGAGGAACTCTAAAACTCCAAATCAGAAAAAAAAATCAATGCCCAATGTGAAAATAGACAAATCTGGGCCATCTTAATAAAATACACTTAGGTGTGAAGAGGAATTGAGAGGATTGACTGGGTCAACAGGACCAAATCACAGCAGTGTCCAGATACATTGAACCTCCTCATTGATCAACGTAGCTTTAGATGGAGACCCTTCATGTGAAAAGGGTTAACTCATTGGAGGTGGTTTAGGGTTTTCCAAACCCTAATGTTATAAAAGAAAGAGGAAGGCCACAAGGAAAGGGTTGTTGAAGATAATTCGATCTTGAGATTGCTTAAGCAACTCAAACTCTCTTGGCTATTTAGCTAGAGAGAGAGGAATTTCCTGTCTAGGGATTCCTCCCCCTTCATTGAGGAGCTCTTGAAGGAGTGTGTTCTAAAATGCCTCACATCCAGGCTTGAGTAAAATCCTCCTCCTCCAGCTACAACATTTTTTTTGGGGCAGAAATTGTTGTGCTGCAGGGTGTTGTAGTGAGGGGTTTTCAACACCACTTCCAGATCTAGTTTTGCAGAAAAGGGAGCATTCCTTTCTCTGGAAGATTAGTGAGGAAGCATTGAGCTTTAGTTCCAAATATTTGAATTATGCCAAAGGACCTTTGAACATCATCTGCATAGTATACTTCAGAAACTACGTCATTTTTCTAGTGCATTGCTGTAGCAGGGTTTCTAGCCCAGTTTGGTGCTTATTTCCTTGAGGAAGGGCCATCCCTTCTTCCGGAAAGTATGTGTTTCAGCCCTCTTCTATAATTTTGTATAATTTAGCTCATCTATTTAGATTTTCAGTGATTCTGCATTTTCTAGATCCATATTCTGCAGATCTGATACTTTTATTTGTTCTTTCATGAAATCCCCTTGCCAGGTGATCTATTTGATGTATAAAAGGAGCTGAATCTCAATTTTTATTCATGAAATGTTATAGTAAAATTAATATATGATGTTTCAGACATATTATATCTAATTTATTCAGAAATCATGCAATTTATGCTTCAACCATTTTCTGCATACTCCAAGTCATGGGAAATCAGCAATTTTAAGCTTATCCGGGAATGGAGGAACTGTTTAGCATAGCAAAACGCATTCTTTTTTGCTGAAATTTTTCATCGAAGTTCCACATAGCCTAAGATAACATATCTCAGAGCTTTTTCCCTTATTGCTACGCATATTTCTGAATACATCTATTTTAGGGTCGAAATCATTGCTTTTCCCCACTTTTTGGATCCTAAATTAAGATCTAAGATGTTTCTATACTTGAAATAAGTTTTTGAGTGTCTATTAGCACATTTTATGCATTTATATCTCTCTTCACTTTCAGAAAAGAGTTTTACTTTGTTGCAGCCCCTCATCGGGCACTTTTTGAGGACATCTAAGTGTGGGAGATCTGTTTAACCACCTTATAAGGATTTATTTGGAGCATCCTATTGGATTTAGAACTTAGACACTTTTTTATAAGGGATCAATGTCTCATTTTCAATTCCTATAGCAGCCATTACTGGAAAATGCGTTTTCCAGTCATGCCTTGCTAGTTGTTCCCGAATTGGGAATATTACACTTTTCCCTTGTCTTATTTTCCTTCTACATTCTTCCTTTCTTGTGGTGTTGGGTTCTGGACTTCTGAAGTGGATAAAAAAATTTCTTCCACTTCTTGGAGGGTATTAGTCACCCCTTCTGTTTGATTGGCATACCGCTCAATTGAAGGTCTGTGTGTGTGAACATAGGGTGTGCATCTATTTTCCACCCTTTTTCTAGAGATAATCCCTACAGGGTCATAAGACAAAGTGAATTTGTGGCTGAAAAACATCTCTTTCAGTATATTTTATGCCTCCTCTCTTGCTGCTCTACTGTTACAGATGAAAGGCCGAATTTGTGTCTTAATCTTGAATTGAGCCTTCTTCTTTGCAAAAACAAAGTGGATCGCATCTGCATGCTTCATTTGCCTTATGTATTCTAGTGCAAAGACCCTCATGGAGAGGAACTTTGACAATTTTCAAGGGGCTAGCTCATTTCCATAGACTCAAATCTCTGTGTAGTTTTGGTATAAATACAAATCTATTGTCTTCACTTGCTCCGTTAGCTACATGGTTTTCATTATTTATTCATTTATCCTCGGCTCTGCTGCATTGCTGAGTGTGCGGATGGCTGTGTGCACAAACACATCCACAAAATCCTTGTATGTATAATCCTTCCAATCTTTTAATAGCAGGGTGGTCTAGAAAATGACAGATTGAAACTCGTCATCTTCATTTACATTGGTCATCTGAAATTGAAATCTTCTGGACTAGAAATGGAAAAACATATATACCAACACAGAGGAATATTTGAAAACCTCCTCTGTATAAAAATTTAAAATTTGTTCATGAATTTCCTCTGCAAGAAACTAAGCATAGTTGAACTGGACTGTGGGTTTAGCATCTGGGGCAAGAGTGGAAAAAAAACCTATCACCGATTCATCTACCCATTGATGAGTGTGGTAACCCAATAAATAATATAAAACAGACATAATGTGCTTGGTCCTATTAGAAAAGGTAGATGAGGGTTAAGGACGGTTATTTGTAGGCATTGGGGTATTAGGGGCCATGGAAAGTTGCAAAGTTTTGGCTCTGTTGGCATGGTCAAGCTTCTTATAACATTCTCTAAAGGCTTCATACGAGAAAAGGACCGCTTGTTTAGGAGTGGGGGCCTGCATCATCTTCTGGATGGATTGGAAATTGATGGCGAACAGGATTTCTCCTATTGGGGTGACTATGGTCCTCTGGATTAATGCCATAACAGATTCAACACTTTTTCATGAACTCTAGGAAACTGTGGGTTTTTGGAAATATGTAAAGAGGTAGCTGGGTTTCCCATAGGCTAATGTCATCAACGCCTTTGAGAAATATGTCCTCAAGCCAGCAATAGACATCGAAATAATTGGAGTCCGACTTTGTCTCATGGATTTTATAGCCTTTGTCTGCTAGAGCCAAGTGATCCAGGTCCACTTGTGGGTAGAAAATAGGATCAAAAGGCTATTGATCTAGCTTTGGAGGCATCTCTCCAATTATTCTTCTTTCACAACCTACAGTGGAGAATGGGATGATAGACAAGGGAACCAAGAAATGGAAATGGTTATGGATCAGCACTAGGGAAGGGACATGACAAAAGGGGATAGTAACTGGGATTGAAGAGTCTAAAGGAGCCCTATAATCCAGTTTCGCAAAGTGTTGATAGCTCTTATTTGATGGATAAATGGCTCTTCGGAAACGGTTTGCACAATGCGCACTTTCTCTAATAATGCCTACAAATTCAACTCTTGCATCAATTTGAAAATAACCAACAGAGTAAACACTGTAGTTATGCCGACATTTGGCTTTAAAATAATGATGTGGTGGTGTGGAGGTGGTGCGGGTCCAATGGATAATGACATAACCCTTTATGGCGCAACAAATTTCTTTAATGGGAGGGGATGTGATTTGAGTGAAGCGGAGAGGCGAGCGTAAATTTGGTGTAAACAGTATAGACAACAGCCAAAGGCACAACGATTTGGTGGGTGGCACAAAGGGCTTTTCAGAGGGGGTGAGAGTGGTAAACAGTATTGGAGAGGGGTGGGTGTGGAATAGCGATGAGATTGACATGTAGCTAAAAAGGAGGTATGAGATACCACCCATTTTTTACCCCCCTCCTTTGTTAACCTTCAGCGGATGTGGGGAAGCTGAAAGGTATTGTGAGCCATACGATGCACAGAGGTGACTGGAGATGGTAGGGATTTGTGGGATGTTTAGCACAGGAATGATGTGGTAAGGTACAGGTGGGTCTGCCCGTACCCACAGGTCGTAGATTTTATTATGTACCGTGGGATGTGAACTTTAAACTTTGTGATTTTCGATATGCACTTGGGTCCCACCCGCTTCACAAATCACACTTTAGAGATTTTTTTATGATCTTGCGCACTTATATTTTGGAACTTGCAATCTGTTTTGTGCAATCAGGTCCCACCCCATCACACATTTCACTTCGGCGGTTATAAAAATGATCTCCCGTGGTTGTCCTTTAAATTTTTTGATTTGCAATTGCGATCGGGTCCCACCTCACATCGCACATCACACTTTACGGTTTTAACATTTTACCTTTGCAACTTATCTTTTAAGATTTGTGATTATGATCGGGTCCCAGTGGCGTCGCATATCGCACTTGGCTTAATTTAACATTTACCCTTTGCACCCATCCTTTAACATTTACGATTTGTGATTGCGATCAGATCCCACTGCCATTGCACATCACACTTCGCTGACTTTAACATTTACCTTCCACGCCCATCCTTTAAAATATGCGATTGCGATTGGGGGATTGACCCCATTACAAGCTTTCTCTATGCAGACAAGTGAAATTTAGTTAAGAAATGGTAAAAATCTTCCTGAACTTCAAATATTTTTTTAATTTCTAATGCCTTTGTGTTCAAATCATCCATATTTCAGAGGTTTACTTCAAAAATGAGTGATATTACGAAGAGGGGATGTGAATAATATGTGGAGGTGAGTGGGGATGGTTAACATAGATGGGTCAAGATAGGTGATGTGAGGTGGAGTCGGGTATGAGAGTCGAGGGAGTAAAAAATGAAACTTAGGATAAGAGGAATAACAAAGGGATGGGGTTAATGAATATGAAAATGTGGTTGGGGACTTAGGATAAAACAATACCATAAGGTCTCAAATTTGGAAAAAACTCATCCCTTTTCAGACCTCTAGAGCAAAATTTCAACTCTTCAGTTTGATTACAGGAAAAAATCAGGTAATTTTTATGCTGCATATTTATAGCATGGACTTTTAATTTCTCCTTTCTCAACAAATCTACCTACCCAATTTATAGTTCCTAGCATCTTTTCTCCTTTTAGGGTGCATTTAGACTTGCAAACCCTGACATCGTTTTTTTCTTTTTAAATTTCTAACTTATCACCTATCCCTTATTCCTCCTATTGGTTCATATTAAGTTGTTGAACCAATGTCATTTTCTACCTACCTACTAATAAGCCAAGATTAAGTAGTTTGTAAAATCCTCCTTCTCTAACCTATCAGCAAAAAATTCAAAATTGTACAATCATGCTTAAACTGTATGATTGCACAAACCCTTCTCAATAGTAGTGTGTTGCAAAACCAGCTCCAAAAATAGAAGAAAAGAGATATCAAAGCCTTAGAAATAATCCACTTCGAGGGGGAAACCTCCAATACATTACATGAATGAACAATTCCTGGATGATACAAATGAAAAAACCTCCTTTCTATATATAGGAGTCCATGGGGCCACAATGTAATCCTAGTGGGGCCATAATGTAATCCTACCTGACCTAAAAATAATAATGTAAGGGCACAATAATAAAAATATGGCGTTTACAGGCGTACAACAATAACAATAAGGGGGGCTACACTAACATAATAAGGGACTATGCTATTAATATAGGGACCTAACATGCCCCTCTCCTTCAAACAAGTGTTGTCCTCAACGCTTGATTATTTCTTGATGCTTCTGTATAAAATTCTCATCCTCCCATGTGGAATCTTCTATAGGAAAGTTATTCCACTTGCTGAGATACTCTGAAATTGATCGTACTTGTGGAGTTATTGTTTTTGTGACTGCTTCAGAACTTCTTTCGATGTGATGTTGATCTTCCTATTGTTTCATTAGATTATGCACAAAAGTTAGGTTATCCTTTCAGAGTTGGAGAATTTGTTGTTGATGCTCGATGTGATATTCCACTAATTTATCATCCATATTAGCTATTATTTCATCATGTTAGGCCTTCGTAGTTTGTAATATTGGAAAGTACAAACGCTGTAGAGCCGACATCAAAACCAATTTGGAATCTGAGGACCTAGCCATCCTAGATTCAGAGAGGGATCTCTCTATATATGTATTCAAATATATGATCTTTTAGGGCTTCATGTATAATTTTAGGCTAGTTATCAAGAACAAGGATGTTTGTTTTTTTTGGTTGGGCAGGATAGCATGAAGATGAAGGAATTCTATATGAAGGGTGAAGGTTTAAGTAAGTGAAGGAATATTTTAGTTGATAAGACAAGCAAGGAACAACATCAATACATTGGGCTATGGAGTCATAAGAGGATTTAATTGCACAACAAGGTTCAAGAGTGGTCCATGGGCCAAGTCATCTATGTCAAAGGATCTCTTTAAGTTGATTTTATGGAATGAAACAGTAAGAAATGAAGTGAAGGAAGTAAAACACATGAAGAAACAAAGAATAGTCTAAGATCAGGTAAGTACTTTTAAACTAGCCTACTTTTGACATGCACTTAAGGGAAAAACACAAAAGTAACCTAAGATGAGGGAAGTACTTTTAAACTAACCTGCTTTGATATACTTTCAAGAGAAAACATTTAAAAACAGAGAACAACTTAAGATCAATTAAAGACTTTTAACTTAACCTGCTTTCAACATATTATCAAAGGAAAACATTCATGATTAACATAAAAAATAGTCTAAGATCAGGTAAGTACTTTTAAACTAGCCTGCTTTCAACATACTCTTAAGGGAACTTTTCAAAGCAACTGTTGGAGAAGAAACTAGAGGACAGGGCTAACCATAGACTTCTCTAGCTCAATCTTTAATTAGTAGACTTTTCAAGAACATTCAAAGACAATATCTCAAGTTGCACTCAGGAAACATGGGCTTACCAACACTTCACTGGTTATACTCTATTGAATTACCTTCAAAACACATTTAGAAGAAAACATAAGGGATAAAGATTTATCAGTGAGATTTAGGGTACTTCAAAAGTAAATCCTAATCTATATTTGTTGTTCTTTATTAGAGAATAGTGGACAGAATGGAAACAATAGGAAAATAACAATTTACAATGAGAAACACAGCACTGTTGACACAGACCAAGATCCCATAAATCAACTATTTGAATTTGATGTTAAAACCAGTTAAAATATTCAAGTCCAGTGGGTCTTTACAGCTTCAAACTTCTCATCTCAGCTTATGTGTCTTCAATTACAAAACAGAGCTACAACAGCTTCAAAAGCTATTTACATACAACATATATCCAAAGACCAACCCTCATACTATCTACTACAAAAGTATTTATAGAAGAATGAGGAGGTTGAGTGTAAGAAGGGTTCACTGGTTCAATTAATACAAAGTAATGGTTTATTGACCTTTGGGAGGCCTAAGAGAGAAGATTTCGAATGCTCATCTCTGTTTGAATCAATTTTACATTAAGTTTCATCACCTTTAGTTTCTTTTGTTGACTTTGAGGGTTTTTGGTAGGTTGGCAATTAATGTTGAGCTGTCTTTTTTAAAAATATCCCTAACTATGCATTCATGGTGCCTTATTTTGAGGAAATAATCCCGTAGGTGGCAGTTTTGGCCTTTATTGCCTCACTGAGGTGGCATTTGGAGGCTCCTTTTGCTAATTTGTCTGTTTTTGTGGCTTTAAAACAGTGTTATAATTGTGATTCTGCTTTGTGCCCTCATAATCATCTCAGAGTCTTTAATCTTGATCTCCTAACTTTGTTCATCTTTACACTGTGTTTTAACCTTAACATGATAGGGTTTAACTCTTTTAATCCTTTAGATGGTGCTTTGTCCCTTTTTAAATAGATTTAGGCCTTGGTGTCGTGTTTGAGGCTTATTCTTCTTTATCTTCACCGCTTTTTCTTTTGGTGTGGACATGAGGCTTTGGTACATTGGGTTTTGATTTATATAACAATAATTTATAAAAACCCGGGTTTATGCTTAAAGAACTCCTTTTTTGTGTTGTCTCGGCTTTGGATGAGGCTATCCTCGGCCATGTTCCTTTGTGAACTTTATGAGGGCTTCTGCCTTGAAAACTATGATAAAAAACCTGCAAAAACCACAAGATACATTATAAAAAACCTGCGAGTTTGGAAAAACTGCTTGCAGAGAGAGGCAAAGGCGGAAGAGCATTGCAGAGGGGTGATTTATGTAGGTGGAAGAGGCTTTAATGAAGAAGAAGGAAAAAATCGAGTTCAAAATGACATTTGGCGCAAATTCGAGAAAAAGTGGTTTTGAAATAACAGGGGTGGTTATCGCGTTCAATTCGGGTGGTAAGTGGTTTTAGCCTAATCGAACGCCATCCAGTCGTATTGTGCCACGTGGATTTTTTGATACCACTGGTATCGCGTAACTTTCGAGTGTTAAAATCCGGATGTAAAAAACGCGTGATACGCCACCACAGCCATTGGATGAAAAGGATGGGATCCGACAGTGCGGGTCGGGCGCGATGAAAAAGTTGCTCAGGCGGAGACTGCAGTGGGGGACAGGTGTCAGGGCATGATAGGAAGGGTATTTTGTATAGTGGATGGTAGGCCTCAGCGGAGTTGAGTTGTCAGGATTAATGAAGACCGTTAGATCTATAAGATCTACGATGGGGATTTGTTGTGGAGGATGGAGGAATAGGTAGGGGTGTGGTCTTGTGGAGAACAAGGTGACCAAGAGTTGAGGAGGGGAGAGCTTATCGCATCGGCATATCGCTGCGGAGGGGAAATAAAAAGGGAAATGGATAAGCCGATGGAATGATGCGATGAGGGCTAAGGTTAGGCCCGAGACATGGTCCTATGTAGCAATATATGACTAGGGGTTTTAAGGGAAGGGTGCTAATTGCATCGACGAGGAGCGATTTCCGAAGGAAAAAGCAGGCCTATAGAGGAAAGCCGATGCGATGTGGTTTGGGCGCTTGGTCATAGCGCTCGGACACATGGAGGAAAGGGGCCAAATATTTTAAGCCCTCGGGGGCTAAAGCCTGTGTTATATAAAAGGGTGTTTCTTAGGCAGAAAGAGGGTTTTTTAAGGGTTTTTGGGGTTTCGATAAATGAAATGGGAGTTTTTAAACAATAAAGAGGGATTTTTTGTGAGTTTAAAAGGGATTTTTGGAGGTTACCTTGGGATAATGAGGATAGAATAAAGAGAAAAGGGGAATTTTCAGAGTAAAATGGAGGATGAATGTGGGCTGAAAAATGAGTGAAGAATAGGTTTAGATAATGCTGGAAAAAGGTCTAAAAACAATATTTTGGATATCAACATGCCTTCTTGGTGGGTTTTCTTAATAAAAAGTAGTGAAGATTACTTGTTGAGTTAAAACAACACAAGAAGACTTCAAGAATGAGCATTTTTGCATGAAAACAATCTCTTGAAGCCTCAGGACTTATTTTTACCCATCATTTGCTCTGACGAAAATTTACTGATGGCTAACAGTGGCTCCACTTGGGGATGGCAGCTCCTTGGAGGTGTCAAGAACTTTATAATTTGATCTCTAGGATGTAGCCCTATGCCTCATTCATTAACAAATGCTTCTCTTTTGATTATGCTGCTTTAAACAAAAAATGATCAATGCTTTACATCAGCAGACAAATTTTCTTCCAATCATTCTACCTACACAGCCTACTCCCTAACATTTTTTCTTTAGAAGGTGCATTTGGACTTGCAGACCTTAATCATCAAAATTTTATTCTTTTTAAAGAAGGAAAAACTAATCTAAATCTACCCTTATTTCTTCCATGAGTTCATATTAGACTGTTGAACTCATAAATTCTCTACCTAAGCTACTATCTGCCAGGATTAGACTGTCTGGCAGATTTTATTCTCTATCCTCTAAAACAGAAATTTAAACATAGTCAAATCAGGATTATGTTGTCTAATTTGCCATGATGTCTATGGTTGTATGTACAAGCTGCACATAGACCTTATTTGTAGAAATTTAAAACAAAACTATGAAGGCTTGAAATATTAACATTTAAACATCCTTCATTCTTTTTGTAGCTCTGGTTTTGATCTTTTTGAGTTGTTATTTTCTTTCTTTCGTTCAAATTTTTGAGCAGATTAGAACCAATTCTATACCAATCTTTCCAGGTTCAAGATTTGAGCTTGTTTTAACCAATGTTTTTTCTATCCTAATATACTCTACTGATAAGCCAAGATTGAACAATTTTGCAAATCTTCTTCACTAATCTATCAATAGAAAATTGAAATCTATCTTAGTCATGATTAGGTTGTATGAATAAAAATATCAGTGTTGTTTTTGGTAGTGGCATTTAAGCTTGCACACTTTCAGAATTTCTCTTTTTTCTTTTTTGGTATGGGGCTGTACCTTTCTTGTTTTATTTATGCCCTCTTTTTCTTTTTCTATTGTTTTTGTAGTTTTCTTTCTTCAAATTGAAAAACAGTGTTATGTACAATGAATAAAAAGCCTTGAAATTAAAAATATTAGTCAACAGAAATAATGTTTGAGAACCCTACCATTAATAGGACCTCCAAAGTACTCAGCTCCATCCAACTCTTGCAGAAAAAATGCATTGTTTTCAATAGAAAATTGGCTAAGATAAGGGCCTTGCCATAAGTTATCAAATTTTCCATGTTTGCCCTTATCTTCTCTTCTTGAATCCCATTTCAAAACTTTATCACCAATTTTGAAATCACTTGCCTTGGTTCTTTTGTCAAACAACTTCTTGATGTTTTCTTGCAGTTGTTGTGCTCTGATGTATACTTCCTCTCTGGTTTGCTGTAAATGTATAGTCTGGTTTATTCTTCTTGTTACATCATCATCTTCATACTGTACTTCCTGGATCAGCTTCATTATTGGAATTCCTAAACTGTTTGGGAATACTGCATCAGTTCCATAAACTAGCTCATAGGGAGACATCCCAATTGACTTCTTAACTGTCAATCTATTTTCCCATAAAGCATGTACTAGCTTATTGTGCCATGATATTTTTTTATCTTCCAAAAACTTCTTGATAATGTTTACCAGACTTTTATTTGAAATCTCTGCCAGCCCATTACCTTGAGGGTAATAAGTTGTGGAATGACCCAATATAATCTGATACCTGTGACAGAATTCTACCATCTTTTTAGACCCAAATGCAGTAGCATTATCGGTTATGATCTTTCTAGGACAGCAAAATCTGGAAATTATATGGTTTTCAAGGAATGAGATGATGACTGAGTCTATGGAATTCCTAGAGGGGATGGCGTCTATCCACTTGGTAAAGTTATCTGTTGCTGTAAGGATCCATCTATGTTGGGAAGATGAGGGAGGATGGATTTCCCCAATGAATTCTAGACCCCACTGCTGAAAAGGAGCTTCAACAGTGATTGGTTGTAGAGGTAAGGGAAGCAGTTTCCTTTTGCCTTCAAAGATTTGGCATTTGTGACAGGAAACAATCATTTTATAGATATCTTGAAAGAGGGTGGGCCAGTAATAACCAGCTCTAAGGATTTTATTAGCAGTTTATTTCCAGTAGAGGTGGCCTCCACATTCTCCTTCATGGAACTCATGCTTGATATTATCTACATCATTCTCAAGCAAAGATTTAAATAATAATCCACTAGAATTTTTCCAATATAAACATTTATTCAAAATGTATTAATTTACAGCTTTAAATTTTAAAAATCTTGCCTTTGTTTTAGACAAACAAGAAGGAACATTAAGATTAAGAAAAACATACAAAATATCAGCATACCAAGATGAATTCAGAAAATGATCTTCAATAATTGGAGTTAAAAACTCCTCCTGTTCATCTAATGCATTAACCATGTTTATATCAAGAGCTTGGAAGTTAGATTTAGCCATCAGTTTTGCTAGTCCTTGACCCTTTATCAGTTTAGTGGGTTTGATTTCTAATTCATACTCTAAAATTACAACAATCCACTTTCCTCTTTTGCCATTTGGATCTTGGGTCAATATGTCTTTCACCACTGAATGAGGCACAAATGCTATGATGTGGGAATGTAAAATGAAAAATATGAAATATTTTAAGGCTTTGATAAAGGAAAAGGCTTGTTTTTCCATTATGTTGTACTTCAGAGGTGCATCTCTCAATTCCTTGCTAAAAAATGAAATGGGTTGCTCTTGTCCATTCAAATTTTTCTGTAATAGGACAAAAACTACTGTGTGTTCTGATGCAAATGAAAAAATGAAGAAATATTTTGAAAAATTAGGACTGATAAGAACTGGTGTTTTGGTAAGTTCTTGTTTTTCAAGTTCAAATGATTTCTTTGCTTCTAAGGTCCATTTAACTCCTTCTTCCTTCTTAAGCATGTTAGTTATGTTTCTAAGGAGTTCAGCCAAATTGGGTATGAACCTTCTCAAGAAATTAATCTTTCCAATGAAGGATTGAAGTTCCTTGATGTTTTTGGGATGGTTGATCTGCAATATACCATCAATCATTCTTGGGTCTATCCTTATTCCTTCTTTTGATATGATATGCCCAAGAAGTTTGCCTTCTTGGAGACCAAATAGTGTTTTCTTTGGATTTAAGGACAGTCCAAATTTTCTGCACTTTTCAAAGACCTTTCTCAAATGTAAAAGGTGTTCTTCATCTGCTTTAGAATAAACTGTCATATCATCAAGGTAAATCATAATGAAGTAACCTATTTCTTTTGAAAATGAAATATCCACGGATCTCTAAAATGTGGCACCAACATTCATTAAACCAAAAGGCATTTTCAAATATATGAAAGTACCCCAAGGTGTAGTAAAGGTTGTTTTAAGTTGATCATCAGGATGTACCAAAATTTGATTGTAACCTGAGAAGCCATCTAGCAAAGAAATTCTCTTAGAAACAACTACCTTCTGTAGGATATGATCCATTTTGGGCAAAGGATAATTGTCCTTTAATGAGGCTTTGTTTAAGTTTCTGAAATCAATGCAAAGCCTTATCTCTCATGTTTTCTTCCTAACTGATACAAGATTAGACACCCACTCTGAGTATCTAACAGGGACTATAATTCCAGCCTCATACATTTTTTTAATTTCCTTTTCTACCAGAGGTAATTGAATAGGGTTGATTCTGCGCAATTTTTGTTTAAAGGGTTTCTGGTTTTCTCTGAGGGGTATCTTATGCTAAATTATTTCTGTATCATATGATTTTAGATCTTCATAGCTCCATGTAAACACATCAGAAAATTCTTTAAACATCTCAATATATTTCAGTTTGATATGAGCTGGCAGTGTTTTAGACAGTTTGATTATTTTGGGCTTTTCCTTACTGCCTATGTTGCATTCTTCCACTTTAGTTTCTATGGGTTCCAGTTTTGGCTTCTTGGCCACATCATTTAAATCAAATAATTCCTCTAAAGGAACCAGTGCTTTTGGCAAGCTTTGGTCTTTAGATTGCAACACTTCCAGGTCTTCATTTTCCAAATCTACATTATTTTCTGTCATATGTTGGAATTCATTTGTTAACAGATTTATTTTTTCAATCTCAAGAGACTTTTCTTCTTCAGTAAGTGGGTTTTCTTCATGAGTACAGTCCTTATTGAAATCTGAATCCGAGCTTGATGTTTCGAATTCATTTTTGGACTGTAAGAAATCTTCTATTTGTTTATCTCCATCAAAAACTTACCAATATTTTTCATTGTCTGGGACAACTGGTCTAAATTTGACTTGGGTGGTGTGTTGCTTGGTTTCATAAGGTGTAAGACAAGTTCTAGCAGCAAAGGATAAACGATTAGCAAGGACATTTTGGTTTCTTGGGACAAAGATAAGTTGGAATTCATCAAATGTTTTTAACAAGTCCATGGCATCATCTCTATAGGCTCTAGGTCTGGGATGTTTAGCACTATATTCCCCATTTACTTGCCTAATAACCAACTCAGAATATCCATGAACTTTTATCCTTTTGGCCCCTAATTTTTTCAATAAATGTAGGCCTAAAAGGAGAGCCTCATACACTACTATGTTATTTGTACATTGAAAGTTTAATCTAAAGGAATGCCCCTCAACATGATTTTTTTCAATGTTGTGTATCCATATGCCTACTCCTGCATCATTTTTAGTGCAAGACCCATCAAAATTCATGCTCCGCAGAGGATTGTTTTCAGGTTTTAGATTTATTTCATTGTTGTCCTCTCTGTCTTCTTCATCATTCTGTTTTGAACAAGGGTCTGTACTACATTTTTCTGAGTTTTGTTCCTCAAGTTTTTCAATGTTTTGAGATTTTACTTCTTGATTTTTATGATCTACGTTATTTACATGACTGTTTTGGACCTCAAGACCTCTAATCGGTTTGTTGTAAATTTCTAAATCAACAAACTATTTTTTAATCTCCTCTTTGTTTTCCTCTTTATCAATGGCTGTAACTATGTTTGCATGTGAAGTGATTACAGCATTAGATGAATTTTCATTGACTAACGCTTAATCTTTATGAATATAATCATTGAAAAGAATAAAGATTCAAGGTCCGTGTGTATGGAATAGAGAGGAGAATTCTCTGGTATTTCTTGGTTACTCACCATATATTTCATGTGTGATTCCCTATAGATCCTTCTAGGTTGACCGAAGACAAGGATGGTGGCATAATTCATATCCATCTGCATTGTGCCTTGTAACTTAGCCCCCCATGATCTTGAAAGGAGCATGCCATATTTGGGAGGCATATCAGCCACTACAATGTCCATCACTAAACTCTTGGCTAGTATTTGGGCTAAGTTAACACACATATC
This sequence comes from Pinus albicaulis, assembly GCA_034641835.2. Classification (NCBI taxonomy): domain Eukaryota; kingdom Viridiplantae; phylum Streptophyta; class Pinopsida; order Pinales; family Pinaceae; genus Pinus; species Pinus albicaulis. The sequence goes on along the minus strand of CM076581.1, from coordinate 359,162,461 downwards.
CTTAATTAAGCCTAGGCATCTCACCCTACTTGAATCAAAGGAGTATAAATATTTGTAGGCTCTAGTCACCTCTAAGCCTAATCTTTCCATTATCACCTTGCGCATGAGGTTGTGTGATGCTCCTGAATCAAGCATGGCGTTGTGCAAGATATTTTCATGAATGTTTAAGCTAATGTAGAATGGAGGGGTGTTCCTTCTTGAAATTTTCCTTCAATTTTTGGTCCAAAAATTAGCTCTAGGGTATCATCATTTAAGTTAACTGTGTCATGAATGTCTTCTATGTTTAAAGCCTTAAAAATCTGACCTCTACATACATTTTGAGTGACTAATTCAGTAAGTGGAATAGAGATTTTGATATTAGATATTTCATTCTCTAGGCTAAAAGGAATCTGGTTTTTTAACATGTTTAGTTCAGCCTTCTTAGTCACTATTTCATCAGCAAAATCAGCTTGCTGACTTTTATTATTTACAGCAGTTAGAATGGTTTTTTTAGGAGCACTGGATGAGATGCCAATTCTATTGGGATTAATACCCTATTTTTCATTGGTTAGATTGTTCTTCCCTTTGTTTAAATCAGAATTTATAGCAACTGTTTTATGAATTTCTGCTGTCTTTTTGGGTGCATTTTCGGGGTTGTTCTTGATAGATTTATCAGAGATTTTTTTTCTAGGAGTTGCTTGACTCTTTTTACTTCTTAGGTCATATTGTTTAGGTGATCCTATGATGACATTTTCAGAGTATTTTTCATAATAATCAGTTTGTGGTCTTCTATCATCATAAGGTGTATATAGACCTTGTTTTCTTTCATGGAGGAAATTAGAATCCTCATTTCTTACTCCCAGCATGTTCATGTTTTCATCCTCTATTTGTTAATTTGTTTCTTCATCCTCATTTACATAATTTTCTTGGAAAGGAGGTCTGATCTGTTGATCATTCTCTCTTTTTCTGTTGTGAGGTTGATTTCTCCTAAAGTTCTGATTTTGATTTTGATATTGATTTCTATTTTGGGGAACTGATTGATTTTCCCTAGATTGTGCTCTCTCAAGTATGCTCATTTTCTTCATCATCTCCTCCATCATTTTTTCCATTTTTGAGCTAGATGTGGAAGGTGCAGTTTCCTCCCTAAATGATACTTTATTCTCATTCCTCATCCTAGCTCTTTTCTCAATCATATTTACTTCCACAGCTAGAGCTCCCTTCTACATTTCTTCCAAAGTCAGGGGGTCTCTTTCTCTTAGCTGATAGGCCATTTCAGGATCAAATCCTTCAGGAAATTTTGCCAAAGCTAAGCCTTGAGAAGGTTTCAAGTCTGGGGGTAGTGCATTGTAAACATTATTGAACCTAGTGCAATAATTTTGAACACTTTCCCCAATGTTTCTTTTGAGATTGTTGTAATATGAAAGTATTTGGAGAGGGTTTTTTCTAACTTCCCATTTGTTTAGGAATGATTGATGGATAGTCTGGAGATCATCAATACTATGAGGGGTTAAGCCTTTGAACCATTTTCTTGCCTCTCCCTCTAGACTTTGAGCAAACAATCTGAGTTTGACAGTTTCATCTCTATCTCATTTCTATCAAAACATTCATTCATCTTGTCCACATGTTGTGAAGTAGTAGTAGCACCACAGGCATCATATAATGGTATCTTGGACTGATAGTCCTATGGCAGATTGACTAAAGGTAAAGGAAGTGTTAACCACCTATAATAATTTGTCGAAGCACACAGGTGGCTAAATATGTTTCTGAGCCTTCAAGAGAAACATTTCCTTTGTAAATCTATCATTCTTGAGGCCTTCATGTGTCTTCTATCCTTTGGAGAATCTTCACTGCTGTTTCCATTAATGAACCCTGTTGTTTATGAAAGAAACTGTTTTCAAAGGCCTCTGAAACTCCCCCTTTCACTCATTTTTATCCACTTTCATAAAGCTATCTTTTCATCCTTTAACCCTCCATTTCCATTTAAAGGCCTCCAAAATCCCTTTAAACCTAAAAAAATCCCTTTTATAGGTTTAAAACACCCCTTTTACCCCTTCTACCGAAAGCCAAAAAATCCTTGAAAAACCCTCATTTTGGCCTAAAACCCCATTTTTCAGCTATTAGGGCATTAAGCCCCCGAGAGCTTAAACTCAGCCCCTGTTCTCCATAAAACCCAAGTGATATAATCAGGCACTTAAAAAACTAAGCCCCCTCCATCACCACTTGTGGTCTCCATGTCTTCCCATAGAACCCCTCCTGCACCTTATTTCATAAGCTGTTTTCCCTTTTTATTTTCTCCACCAAAGCCTCCCTGCCTTCGTATTTTCCTAATTTCCAACCATTTTTTTAAATAAATCGTGACCATTGATCTTTGCAGATCAATGATCATCGGACCTCTTCACTCCTTCAAGCCTTCATTCCTTCATTTTCCCACTTTAGATCTCAACCGTCTATCCCTCGAGATCAACGGCCATCGCGCAAAATATCATCACTCCTTGTAATGTTCCTTTTTCAAAAACATTGTCAATCGACAAGAAAATATATTCCAGAGATAGAATAAAGGGGAATTTACTAGATTTGTCACCTTCATAAAGAAGGATGAGCTTCGGAGGCTTCCTAGCCCACTATCAGACTTTTTCTATAGAGTGTTTTCAAGGGACAATATCCCCAAAAGGGAAACACAACAAGATTGGGAATCTCTCAAGATAACCCAAAAATGCAGCTACAGCAATATAAAGACATAAACTGGAAATAGCAGTGAATAAACATTATGCCAAAATGTATGAAACCCTTGAGCCATTTTATTATGAAATAACAGTAGCAAAATGATACAATTAACATCAAAGGAATAAGGCAAGAAGCCTTCCATGAAAACATATGCCAAAATACACAATGTTGCATCATAACAAAATACCCATGAATAGGGACTGTGCAGTCATAGAAGGGAGACTACTGTACTGAGTGAAAAAAAACATGGATCTACATATACATGGCTCATACATCATTGGGAGAGAAGATCTAAGCTCCCAATCACTACCTCTTGAGTCAATCCTAGAACGATTGGCTAAAATATGAAAAACTGCTAAAATGTCGGAGTTGTTGGGTAGCTGCAGCAACTCAACACATGGAATTGGATGGAGAAGGCTGAATGGATGAAGCTGATGAATAGTCCTTCTCCTTTGGAAATCTGAAGTGCAAGGCTGATCCCTACACCAAATATCTCACCCTCTGAAATGTCTACAAAGCCCTCACTGCAAATATGCTCCAAGCAGAATGCAGTCTATGAGAGGGTCCGCACTGTGACTGATGGAAGTGGTTTGCCTCCTACCAATGATAGTGGAATAAGCTCTAGAACCATCCTCAGTAACCTCCTAGAAGTAGAGAACCTCCCTCCTCTGAAAGATCAGCTCCAAATGGTGTATGGAAACCTCCCCAGCAACATCCAGCAACACTGCACAATATCTGCTGCAGAAACTGCACTGATGAAGATGGCTGATGCTATGGCCTGAATGCCAGAATATGGAGGATGAGTGAAATCCTTCATGAGCTACTCAAGAAGGAGAGGAAATCCTAAACAGGATTCCCTCGTGCCCAAGGGCACTGCAGCTCTGCTGAACAGCAAGAGGCAGAAATTTGTCTGAATAGAAAAATAATCAAATGATCTAAGATAATCTCAATGGGCTGCTTTGCTCCTCTTTTAAACAATATGAAGTCTCCTCCTTCCTTCCTCTATAAGTTTCCTCCCCCAATAAATATTCCTCCACTAAAACTGTGTTGTCCCACCTAGTGCTTGCCAACTCATGCCAACATAGTTTGACTTGGCCAATTAGGCCTTGTCCATTTGCATTTTAACCTCTTTCACACATGAGGGTGTGAAATCCAACTCCATGATGATCCCTTTTCACATTGTAAGGGATTTTATTCCTGTTTATTATATGAATGGGTCACTTTACCCACTTTTATTCAACAAAATGAAAATATGCAACTATAATGTTCCATTTTAGCTTGAGGCTAAAATTGGGAACATTACAATCCTCCCCTCCCACATGTTTTTTTTCCTCAAGCAACTGCATAGAGAGAACAAAAATGCCTCCTCCTTCTTCTCTTGTGGCTTCCTCATCCATGGTCCCACCACTGCTCAAATATGCTGCAATAAATATGCCCTCCAATGCTTTCTCCCAAGTATGCAAACTGAAAATGTTGCTCTTCATGGAAAGATAGAAGGTGTAGTGAAATCCTTCCTACTGGAATGTGGCCTCCTTAAGGTAGGAGTGATGATATGCATGGGATAATTCTGCTCCCAATGATGATCCTCTCATCCATGCTATCATCCAAATGAAAATCTCAACCCCCGGTTTCTGCAATGTGTTGGGGCTGAATGGAGAGTGTGCTTGTGCTCCTCAAGATGGTCCTCTCTCCATTTAAAGTGTTCATGGGGATACCTCTATCCTTGGGATGAAATAGTATGGCCTCCAAAAATGGCCCAAGCTACCCCACCAAGAAAATCAGCCATGAAAAGCCTCTTCAAATTCTCCAAGTGGTCCCTCCCACAAGGAGGTACAAGTAGAAATGTGGCAATCAGGGTTTTCCCATGGTATCTCCTGCAATATAAAACATGTATAATGGGGAGAAAATTGCTCCCAATGGGTTTTACATACAATTATATCCAAATAATTCTCCTCAATAGATATACAACATCAGAAATATATGAAGAGCAATATGCAATAGAAACAAGTTGTCGAATGACAACCGGAGAGTGGTTCCAAATCCCACTCATGGAACCTGCGCAGTGCCTCCTTGGCCTACTTCAAAATAAAAAGTAACAAGTGCTATACTAGCCACTTGTTTTCTGCCACAACATATCCTCATAAGATGAAACATGGAATCACAATTTGGTGCCTATGGTGCACACCAAGAAGCATGTGGCTTCCCCCAAAACCATCACAAAAATAGCCAAAATCAAGGCTACAAGTAGCTGCAAGTACATCCTCATGAAAAATGAAAGAAGAAACAAGCCTCCTTGATCCATGATGCTCCTCAATCAATGAAAGAAGTACAATACAAAACAATGAGATTATACCTCCTCCATCATGCACTAGAGCTCTTGAGCTGAAATGGCTCATCTAAATGCTTTCCGTCTCCTCCAATGAGTAAGGGAATGGTTGTGCCAATCTCTCAAAATCATCCGGGCTATGCATCTGTCTGTATGCTGATGAAGATCGCGATGAATTCCCTCCAAGTGAACTCCTCTAGCAAGGCAAAGTATACATCCAAGTGCATAGCTAGGAAGTCCCCATGTGCTGCATGCAAAATTTCTCCTTGAGACTAGAAAATCTAGTCAAGAAGATCCTGCCATGACAATAGATGATCATATCATCAACCATGTATCTGTCATCATCCTCTTGGTCATCAAGAATCATGCATGCACCAAGATCCTGGGACCACTCAACCAAAATCTGAGTCCTCCAACACGGATCAATCCTCCACATAGACAGCGCTGGCATTCTACAATATGGTGCTCCATCACGCTGCTGCCTGCTACCTTGACATTCCCTCATGCCAAAGTCATCCTCCGAGTTGCTGCCATGCCCATCATGCAGCTACTCATGCTCAAACAGAAATGATGTTCTCTGAAAATGAGCCTCCCATGAGAGACTACCACCTCCAAAGAATCTCCCGATCCTGGCCAATGTAAGCATGAGTGGCCTCCATCTACTCTACTGCATGAAAGAGTCCTTCCTCAAAGGAAGTATCATCTCTCTCAATAAATATATGGAGCAGTCATCCTGCATCATGAAGATGCTATCCTCCATCTCTGCAGCAACTGTATCAGTGCAGTATAACTGATGAGAGTGGGTGATGCTGAAAATGAGAGAGTGTCTCCCTCCTCCTTGAGTCTATCCCAAACTCTCAACACTGTGCTAAATTATCCCAAGGTTTACACCCTCCTGAAATCAAGGTGTGAGGCCCCCAAATGTGGAGCATCCAACCTCCTCTGTTGATCTAGTGGTCTCCTTGGTATAATGTCTCCATGCAGTGAGACACCATCATCAAGAGATGACTGAATGTATGAAGGGAGAAAACCCTCCATGCTTCCACTACACAAACCAATCATCATCTTAGGTGCATCAACCTCCTCGAATATACAGGGTGTGTGCTCCTCATCACCTGATGCTGATCATCCTCCCTATCTCTTCTTTCTATCTCCATAGCTCTGCACCCTACCAACAATGACACAGATGTATCATGAGTTGTGCCTTGATCTCTACATGGGAGATCCTGGGGAATTTCTTGAAAAGACATAATAATCCCTCTATGTGGAGCAAGAGCTCCTCTTTCCTCTACATGAGGCACTGGATCAACTCTAGTTATACCAGCACAGTTTCCCTCCTCCTCATCAATGTGTAGGGGAAACTTCTCCAAAATATGATCTCCTTTTGAAAAAGAGACCTCCATGCTCTCCTGTGCAAGAATGTGAGATGGATACCTTGCCTTCAACAAGGTATGATGTAAGGTGTCAGCCTTCTCATTAATGTTCTGAAGTGGAACTGAGTTTATGTTTCCTCCCTTTACATGCAAAGTCTTGGTTTGTTTCTCTGCATGTGTTTCAGATTTTCTCCCACCAAATCCTTCCATCATTGCTTCAATGAATATGAAATAGGAAGAAGTATTTCATCCTCTAAAGAACATGACTCAAATATCCACAATGCATAGGTCTTACTTCTAAAGTGCAGCGCTGCAAATCTCATAGCATCTCCTTTGGAAACTTTGTGCTGCTGCAACATGGTCTTAAGCTCCTCTACCCATGCTTTGGCTAAACATGTAGGTGAACCCCCGAAAGAAGATAGAACAAATATATCTTGCTGTTGGCTCCCCTTCACCTTATACTTGCAAAAATCCATGAAATTGAGATGATCTCTGAATGCCAGAGTCTGAGACTCATACTTTCTCAGAAAAACCTCCAAGAGTTTTCCTCTTGATCACTCTCCTTCTTTTCCCATCTCTTCCATGAAAATCTTCACATGTGACTACGTTGTGCATCAAAGGATGTGACTGCATGCTCACATTCCTCATCAGAAACTATAGAGCTTGTTTTTGTTTCAAACCCTTGTGTATATTCTTCAAATCTCTCCCTTCTCTTTTGCTTGTGGCTCCCATGAAAGCCCTAGGTGGATTTAGGGAGATGCTTGGCTAGCTCATCTCCTTTTCATCTTTCTTCTTCTCCACAAAGTGGAGTCTTCCTCATCTTATTAGATGGAATCTTGGCTGAAGATCCACAGGCTGAGCCAAGATTATGCTCTTATACCACTGTAATGTTCCTTTTTCAGAAACATTGTCAATCGACAAGAAAATCTATTCCAGAGATAGACTAAAGGGGCATTTACTGGATTTTTCACCTTAATAAATAAGGATGAACTCCAGAGGCTTCTTGGCCCACTATCAAACTCTGTCTATAGAGTGTTTTCAAGGGACAATATCCCCAAGAGGGAAACACAACAAGATTGGGAATCTCTCAAGATAATGCAAAAATGCAGCTACAGCAATATAAAGACAAACTGGAAATAGTAGTGAATAAAAATTATGCCAAAATGTATGAAACCCTTGAGCCATTTTATTGTGAAATAACAGCAGAAAAATTATACAATTAACATCAAAGGAATAAGGCAAGAAGCCTTCCATGAAAACATATGCCAAAATACACAATGTTGCATCATAACAAAATACCCATGAATAGGGACTGCGCAGTCATAGAAGGGAGACTACTGTACTGAGTGAAAAACAACATGGATCTACATATACATGGCTCATACAACATTGGGAGAGAAGATCTAAGCTCCCAATCACTACCTCTTGAGTCAATCCTAGAACGATTGGCTAAAATATGAAAAACTGCTAAAATGTCGGAGTTGTTGGGTAGCTGCAGCAACTCAACACATGGAATGGGATGGAGAAGGCTGAATGGCTGAAGCTGATGAAGAGTCCTTCTCCTTTGGAAATCTGAAGTGCAAGGCTGATCCCTACACCAAATATCTCACCCTCTGAAATGTCTGCAAAGCCCTCACTGCAAATATGCTCCAAGCAGAACGCAATCTATGAGAGGGTCCGCGCTGTGACTGATGGAAGTGGTTTGCCTCCTACCAATGATAGTGGAATAATCTCTGGAACCATCCTCACTAACCTCCTAGAAGTAGAGAACCTCCCTCCTCTGAAATATCAGCTTCAAATGGTGTATGGAAACCTCCTTAGCAACATCCAGCAACACTGCACAATATCTGCTGCAGAAACTGCACTGATGAAGATGGCTGATGCTATGGCCTGAATGCCAGAATATGGAGGATGAGTGAAATCCTTCATGAGCTACTCAATAAGGAGAGGAAATCCTAAATAGGATTCCCTCGTGCCCAAGGGCACTGCAGCTCTGCTGAAAAACAAGAGGCAGCAATTTGTCTGAATAGAAAAATAATCAAATGATCTAAGATAATCTCAATGGGCTGCTTTGCTCCTCTTTTAAACAATATGAAGTCTCCTCCTTCCTTCCTCTATAATTTTCCTCCCCCAAGAAATATTCCTCCACTAAAACTGTGTTGTCCCACCTAGTGCTTGCCAACTCATGCCAACATAGTTTGACTTGGCCAATTAGGCCTTGTCCATTTGCATTTTAACCTCTTTCACACATGAGGGTTTGAAATCCAACTCCATGATGATCCCTTTTCACATTGTAAGGGATTTTATTCCTGTTTATTATATGAATGGGTCACTTTACCCACTTTTATTCAACAAAACAAAAATATGCAACTATAATGTTCCATTTTAGCTTGAGGCTAAAATTGGGAACATTACAATCCTCCCCTCCCACATGTTGTTTTTCCTCAAGCAACTGCATAGAGAGAACAAAAATGCCTCCTCCTTCTTCTCTTGTGGCTTCCTCGTCCATGGTCCCACCACTGCTCAAATATGCTGCAATAAATATGCCCTCTAATGCTTTCTCCCAAGTATGCAAACTGAAAATGTTGCTCTTCATGGAAAGATAGAAGGTGTAGTGAAATCCTTCCTACTGGAATGTGGCCTCCTTAAGGTAGGAGTGATGATATGCATGGGATAATTCTGCTCCCAATGATGATCCTCTCATCCATGCTATCATCCAAATGAAAATCTCAACCCCCGGTTTCTGCAATGTGTTGGGGCTGAATGGAGAGTGTGCTTGTGCTTCTCAAGATGGTCCTCTCTCCTTTTAAAGTGTTCATGGGGATACCTCTATCCTTGGGATGAAATAGTATGGCCTCCAAGAGTGGCCCAAGCTACCCCATCAAAATATTCAGCCATGAAAAGCCTCTTCAAATTCTCCAAGTGGTTTTCCCCACAAGAAGGGAAATGTAGTAATATGGCAATCATAGTTTGCCCATGGTATCTCCTGCAACATAAAACATGCATAGTAGGGAGAATCATGCTCCCAATGGGCTATCGCAAAAAACATAACACTCTCCAAATAATTCTCCTTGTGAATGTACAACATCAATAATACAAGGAAACATAATACAATGTAAACAAGCTGTCACAAGACAACTAGAGAGTGGGTCACTGCTTTTCTTATGGGACCAACGCAGTGCACCTCTTGTCTACATCAAAACATAAATTAACAAGTGGATTTCCAGCCACTTGTTTTCTTCCACAACATCTCATGAGATGGAATCATGAAAGTACAAATAGGTGCCAATGGTGCACACCAAGAAGTATGTGGCTTCCCCTACAACCATCATAAAAATAGCCAAAATCAAGGCTACAAGTAGTTGCAAGTACATCATAACAAATTCAAGAAGGGATGATCCTCCTTGATCAATATACTGCTCATAGAAAGTAAATAGGTACATAATGTGAAATGATACCTTCTCTACCATGTACTTGAGACCTTGAGCTGAAATGGCTCATCTGAATGCTCTCCCTCTCCTCCAATGAGTAAGGGAATGGTTGTGCAAACCTCTCCAAAATCAACTGGGATATGCATCTATCCATATTCTAATGTAGATGATAATGAATTCCCTCCCAAGTGAACTCCTCTAGCAAAGCAAAGTATGCATCCAAATGCATAGCTAGTAAGTCCTCATGTGCTGCATGCAAATAATTTCTCCTTGAGACTAGAAGCCCTAGCCAAGAAGAGTCTGCCATGATGATAGATGAACATATCATCACAAAGTATCTGCCATCCCCATCAAGGCCATCCAATAATCATGCATGCATCAAGATCCTGGGGAATACTCAACCAAAGCTGAGTCATCCATCCTAGATCAATCCTCCACATAGACAACGCTGGTGTTTTGCAATATGGTGCTCCATCACGCTGCTACCTGCTACCTTGACATCCCCTTATGCCAAATTCATCCTCCAATTTTCTGCCATGCCCATCATGCAGTTGCTCATGCTCGAGTATTAATGGGGATCCCGGAAAGCTAGTCTCCCATGAGAAACTGTCATCCACAAGGAATCTCCCAATCCTGGGCAATGTAAGCATGAGTAACCTCCATATACTCCAATGCATGAAAGAGTCCTTCCTTAAAGGAAGTATCATATCTCTCACTAAATATATGGAGCAGTCATCCTGCATCATGAAGATGCAATCCTCCATCCCTGCAACAAAATCTGTCAGTGCAGTATGACTGATGAGAGTGGGTGGTGCTGAAAATGAGAGAGTGTCTCCCTCCTCCTTGAGTCTATCCCAAACTCTTTGTGCTGTGTTGAACTCTCCCAAGGTTTCCACCCTCTTGAAATCAAGGTGTGAGGCCCCCGAATGTGGAGCATCCAATCTCCTCTATTGATATAGTGGTCTCCTTGGTGCAATGTCTCCATGCAGTGAGACACCTTCATCAAGAGATGACTGAATGTATGAATGGAGAAAACCCTCCATGCTTCTACTGTGCAATCCAATCATCATCTTCAGCACATTAAACTTATAAAATATACAGGGGTGTGTGCTCCTCATCACATGATGATGATCATCCTTCCTATCTCTTCCTTCTATCTCCATAGCTCTACACCCTACCACAAATGGCACAGATGTATCATGAGTTGTGCCTTGATCTCTACATGGGAGATCCTAGGGAATTTATTGCAAAGACACAATAATCCCTCTATGTGGAGCAAGATCTCCTCTTTCCTCTGCATGAGGCACTGGATCAACTCTAACTATACCACCGCAGTTGCCCTCCTCCTCATCAACATGTGGGGGCAACTTCTCCAAAATTTGATCTCCTTTTGAAAAAGAGACCTACATGCTCTCTTGTGCAATAATATGAGATGAATACCTTGCCTTCAACAAGGTGTGATGCAAGATGTCAGCCTTCTCAACAATGTCTGAAGTGGATCTGAGTTTATGTTTCCTCCCTTCACATGCAAGATCTTAGTTTGTTTCTCCGCATGTGTTTTAGATTTTATCCCACCAAATCTTTCCATCATTGCTTCAGTGGATCTGAAATAGGAAGAAGTATTTGCATCCTCTAAAGAACATGACTCAAATATCCACCATGCATAGGTATTACCTCTAAAGTGCAGCACTGCAAATCTGATAGCATCTCCTTTGGAAAATTTGTGCTGCTGCAACATGGTCTTTAGCTCCTCTACCCATGCTTTGGCTGAACATGTAGGTGAACCTTCGAAAGTATATAGAACAAATCTATCTTGTTGCTGGCTCCCCTTCACCTTAGACTTGCAAAAATCCATGAACGTGAGATGATCTCTAAATGTCATAGTTTGAGACTCATACTCTCTCAGAAAATCTCCAAGAGTTTTCCTCTTGATCATCTCTCCTTCTTTCCCATATTTTCCATGAAAAAGCTACACATGTGACTGTGATGTGCATCAAAGGATGTGACTGAATGCTCACATTCCTCATCAAAAACCCTAGATTTTGTTTTTGTTTCAAACCCTTGTGGAGATTCTTCAAATCTCTCCCTCCTCTTTTGCTTGTGGCTCCCATGAAAGCCCTAAATAGATTTAGGGAGAAGCTTGGCTAGCTCACCTTTTTTTTCTTCCTTCTTCTCCACAAAATGGAGTCTTCCTCTTCTTCTTATATGGAATATTGGTTGAAGATCCACAAGCTGAGCCAAGATTATGCTCCGATACCACTGTAATGTTCCTTTTTCAGAAACATTGTCAATCGACAAGTAAATCTATTCCAGAGATAGACTGTAGGGGCATTTACTGGATTTGTCACCTTCTTAAAGAAGGATGAGCTCCAGAGGCTTCTTGGCCCACTATCAAACTTTGTCTATAGAGTGTTGTCAAGGGACAATATCCCCAAGAGGGAAACACAACAAGATTGGGAATCTCTCAAGATAATGCAAAAATGCAGCTACAGCAATATAAAGACAAACTGGAAATAGTAGTGAATAAACATTATGAAAAAATGTATGAAACCCTTGAGCCATTTTATTGTGAAATAACAGCAGAAAAATGATACAATTAACATCAAAGGAATAAGGCAAGAAGCCTTCCATGAAAACATATGCCAAAATACACAATGTTGCATCATAACAAAATACCCATGAATAGGGACTGCGCAGTCATAGAAGGGAGACTACTGTACTGAGTGAAAAAAAACATGGATATGCATATACATGGCTCATACATCATTGGGAGAGAAGATCTAAGCTCCCAATCACTACCTCTTGAGTCAATCCTAGAACGATTGGCTAAAATATGAAAAACTGCTAAAATGTCAGAGTTGTTGGGTAGCTGCAGCAACTCAACACGTGGAATGGGATGGAGAAGGCTGAATGGCTGAAGCTGATGAAGAGTCCTTCTCCTTTGGAAATCTGAAGTGCAAGGCTGATCACTACACCAAATATCTCACCCTCTGAAATGTCTGCAAAGCCCTCACTGCAAATATGCTCCAAGCAGAACACAGTCTATGAGAGGGTCCGCGCTGTGACTGATGGAAGTGGTTTGCCTCCTACCAATGATTGTGGAATAAGCTCTGGAACCATCCTCACTAACCTCCTAGAAGTAGAGAACCTCCCTCCTCTGAAAGATCAGCTCCAAATGGTGTATGGAAACCTCCCCAGCAACATCCAGCAACACTGCACAATATCTGCTGCAGAAACTGCACTGATGAAGATGGCTGATGCTATGGCCTAAATGCCAGAATATGGAGGATGAGTGAAATCCTTCATGAGCTACTCAAGAAGGAGAGGAAATCCTAAACAGGATTCCCTCGTGCCCAAGGGCACTGCAGCTCTGCTGAACAGCAAGAGGCAGCAATTTGTCTGAATAGAAAAATAATCAAATGATTTAAGATAATCTCAATGGGCTGCTTTGCTCCTCTTTTAAACAATATGAAGTCTCCTCCTTCCTTCCTCTATAATTTTCCTCCCCCAAGAAATATTCCTCCACTAAAACTGTGTTGTCCCACCTAGTGCTTGCCAACTCATGCCAACATAGTTTGACTTGGCCAATTAGGCCTTGTCCATTTGCATTTTAACCTCTTTCACACATGAGGGTGTGAAATCCAACTCCATGATGATCCCTTTTCACATTGTAAGGGATTTTATTCCTTTTTATTATATGAATGGGTCACTTTACCCACTTTTATTCAACAAAACAAAAATATGCAACTATAATGTTCCATTTTAGCTTGAGGCTAAAATTGGGAACATTACACTCCATGTCTCCACATGCCTCTATTTTTCATTAGCCCGAGATCAATCTTGATCATCGGTCAGATCCAATCAATGGTCCGGACTTAACCCGCCATTCACCCCGTGGCAAGAAATATCACGTCATCCACCAGACCCACCAGTTCTTCCACCCGTGCACATTGCCGCTATTGCATGAAACTCGCATCGTCCGATCAATTCCAAGTGATCCGACGACTTAAACTCCGTTTCGCAAAATTTTTGTGCGCAAGAGTTTACGTTTCAAATTTTTACGAAATAGGCGGTTTTGAGAATCCACGTGTCGGCCAATGTATGGAATCGCATTCCATCCGCACAAAACCGCCTCCCCCAATTTCATTTTGCGAAAACCATCCCTAGTTTTGCGCTATACTGCTACCCTCCGCAATGTCACTTTCATTTTTAATCCCAGCCGTCGATCTCTGAGATCGGACGGTCCTGATTTAATCTTTCCCCCATTCATTTTCCACCTGACTCACTCCCGAAATATTTCACCGAGTAATATCGAGCGTTGATTGTCCTAATCCAATAGCTCCTTTTCGTCGTCACGCCCAAACCTCCATTTGCACCTGGTTAGCTGCTCTGCCAGGGTTTTCACCACTTTATTCCTCACTGCTCCTCCACCCTCGCAAGCCTTTGAAGCAGTCATTCCCACTCCACAGGTTTTTTATAATGTGTTTATCATTTTTTTCTAGGTTTCAAAGGGTGATGAATTTATACTGTCTCCACAGTCACAGTCATGGTGACATATAGCACAGAAAGATAGCCCTAGAGCCAAAGATCACAGAGGAAGAAGTCTCTAAGAAGGTTTAAAAGCATGTCTTATCAAAGATCGGGGTTATTGACCCTAACAAAACCCTCCATCTCTGCCAAACCCCAGACATCTATACAGAAGAAGAAGCAAAGTGTATCAGAAAATATTAAGAAGATTAATGCATAATATTAAAGACTCAATGCCTAATCCACAGTTAATTCAAAGGATAGAGTTCGAAGAACATAAAATATGACCAAGGAAGGCTTAATGAAGCCTAAAGCACACATCAAGCCATATCAGTGACTTAATATCAGCAAATGTTATTTTTCTAAGACAGGACTAACTCACACGACCTACTCCATTCCTCATCAAGCACCACAACAGTTATTGCTTTGAAAGAAGCCCTTAGAACTATCAATGCATTAGTTATAAAGCATGGAAGACCTGAAAGACAAATCTTCACCTTACTTGTCTTAGAGTATAAAAAATACATCTCAGCCAGGAATGTACTTCAAGAGAACACCCTAGAAGTTATTGTCAACCTGACAAAGACTTCTAAATCGACTAAAGGGTACTGAAAGTTAATGTAAAGATATTGAACAGAATGGGCTTCAAAGAAATTTCTCCCTCTGTTTTAATGAATCATTTAAATCCTATATACCACTACTATCACTCATTCCCCTATAAGAACTCATGAAAAATACATTGAAAATGTGGTTGGTTATTGAAAAATCACTGATTGTAAGCTATTTTACTGAGTTAGAGTTCTATGAGTAGTAGTTGTAAATAGTTTGGGAGATAATTTCTGGAGGATATCAAGCTATTGGACAAGAATGTATGTGACTATTTTTGCTCTAATAATATGACAAGCATGTTCATTGGATCCTGATCGAAATCAGTGGTGATGTGTTCCTTCTTTGTTATTTTTTTCCCGTTTTTTTACATCATGTTTCTTTTTCTCTGATAAGAAACAGTAATTTTAGCATCGGAAATATTGCTGCAAGTACCCTAATGCTTCCTGCACTTTCTTATTTTTATGTTTTCTGCTATTCGTGTATCTTAGAACAAATTAAATATAATTTAACCAGTCAAAGAGTTGGTTCGCCCATACTTACTGATGTATGAATTTAGAGTTTTTTTCTTATATGTTCTTGTTTTGTTCTGCTGAAAGAATAGGATAATAGAGAGATTTAGTGATTAGCATTGTCCCCTAAGTTCCCTTTCCAACAGTTAGCCTTTCTAAGATCCCTTCGAGTCGAATTCCAAAAGCAGAGAAGGTTAAAAGTCTTTCTCTGATCTTAGACTTCACTCTGTGTTTGAACTTAAGTGTTTTCTACTGTCTAAAAGTAGTCAGGAGGACTGTTGGATTGTTGTCTTTAGAGTTAGCCTCATCAGGAGTTTTGATCATAGAGATATAAGGTATGCCCTGTCCCTTGAATTTCTCCGAAGTGGTCACCTTGGAAGGTTTTCCTTGTCATTCCCATTCATTACTTTATTGTTTCATCCCATACTATCATCTTAAGAGATTCTCTATTTTATATGACTAGCCCTTTGAAAGCCTTGGATATTTGAATTGCAAGTAAACCCTTTTATGACCCCATTGCCCAATGGACTTGTGTTCTCTTTGAATTATCTTCCCATTGCAAAAAATCCTTCTCTACTCATTCTTTTACCTTACATTAAACCTTTCTATCAATATTCCCAACCAAACAAACAAAACAAAAACCCTTGTGCTCCATAACTAGCCTAATACCTTAAATTGGACATCAAAGATATACATTTCTTTATCTTTATAGAGAGATCCCTCTCTAGATCAAGGTGCTATAGGGTAAAATTCTTGGGTTGTTGGTTATTGAATATCCCTCTCAGGGCTTTTCGGTGCCCGAGGCAGACAGTAAGATTAGTTGTATAGTTCACAAAGATGGCACATACATATTCATATTAATTTAAAACAACATGATGGAATGAGATGGAAGATTACCTCTTTAATGATCTTGAAGTCTTTTGGAGAGCGCTAAACAGCGAAGCAGAGATCCTTCTTCACCAACTCCACATCTCGACCCTACAATCAGTCAAAGCACCAGTGTAATCTCCATCATAACATACATTTCCTATCAATTAAGTCAATATATAATAAACATTTAAAATATGCACATCTAAGCCATTCATCTCATGCTATATAAGTGATTGAATAACAATGACAATATCAACGCATAGAATGGACAAAATAGATACAGTTCTATTGATTTATAAAAAGGAGGATTACAATTGTTGGTTGTACCAAGCCCTCCTCAGCCTTCCAATCTCTTTATCTCTCAAAGTGGTGATGTATTGATCAACAAGTTCTCAATGAACCTCTTTGACCTTTGACCTTCACACTACAACAATGATCTCTACTTCACAAGTATTCAAAAACTTTGACAATCCTTCGACCTTGAACCAAGAGCCTTCAGCTCCATTTTATAGGAGATGGAGAGAGAAATCATTGCCCTCCTCTTTCTTCCAGTTCTGAATAGAAAAAACCAAGATGTTTCCTCAACTTCCATGCTTTTTCCTTCTTTGAGAGTTCAATTGTTTTTGGCAAGGCCCAATAAGAGACTAGTGCTTTGCAGTTTCCTTTTTGTACTGACTCTCTTGTGAGAAAAAGCTGGAAATTAAAATCATTATCTGCGGGTTTTTCCCGTTCCAAACTCAAAACACGGGTAACGCTGCCTTCTAGTGTAAACATAGCACTGCCCTAGCCACTAGCATGGACTATTCATTGATCAGATGCATTATAACGCTCTTGTGCTGTGATAGTGGGGCATTACCTTGGTAGAAGTAGGTTTAATTTAGGTCTTTGTATTCCTTCCATATTTATCTTCTCCTCTGAACTGATGAGGAGGTATTTTGTCCTGTAACAGATGCCCCCTAAAGTGTGAGGTCAGAGATGAAGACGATGGCCGAAATACTTTATAATGTGTGTAGTAGAGATAAAGAAATTGAAAGACTGACGAAAGCCTGAAACAACAACATATGTCAGAAAATATAGTATTTTCCTTGAGTCGGGAATTCCCATGCTCAGTAGCTTAAACAACAAGATTTCTCTAGAACAGAGATATGAAGAATCTGTCCACCGATGAGAAAAATGTGGAAGTGTTTGTCATAATAGGATTAGGCTGAAGAAGCTGTCTCCATAAAAAATATCACAACTTGGGGAAGAGAACATAGCTTTAATGATGTAACCTTTTCCCCAAGGTCTTGACCATTGCTTCACTTAAACTACATATCTCTCAACATGTGAATGAAGGAGCTGTCGTCGAACATGTGAGAAATCATCTGATTACCAGTCGATAATGAGAACTGTTAACAGATGCGAAGGTGGCCACCTATAATGATGATGGTCCCTAAGATGCACAGTAAAATCTAGCGAGTGTGAATAAAAAGAGTTGAAGTCGAACACTCATATAATCATTCGATTAGGAGCCAATGATGAAGACTCCTAATCAAACACAATACTATCTGCCACTAATGTCTACAAGTATCCAGGTACTGATGGGTTTCTGGATCAACTTCCTAGATAAGATTTTGAAGTCGATAGGAAGAGATTTGTTGAAAGGTAGGCACTGAGGCATCCTACATCAGTCAACACAAAACATAAACCAAATGATTTTTTTTGTGATGGAGATAATGAAGAGCAAATGGGGATGTCTGACGACAAATAAGTTCTGGCATAATGAGAGGTTTGGTTGATAAGAGGAGCAATAGATAGTGAGATCTGCTTGAACAATAGAAGGCACTGTAACAGGGTACTAGGAAATTGAGGCTTAATGAACACCAAAGAGTGTGTTAGGATTTTACCGATGTAGGGACACTGGTAGTTGAAGGCTAATACTCATAGATGGTAGGGTTTGGCTAACTAAGAAAGAGTTTTCTGGGAAGTACCATGTTCAAGATTTTTGCTGCCAAATTGACCTTTCTGAAATGTAACAGAGGTAGTATCCATTTTGTCCAAACTTTTCCCTGTCTGATTAAGTTTAACAAGTCTAGACGAGTAAAATCGGTGAATTTTTCATATTTTAAAGAGTCTGAAAAATATCATAAAAGACAACTTCGTGCCCCGTCTGAATAGGTTTAACGAGTCCAAACGAGTAAACTCGGTGAATTTTTCATGTTTAGAGAGTCTGAAAAATGTCGTAAAAGACAACTCCATTGCAATACCTTTGTCATGTCTTGATAACAGGGCATGAAAAAAGGAGAATAGTAAGCCCGAAACAGTTCATTTTCTGTGAGTTAGTCCATCGAAGCTGGAAAAGTGAGAAATCTATGTTCGATGGACGTCTACCTCATTTTGTTATGAGTACCAAGAGACGGAGTAAACTCAGTACTCTTTGTGAAATTTTAATGAGTTCAACAAGGAAAAACTCGGTGCTCTCTGTGAAATTTTAACGAGTCACGCGGAGAAAACTCGGTTACTTTTTTGGTTTAAAGAGCTTTGAAAAAGAGGAAAAGAATGGCTCCTTACTCTCTGTCGTGTTAGTCTAGCGAGCTCGACAAAGTCAACTCGGCGTTTTTTCAGTTTTATGAGCTAGAAAAAGGTCCCTAAAAAGAAAGCTCAGTGCTTCTTAATATCAGTTTTAACAAGTCTGAAGAAGAGAACTCCAGGTTTTTCGGATTAACGAGCAAGAAAAAGACCATAAAAAGAACGCTCGAAATCGACTTCGTATAAGTTTAATGAGTCCGAAGAAGGGAACTTGAGGTTTTTCGGATTAAAAAGTGAGAAAAATACTGTAAAAAGAATGCTCGATAAAAAGGGTCAAAACATGTGTATGTCTGCATATGAATCTTGATCACTCATCAGAACATCAGTAACAAATCTCAATAGTTGCGACACATATGCAGCAAGAATTCATGACTTTTTTTCGACTAGTTAAGAGATTCATGCCCTAGAAGTGGCTATAAGAAGGTCAAAAGACTTTCATTTTCACTGTTTTGAGTGTGGTGAAGGAGCTCTGGGGTGAAAAAGGGTGAAAACTTCAGCTGACGATTGCGGTCAATCCGGGCAACAGTTTTCCTTCCCGTGAGATCTAGGTAAGAGCTAGAACCTCCTACTATCATTTAATTGCATTTTTTGTGAAGTTTTTCTGGTTCAAAATGGAAATTTGGCAGGCCCTAAAAAATATTAGCGGCTAACGCGGGCCATCAGTGATGGAGTCGCGTTAAGCACACTTCCCGTGAGGGGAGGACGTGTTAGCACGCTCTGTTTTGTACTATAGCCAGTGTTAGGTGAAACACATTTTTTAGGAACTCATTTATAAGCATTTTGAAGTGGCCCAGACAATTTATAATGGTTGAAAATGTTGTATTTGCAGGTATTCAGCTGTTAATCATGAGTATCTGGGGAGAGAGAGAACATGAATTGGAAGAAAGGGAAATGATTACTGATGCTGCAAGCTTGATGGCTCTCCGCAGATGCGGTTTGCTAAAATATGCATGTTTAGAACTGATGAGGGGTCAAGAGGACCTCCTGAGGTGGCTGATTCAGTGATGGGATGAACAGCACCATGTCTTTCGGATTGGGGGCAATGAGCTCTCAATTGAGAAAGACAATATATACTTTTTGACCAGCCTGTCATGTCGTGGACCGAGGCCCAATTTGATGGGATCCAGAGCGGATCCGCATTCCACTGCTGATCTCATTCTTGCTCATTACATATGCAACACAGAGGTTGTGAGCAACTGGGTACCTATTGCACGGGTAGCTTTGAGACCACTTAGGTCTATACTATGGATGATTGTTCACTTGGAAGGTGTCAAGAGTCAGCATGTGGCCACCAAAGCCCAGATGCTACTAGCCTTCGATTGTATGCAGCCTCAGGTGTTTGATTGGTGTGATGGAGTTGTCCTTTGGGTCCAAGCAGAGCTCACAGCATGCAATACCCGTACCCAGAGAGATTTTTGGTACAGTACATTGATCGTTTCTTTCTTACTGGAGCGGGTACCATTGATGAGGCCCAGGATCATTACAGCGCCATTGGGCCCATGCGAGCCGAGGCAGCCTCGATGGGCAGCTTTGCTTCCGCGGACTGGAGAGGGTCCCGTCCGCCACTATTTTGATGATGGGATTTTTGATTGGCTGAAATCCCAGATTATTATGATCGAGGATTATCCATCTACAGGGATGAACTTCACAGGTGATCCGGAGTTAGCGTTTCCCCCTGGCACCCATTGGGGACTCAATGGTAAGAAGGAAATGATCAGTGTACTCTAGGAAGTACTTTGTTTTTGTCTTTTGAATGTTTATGCAATTTTTTTGTTGAATTAGGGTGAAAATTATGTTTTGACATGAAGGTTTGTTTGCTTGACACAGATGTGGCACCTGTCTGCCCAGTTGGGGCCCCTCGCTATGCATGGAGAGGACTGCAGCTACCCGAGGCTGGTGCACCAACTGGGGTTGTGGAAGCCGCTGAGGATGATGATGCCCAAATTTTACATGAAATCTCCAGAAACTTGGAGGGTTTGAGTATGGGTATACCACCCCTTCCTATGCGGGAGGTTCCAGTTCGTTTGCAGCGGCATACTGTAGGTGTGCCGGAGAGATACCTGGTGCCTCTGAGGAGGATAGCCAGAGCAGTTGTATGTTATCATGATCATCATGCCTAGCTGGTGGAACAAATGTATAAGTGTTAGAGCGTGGCTTAGTATAGCCAAATTTTTGTAAAACACCCAATTTTTGGAAGATTTTTTGATGTAAATATTGTACTGGACACGACATATATATATATATATATATATATATATATATATATATATATATATATATACATAATTTTTGGTGATTTTGTGTTTTTTTATTTTTTATGTATTTTGAATGGGATAAAAATATATATACTCATGAGTAAATCTTTTATAGAAAATGTGACAAATGCCAATCTAACACATAGTTTTCCAAAAAATCGGCTAATGCATTAAATTCTCTAGGAACGTGCTCAAATGTGATTGTTTGAAATTGACGTTCTAAAAGTCGCACCCTTAAAAAATAATGTAACAAGACTGGATGACGGACAAGGTAATGATTGTTTAACTGCATAATGAGGAGTTGGGAATCTAACCTGACAACTAAATTGGAGATGTCACGAGACAATGCCTCCGTGAGGAGTTGGATCACTGACATGTGCTCGGCAACATTATTGGTGGAGCTACCTAGGAAGATTCCCCTAGAACCAAGAAGGTATGACTTAGGAGTGTAGAGAACCCAAGCAGCTGAAGCAATGCGTCTAGTGTGACGGCTAGCACCATCCACATATCCAACGTATGATAAGGAGGATGACGACATCTATGTGAAAGAAAAATATTGTACATGAGAAAAAACACCTCAAAAACCAAAAAAAATATCTAGAGACATCAAAACAATAGGCAAGACTTATATACATAAAATTACAAAGCATACGCCTAGTGCGAAACTAGGCAAAATACTTCTTTAGATACAGCCCATTGCGGGGCTCCACGAGTGGAATTACATTATAGTCCTGAATTTCGTAAGCCCCTTTTGAGAGGACTTTAGTGATGATGTAAGGACCAAGCCATAATGGTTGGAGCGTTCTTGCCCCCAAGAGGTCATGTTTTTTATCATAGAGTTGAACAAGATCGCCCTCTTGGAAAGAATGAGGCTTGAAAGGTTTGTTGTAATGAGCTTTGACTCGATGCTGGTGAGCTTCAAGTGCTAGTGTAGCATCTCGACGAGTTTCATCCAAATGATCGAGCGAGAGAAAGCACTCTTCTGTGGTGGTGGTGCCAGGCATGAGTTCAACGGTGAGTTTGAGTGATGGAATTTCACACTCGATTGGAAGTACTGCCTCCAGGCCAAATGCAACTTGAAATGGCGTGAAGCCTGTGGCATTTTTGACTGATGTTCGGTATGCCCATAATGCTTAATACAACTTCTGATGCCATGTGGTTTTATGATTTCTAACCAGTCGATGAATCATGGTTTTGAGGACACCATTTACAGCTTCGACTTGACCATTAGCTTGAGGATAATAAGACGAAGATTTATCTTGAAAAAAACCTAGCATGGATGTTAATTCGGTCATCATATGATTCTGAAAGTGGGATCCATGATCTGTGACAATAGATAGGGGTACGACGAACCGATAGATTACCTGATTGAACAGGAAGAGAGCAGCAGTTTTGCCGTTGGCCTTAAAAGTGGAAATGGCTTCTGCCTATTTCGTAAAATAGTCAACCGCAACCACGATGTAGTTGTGTCCATTTTCTGAAGTGGGATTGCAGGTGATGAAGTCAATTCCCCATTTAGCGAAAGGACCAATGGAGATAACCAGATGAAGGGGGGCAGGATGAGCACGCATTTTCCTTGTGAAAATTTGACATGGATGACACTTCTGGATCGTTGCAATGCAAGCTTTAAACAAAGTGGGCCAATAGTAACCTGCGCGCATGATTTTTTTGGCAGTAGCTATGCCCGAAATATGACCACCACATGCCCCTGCCTGTCAGTCATTCAAAACGTGTTCCTCTTCATTGAAGGTGAGACAACGTCGGAGAATAGTATCGATACCGTGGAGATATAATGTATCATTTAGCACGAGGTAGTGCTTTTCCTGGTGGCGGATACGACGATGGTCATCGGACGTGAGAGTTGGGCAGAAGCGTAGGGTTTGTAGGTAGACCAAAATGTCTCCATACCATGGGTCCAAAGAATAGACTGAGCATACAAATTCATCAGGAAATGGATCATAAGCTACTTCTCCAGGGTCAATTCTGGGAAGGTCCGAGAATAATTCGGCGAAGACAAGTCATTTCTTTGCTTTGGCAGCTGTGAAGACCAAATCAAATTGTTGGAGAATTATGATCCATTTGGAATATTTTCCTCCAATAATTTGTCGAGATAGGATGTGTCACATGGGGTTCTCTAAAGCAATAACCGTAGTTTGTCACAGCAATATATAGTGTCATAGTTGGGTGATGGCAAAAACTACTGCCAGAGAAAGTTTCTCCACATGTGAATAACGGAGTTCAGGTCCAGTTAGACCTTTTGACAAATAGTATATCACATATTCACTGTCGTCACTGTGAACTTGAACCAGAACCATTCCAAGTGAGGATGGTGAGGCTGCCAGGTAGAGGAGAAAGTCGCGTGAGTAGTCGAGGGCACTAAGGAGTGGGGTTGAAACAAGTGCATGTTTTAAAGCATCAAATGACCATTGAGCTTGGTCATCCCACAATTATAGTGTTTTTCAATAATCGCATAAATCCTTTCGTCATATTGGCATATTTAACGATGAATCGACGTAAAAGGTTTTCCTTCCCTTGCAAACGTTGGATTTGAAGGATGGATTGTGGTGCCGGTAATTCAACAATCACCTTAACCTTATTGGGATCAACCCTAATCCCGTGCTTGGAGACAATGAAACCTAACAGACGCCCAGACTCGATCATAAATATGCACTTATGAGGATTCAGACGTATATTGTAGAATCTACACCTAGCAAAAATGTTGAAGGGGGTTTACTGTTATAGAAGATTTGGCAGTGACGGCTGGGGTAGGCTTAGGGGTTTTGGATCCCTCATATTTAGGTGTTTTGGATTCTTTAGGTCTGCTTGTACTCTGTTTCTTAGGAATTTTGGGTAACTACTTCAAGATTAGACTGTTTGCAGGAGTTTTTATTTTAACAGAGAGGAAACTGAGCAATTTAAGTTAAGGATAGCTTCTGTTGGGCTTTTTTTTTCTCAAATAGGTTAATTTGAGGATGTAAAACTAACATAAAATAGAAAACAAGGGTTTTCTGAGTCGGTTTTATTGAAAAAATGGGTTTTCAAGGTAATTCAGAGGTTTTAGCCATTGAGATCCTTGAATTTGATCCTTAGACTGTGAAATTTGAGGAAATTAGCTTTAACAAGGCTTGCAATAGAAAAAAATTTTTCCTGGGAGAAAGTTTCCTGGGTTTGGCCTCTTTTTTGGTATTTTTAGGAAATTTTCTTCAGTGATTTTTTCAATTTAAAGGTTTGGTTCTATTAAAGATGGTTAAAACTGAATTTTCAGGCTTGAATTGTCGGGAAATACCTCAATAATCAGATATTCAGCTCTTGAAAGGTTTTCGGATGATCTTGGTTAATTTTGAGGTCTTTAACGATTTATTGGAGCGACGAATATCTTTTTAGTCGATCTTCAATGGTAGATTTTGGTAAAATACTGAGGTTGTGGGCATAAAATGGAAAGCAGGTGCTTGAAAAGGCTTAACACAGTAGGGAGGATCTATTTCAGAGTTAAAATGCGTGGATAAACATAAAAAATAGCTATATCAAAGGTTTTAACCTTTTTATTTAATCTTCATTAACTATCATTGAATGCAGGTCTCGTCAATGGCAGGAGGCGGTTTCGGAATTGAAATGAAACCAGACAATGGTTATCGCATGCAATTTTGGTAGTAAGCGGGTTTCCTTAAAATGAACACGGTCAAATAAGAAATCAACACGTCAAGGAGGGATAAATGGTCAATAGTGCCTATTTCGCGTCCGATTTGAGGTTAGGTGGAAAAAATTTATTTGTGTGCGCGATATCACATTTGGACCGTTGGATCTTGATATAAGGTGCAAAGGGTCGAGATCAAAATGAAATATGCAGCTTAAGGAAAGGTGGGACAGGGGTTTATATGGGGGCTGGCGGTTTTAAAAAATTGTTTAAAACCTTTATAAAATGGATGTGGGTGAAAGGTTTTATATGTGCATTGTAAAGGTGTGGACTTTTGCATGGTGGGGGTTAACGTCTTTTGAACCTTATAAAAAGATTTAATTCGATTTAAAAATTTAGGATATATGTTGAAGAGTGGGATTAAATATGTTTTTTTTAGGTCATATGCCCTAAATGAAACACATCAGCGCAACTTTTTATTTTATTTATATAGTATTAAACCTTTTGAATGGTTTAATAACCATAGGGGGCAGGATATTTATTTAGTGTTAGTTTTAGACCAAAGGGCATTTTATTTGAGTTTTTTATTTGACATATGGATAATAACTTTGGTCTAAAATATTTATAATAGTGGGTTTTGGGGGTATTTAGATATAGGGAAGTAAATAAGTAGGATAAGGTATTATTTAGGGATTTAATAAACTAAGTTAAAAGTTAATATGAAAAGGGGAATTGAATGCACACAAAATACATAAAATGACTAAGCAAAGTGTAAAAGTAAAGCAAAGCTTTTCTTCTTATCATTTCACCAATACTTAGTATAAAGTATTTTTGAGGGTTTTTGTATGTTTCTGAATGAATGGAAGTTAGTTAGATGGGTTTATCTGCTTCAGTAAGTAATAATGTGTCTTTACATATGAAAGGAGTTATAATGTATGAATGAGAGATGAAATAATGATGAATGGGGATTTAACATAAGAATTAATATTTTCAACTAACCAGTCATTGAGCCTTAGGTTCGGTCCCAACAAAAGTCAGAGAAATGCTCTGAGCCTGTTTGACTGATAGTTTAGAACAATAAATACCTATAGGGGAGGGGAAATTAGTGATTTTTCCTGATAATCATTTATTACATTCTTTCTCCACTTCTTTCTACCTACCCAACCTTATTCTAACATTTTTTCTTCATTTGATAGGTGCATTTAGGCTTGCAACCTTGAAACATTTATTCTTTTAAAGCGTAAACTATCTAAATTTACCTTATTTCATCCGAGGGCTCATATTAAACTGTTGAGCTCCTCATTATTCTCTACCTATCTACTGACTTGTCAGGATTAAAATTTCTGACAAATTTTTGTTCTCTGTCTAATACTATAAATTGAAAACATGACAAGTTAAGATTAAACAGGTTAACTCATCATGGATTATGGCATTTATTGACACTCTGCCATAATCACTTATTTTGTAGAAAAGTAAAAAGTAGTGGCATTTGGACTTGCTCACTTTCAGGTCTTATTCTCATCTTTTTCTTTTGGGGTCTACATTTTTTAAGTCCTTTGACCTTTCTTTTAGCACTTTTTACCCTCTTTTTGATTTTTTTAAAATTATTTTTTTATTTTTTTATTTTTTAAAATATGGGAAAACAACTTGCAGAAAGAAAGGTATGTACATATTTTACAAGACTATCAAAATTCAATTCAAAATTATGAATCATATTATTATAGGACCCTAACAGTGGTTTCACATGGGGATGGAATTTCCTCGTGAAATGTCAAGAACTTCGAGAACCAATAGCCTTTGACTTTGGACTATGATGTTCCTATAAGTGTCTCCTGCTTTCTGAAATAACTCATATTTATGACATTTTACCCCTCAAAGCTTAGGGCCTTCTCTCTGGACTTCAACTCTGTTAGGCAAACATCCAATCCAATCTAAACTTTTCAATGTATATGTACAATGATCAAAGTGAATAAAAACTAACTTTTTGTTAATTCAAGGGAGAAGTAGTGCTTCAACATTTTTCCATTGACTGGTCCTTCTTGTAGATCTGTTCCATGCAATTATTTAAAAAATAATGCATTATTTCCTCTATATCCATAAATTACATAAGGTCCTTTCCATAGGAAATCGAATTTTCCATGTATACCTTTGTCTTCTCTCCTAGAATCCCACTTTAAAACTTGATATCCAATGTAAAAATCATCCTCTTTGGTCTTTTTATATAGATTTTCTTGATTTTATCATGGATTACTTGGGATTTAACATAAAATTCTTCCCTTGTTTGTTGCAAGTGAATAGTCTGGTTAATCCTTCTCTGAATATCATTAGTTTCAACCTGTAATTCTTGGATAATTTTCATTACTAGAACACCTAAGGATGATGCAAAAACTGCATCCGTTACATATACAAGTTGGTAAGGGGAAGTGCCAATGGAATTTTTGGTAGTAAGTCTATCTTCCCATAAGGCATAGACCAAATTTTTATTCCAAGTCTTTTTGTTTTCTTCAAGTAAATTTTTTATGATATTTACAAGACTTTTGTTTGAGAATTCAGCTAGGCCATTACCCTGGGGGTAATATGCAGTAGAGTGACCTAGGGTAATATGATATTTGTGAAAAAAGACAATCATCTTTTTAGACTTAAATGCTACTGTATTATCAGTAATTATCTTGTGAGGGCATCCAAATCTTGACAAAATGTTATTTTCTATGAAAGAAATAATGACTGCATCAGTGGCTTATCTAGTAGGAATAGATTCAATCCACTTTGTGAAGTAATCAGTGGTAGTCAAAATCCACTAATGTTGGCCAGAGGATGGGGGGTGAATTTCTCCAATTATGTCTAAACCACATTGTTGAAATGGCATTTCAGTTAAAATAGGCTTTAAGGGTAAAGGTAACAATTATTTTTGCCTTCAAAATTTTGACATTTGTGACATGAAGTAATAAAGTTTTTAACATCAACAAACAAGGTAGGCCAGTAAAAACCAGCTCTAAGGATCTTGTCAGTAGTAGTTTTCCAATATAAATTCCCTCCACAGTCACCTACATGAAATTATTTGAGTATTTTATCAGTTTCTTTCTTTAGTAAACAATTAAATAATATCCCACTATGATCTCTCCAAAAAAGTACATTATCTAAGATACAAAATCTCATTTCTTTAAGTTTTAGAAATCTCGCTTTAGTCCTTGACAATCTAGGAGGAGCTTGTAAGTTTGTAAGTACAAAGATGATATCTGAGTACCAATGTGATCTAGAAAGGCTTCACTGATCGCTGGAGTCACCATCTCTTCCTGGTCATCAACCTGAGCAATAAAATTTATATCTAATGCATTGTAGTTAGATTCAACCATTAATCTGGCTAATCCTTGTCCTTTAATGAGTTTTGTGGGTTTAATTTCTATGTCATATTCTAAAATAGTGGCAATCCACTTACCTCTTCTTCCATCAGGGCCATCATGAGTAAGAATGTCTTTAACTACAGAATTTGGGACATAGGCAATTATGTGGGAATAGAGGATATAAAATCTGAAGTCTTTTATGGCTTTAACCAAAGCTAAGGCTTGTTTCTCCATTATGTTATATTTCAGAGGGGCATCTCTAAGGGTATTGTTGAGCCCCAAAGATGTCCTTCTTTTCCACCACATTTCACTTCATTTCCTTTGTCCCCCATCAATTACAGGCTTGAATGATCAATAGGATTGATTAGGATTACTTTAAGAATGTATATAATGACTAACTTGCTATGTTTTCATGATTTTGTTGTTGTAGTAATTTTTTACTAGACTCGGCTACAGAACACAGTCATTCTGTAGCCAGTCGCCTATTCCGTAGCTATCTTCATGTTCATGCAAGTTCCAGGTGTCACCTCGAGGAAAAACGCATATGATCGTATTCCACATCACTCCCCCATCATTTCTTGCTCTCCACGAATCTGAGCTCGAGTCTACAGGTGGTTATGCACGTGGGAAACCAAAACTAGGAGATAGACTTCTAATAGGACAAGGATTGTACAGATGTCCTTAATCATAGTACGAGACCACCACCAGATTTCTAGTTCGATTTTAGTTTGGAAAGAAATTTATTCCTGTTT
The DNA here is from genome assembly GCA_034641835.2 of Pinus albicaulis. Lineage (NCBI taxonomy): Eukaryota > Viridiplantae > Streptophyta > Pinopsida > Pinales > Pinaceae > Pinus > Pinus albicaulis. The sequence continues at coordinate 359,133,563 of CM076581.1, read as the reverse complement.
GATCTCAAAGACAGTTATGTAATTTTGTTATAAGTATGGCTCGGGAGACCGAGAGACAGCTAGCTAGATTTTGTTTTATTGCTAGATCTCAGAAGACCGTAATACTCTGTTTTTTTGAAGAATTTCTCCTTTAATGAAAGAAGCATCACTTTATTGCAAGAGTTGAGTCAATATTGAGTAGATTTGCGTGCTAATCCAGTGGTAGAGGGCCCCTGCTACCTGAGAAGCTTTGTTCATATGGTTTAGATAAGTAAGTTAGCCTTGTTTCATTCCTAGTTTAATCAATTTTCTGAACTTTGTGTTTTTATACTTACTTGTAGTGGATTCCACAGTCAATCTTATCCTTACAAACTATTCCAAAATACCACTAACATTGGATGAGATATAATTGTAGTATTTTAGGAGTTAATTGCATTTTTTTCCGAAAATTTATGTTTTATGCTCATTTGCATTGAAAGATACAACCAGACTTGTTTTTACAAACTATTCCAAAATATCACTCATATTGAACGAGATAGGGCTGTAGTATTTCACAGAATTAGTTGCATTTTAGTTCAGTTGAAATACTCCGAAGGTAGATGTCACTCTAGTTTAATTCTGTCAGTGTATTTCAAGTGTGATAATGGCACTCTAGTTCAACTCTGTTCACTGTATTTCAAGTTAGATTAGTGGCATTCTAGTTCAATTCCAGTTCACTGTATTTCAAGTTAATTTAATGGCATTCTAGTTTAGTTGTGGTCACTGTGTTTCAAGTTTGATCAATTGCATTCTAGTTCAGTGTTATCCATTGTTCTTTAAGTTGTATTATGTTGGGAAAAATACTGAGAAGGGGGGGGTGAATCAGTATTTACAGCATTTCAAACTTTTTACTTTTTCATGCTCTAAAACCCATACGCTACTTTCCTGAAGCATAATCGCGTATATACGCGGATACCCTTTATTAAACTCGCGTATACTCAGATATCTAATTATGTCATTAGTTCTTCACTTAAATCATTCCATCATTCAATCATCAGATGTTTAATAAACAATAAACATGTGCAGTAAGAACAGAGTAAACCATCACACAGAGCATCACACATGAACACCAGGATTTTTAGGTGGAAACCCAAGTCGGGAGAAAACCACCGCTGCAGTTGCTCAGCCTTCAATATTTTATTATAGAGAAAACATCTTACAACATATGTGCTGGGGCAGACTTGACCAGCACGCAGGCACCCACCTGCGCTCGTTTACCAGCCTCTCCTTGAAGGGAGCTCCAACCCCCTGACTTGTTTACCATCCTCTCCTGGAAGGGAGCTATGACCCCATGCTCTCGTTTACCAGCCTCACCTGGAAGGGAGCTACAACCCCCTGACTGAAGGCTACAACCTTTAGCACCACCTTGGACCACGTTTCATCAATTTTCACACTGGATCCAACAACTTCAATAGAACAACATTTGCAGGCCACATTTCATCTTACTTTCAGACTGGACCCTTTCCATACTTTTAAGCACAAACATACATCACTAACAGATACTTATAAACACAGATCAAATAGCAGAAACACAGTAGAACAGATCAGATATTTCATACCCCTTGCTTCAGCAAACCCTAGTTTGCATACACGCTTTTACTTCACTGATGTCGCGTATATACGCGCTTCCGTCCACACAAACCAGCGTATACCTCAGTGTATATTTCATTGCGCATACGCTCTTTTACTTCAGCGAAGCCGCATATATACGCGCTTCCTCCGCGGCGAAGTAGCGTATAGATCTTCAATCATTACAGAGCAGCATACTTCATCAGATCAGATGTTCAATTCAGATTTACCCTTTTTACTTCAAACAGATGTTCGCCTAGATGTTCGCCTCATCATAGATCTAGGCCTTCCATAAGCAGATCTAGCAGATACAAGTGCATTTCAGATGTAGATCCCCTTCTTCATCATTGGTGCATCATAACTTCAGATTTGTCTTCAAGTGTAACCCTTTCCATTCAGATCTACTTCAGAGAGAAGTATTCATTCAAGCTCAGACATCTTGCACCCACTCTCATGTTTTGCACAATGAATTTCTTCTCCTTATATAGGTTTATCCTTTTTCAATACCATGAGCCCCTTTTTCAATACCATGGGCCAAAACAATACCATGAGCCCAAAACTTCCTGGACGGGGTCAATTAGGCGGATCATTACCCAATACAATGGGTCAATACCATGGTGGTTACCCCTGGTTTTGCACTTTTTGAGCGCTTTTGCCCATACGCTACTTGGAACGTTCCTTTCCGCGTGCATACGCGACTTCCCCTAGGCCAATCCGCGTATACCTAGAGACATACTCTTTTTCATCATAGAATTAGCACATGCTGAATTCCTTTCTTCATTGCCTTCTGTTCACACTGTAGATACATCAGATTTAGTTCATCAAACCATATTCTATCAAGCACAACTTCATCAAGTAAGTTGTCATCATCTTCATCAAGTGGGTTGCCTTTCAAGGACAACACTCAGCATCATATTGTCAACAAACATCATATCACATCAGATTTGCATCATTTACCAAGTCCATCAAGTCAAGAATAACTTCATCAGGTGGTTTGCCATCAAGGACAACACATGTCAATAGTCGCATGTCTTCATCTTCATTTGGTGGGTTGCCATCAAGGACAACACTCTGCATCATATTTCCAACAATCTCCCCCTTTGGACTTGATGGCAACCACGATGGTGTTTGGTTACCACAGCAGATAGATACCATGTCACTCTCCCAAAAATGTCACTCCCCCAAATATTTGACATCATTATCTTCTCTTCATTCAAACACCATGTCACTCCCCCCCTTTGACATCAAGGGCAAAGGGCGGATCAAAAACCAACACTCTCCCCCTTTTCTCCTCTTGTGGAAGAAGCGTGCAGAGATCTTCAATGTCTTTGATGGCCAAACTCCCGATTCTCCCACAGGTTCATGCTGACTAGTGGAGGAATGATTCCAAAGAAGTACATGACTCAATGAACTTCCTATCATAGACTCATACTTACATCAAATATGGATTTACATATAAGACTCAGTACCCGACCAGTGGGTTTTACACAATTCAACTGTTCTGGCAAGTGGGTTTACAAAATTTGACTCAGCTACCCAACCAAGTGGGTTTACAAAATTTGACAAGTCCTTTACATGACTGAATATTACAATTTTACATCATGGGTCTCAACAAGACCTTTTCACCAAATTACAAAAAAAAAAAAGAAAAAAAAAAGACCATTTAAAAACAACACCTAGAAAGTCCTCAAGAAAGAGAACATTTTTCAAAATCAAAATAATGCCAACAATGCATTATACTCAGCAACGCTAATGCTCCCCCTGAATCTGTGCATCCAAGCAACCTTTACATATGACTAAGGCTCCCCCTTAGTTTGTGCATCTTCAACACTTTCACCAACAAATCATCAAGGCATCTTTATCAAAACATTAGAAACGAGTGCCAATTGCTGAACACCACGAGAGATACCAAACGATGTGGTCACCAAGCAACCTTTGCGGTACATTTTTGAAAATGAGCCAGCAAGAAATTGTCGACAATCGATCCCCGCGGATACCCTTTGCGAGACTCGCGTATACACCGCGTGTGTTTCGAAGCTTCAGCGTGTCCAAGAACATCTTCTAAATTTCAACCAGATCTGATTCTCTGTGAGGCAAAGACAGTGTTCAGCTTCTTTCTGAGACATTTGAATGCTTCCCTGGACTACAGATAGATAGAAAAATGTAGTTGTGTCTTCAAGCGTCATCCAACGGTTGTGGCATCAACACAATAGTAACCAAGCCTTCAGATTCTTTGTAGCATCACTACAGTCTTTCCAAGAAAGTTTATCATACCAGAACAACAACTTCCCATAAGTGTCAAGCAATCATTCATGTGGTCCAAGATCTTCAAGATTTAACATGAAGTAACATATGTAGGAAAAGGATCTCTCAACCATAGTAACACACTCTGCATGATTTATTTCTGAATCAAATGACATCCAACTCAATCATGTGTGAGTATAAGAGACAACCAGGGCTCAAAATCTCATCATAATAAACAATGTACCAAGTCATCATCATTTGAGCATGAGTATCACAAAAAACCAATGAACAAGCAGTCATATTGCCAACAATGCAATCATTAGTATTCAACCTGCTGCTCCCCCTAAACCAATGCTCTTCCTTAGCTTGCAATCTGAAGCACCTTCAACGGCAAGTCATCGGCAACAATCTCTGCCGCAATCTTCATCATCTGCGGAATTATAAGACTTTCATCTCAACAACGAATTCTCTTCATCATAGAGCAACCAGGCTTCATCCATAATGTTCAACACAAGAACCCATGTATCATTTCATTATTATGAGTATAACCAGAATAATGCTAACAGTGCAATCATCAGCAATCAGACTGATGCTCCCCCTAGACCTCTGCTCTAGATCTTCAGTTATCAGATAAATTCTTTTATCATCAATGCATATGCGTCTGTGTCTGATGAAACTCGCGTGTATACGTGACTTTGGTTAATATAACCCGCGTATGGAAAGTGAAGCATATAAAAATTTCATCTTCATTTCCTCCACGAGCTTGTACCTCTGTGCTGTCCTTTCCACATCGGATACGGCCATCGAGAAGTAAACATATCCGGAAGTAATCAAATTAACCATGAGAGACATCATACATTGCTCCCCCTGTGACGATACATTACTAAATCTCATAATGTATCCCACATCATTCCAGCAGTCAATCAGAGAAGTAAAATTCAGAAGCGGATGACTGCAGTAGGGTCAGAATTCCCTACGTTTCTGATTGGTCCTCCTTCCTTTTCCAAATTTGCTTGACTTTCCAAGCTTGTGTCTTGAAGTGTCAAGCTTTCCGGATACGATGCATCCTTTTGCATTTCTTTTTCTACATGTCCATACTTGTTACAAGCATAACATCTCATGTGGCCGAATAAACATAAGAATCATAATGAGTATTTCTAACCTTCTCCTTTTACACTCCATTGCTTTATGACCATACTTGTTGCATGAAAAACAATGTCCCTTAAAGAACCCAGAGTACCTTTCTGTATAGAATCTGTTTGTTTGTGACTAAAACAAACTGCTTCTACAATTTGTTGCAACATGCCCATAATTATGACATTTAAAGCATTCAACATTATTGATCAAAGGAGGGAATGATTTCTTTTGAGAGTTCATGATTGTCGGTTGACCTTTTGCTTCTTTCAACACTTCAGGCTTTGCATTGATATCCTTTGAATCTTTAGCACTTCCTTGTGAACTAGATTCTCCTTTAACAATTTCATGGAAACCAAGACCAAGTTTAACATAAGGAGACCTTTGACTACTAAGAATATTGTCTAGAATCTTAGTACTATCTTGAAACCTCAAGAGTTTATCCTTTTCTTCTAATTTACCTTTGAGAATGTTTACCTCAACCTCCAAGTCTTGACATTTCTTTGTCATGCTTTCTTCTTTCCTTCTTCCATCTTCCACTTGATCCTTCGGACTTACAGGATCTCTTCTTTCAACCAATTTTAGTTTCTTCACATGTTTGTTCTAGCTCTTCATTCTTCCTTTTTGATTTTTCGGATCTTCTTTGAGAGATATGATTTGCTTCAAGGCCTTCCTTTTCAAATGATTGTAGAGGTTCCTCATTTTTCTTACTTGATGCTTCTAGATGCGCCTCGGCCAGAAATGATTGCGGCTTCAAGTCCTTCATTCTTCTTGCTTGATTTTTCAAAATGCGCTTCTAGTTCTTTAATACGATTTTGATACTTGTCCACCTGACCATTCAGCATTTCTATTTGTTCTTTCATTTGAGAGATCATCTCTTTGTTGATAGAATCTTTCTTATCAATTTCTCTTTGTTGTCCTTCATCTTTGATCTTGAGAGCTTTCTCTGTTTCCAAAACACTACTTTCACAAACTTCATTATTGTTTGTACCATCAAGATCATGCAAAGGATGACCCCAATCATTGTCTGATTCATCTTCTTCAATTTCTGCTAACCATGTTTTCTGAGTAGGATTCGTAGGCTTGTTTTGAGTAGGCTTCTTCTTTTTCTTCTTTGCCATGAGCACTTGTAGAGCTTCGTCAGAATCTGTTTCATCTTTCGCTGAATCCTTCATCATCATCTTCTTTTGCATAATAACTCTTTCTCTTTTCAAATTGTTTCCCTTTACCATGTTTTTCAACTTTATAAGGACATTTAGCAGCATAGTGACCAAATTTTCCACACTCAAAACATTTGAAAGGAAGCTTACCTTTGAATCTTCCAGTTCCTAGTTGGAGTTTTCTCACAAAATTCGCTTCTTCTTCATCGGATATATAGTTGGAATATTTGACAACTTCCTTTTATTTTCCTCTTGCAGATACCTTAAAAGCAGTTTCTTTGATTTGAGAAGGACCTCCTTGTCTCATTTCAAAAGTAGTCAGAATACCATGTAATTGAACAATAGTAAGAGTTTGCGGATCTTGCCTTTCTTCAATAGCTGAAACTTTAGAGTCAAATTTTGAAGTCAGGGATCTTAAGACTTTTTCCACCAGAGTAGTATCGGTTATGGTTTCACCCAAATTTCTCATTCGATTTACAATATCATCCAAACATAAGAAGAAATGGGCAATACTCTCATCACTATGCATCTTCAAAATTTCATATTCAATTCTAAGAGTTTGGAGTTTTGCACTTTTTACCTTTGTGTCTCCTTCATAGCTCGGAATGATTTTGTCCCATATGTCTTTTGCCGAATGTAGCTGCATCACTTTAGCAAATTCTGATTCAGACATGCTTCCCAATAAAACATTCACTTCTTTGGCATTGATTTCATACTTCTTTCTTTCAGCTGCATCAGTAGGAATACTTGCCGGGTATTGATAACCTTCTTCCACGATTTCCCATACATCTGCACCAAGACCTTGCAGATATGCTTTTGTACGTATCTTCCAGAATATGAGATTGCTTCCATTGAATAGAGGTGGCTTTATAGACATTACTCCTTCTTGACTTCCCATTGCGACGAATCTCCTTTAAGCGATCAAGCTTCTGCACAAGGACCTACTCTGATACCAATTGTTGGGAAAAATACTGAGAGGGGGGGGGGGTGAATCAGTATTTACTTCATAATCAAATCTTTTTACTTTTTCATTCCTTAAAACCCATACGCTACTTTCATGAAGAAGACTCACGTATATACGCGGATACCCTTTATTAAACTCGCGTATACACAAAGAACTATTATGTCATTAATTCTTCACTTAAACCATTCCATCATTTATTCATCAGATATTCAATAAATAGTAAACATGTGCAGTAAGAACAGAATAAACCATCACACAAAGCATCACACATGAACACCAGGATTTTTAGGTGGAAACCCAAGTCAGGAGAAAACCACCACTGCAGTTGCTCAGCCTTCAATATTTTATTATAGAGAAAACATCTTACAACATATGTGCTGGTGCAGACTCTACCAGCATGCAGGCACCCCCCGATCTCGTTTACCAGCCTCACCTGGAAGGGAGCTCCAACTCGACGCTCGTTTACCATCACTCACTACGGAAGGCTACGACCCCCCGATCTCGTTTACCGGCCTCTCCTGGAAGGGAGCTACAACCCCCTGACTGAAGGCTACAACCTTCAGCACCACCTTGGACCACGTTTCATCAATTTTCACACTGGATCCAACAACTTCAATGGAACACCACTTGCAGGCCACATTTCATCATATTTTCATACTGGACCCTTTCCATACTTTTAAGCACAAACATACGTCACCAACAGATACATATCAACATAGATCAGATAAGCGAACGATGGAAACGGATCCTTGTATTTCATACCCCATACTTCAGCAAACCCTAGTTTTCATATGCACTTTCATTTCTTTGATGTCGCGTATATACGCGCTTCCGTTCATATAAACTAGCATATACATCTGTACATAAACTTCACTGCGCATACGCGCTTTTTCTTCAGCGAAGCCGCGTATATACGCGCTTCCTCTGCGACGAAGTAGCGTATGGATCTTCAATCATTCTGAGCGACATACTTCATCGGATCGGATGTTCGGTCGGTTACCTTTTTAGCAGACAGATGTTCGCCTAGATGTTCGCCTCATCACAGATCTAGGCCTTCCATAAGCAGATCTAGTAGATACAAGTGCATTTCGGATCTAGATCCCCTTCTTCATCATTGGTGCATCATACATTCAGATTTATCTTCAAGTGTAACCCTTTCCATTCAGATCTACTTCAGAGAGAAGTATTCATTCAAGCTCAGACATCTTGCACCCACACTCATGTTTTGCACAATGAATTTCTTCTCCTTATATAGGTTTATCCTTTTTCAATACCATGAGCCCCTTTTTCAATACCATGGGCCAAAACAATACCATGAGCCCAAAACTACCTGGACGTGGTCAACTAGGCGGATCATTACCCAATACAATGGGTCAATACCATGGTGGTTACCCTTGGTTTTGCACTTTTTGAGCGCTTTTCCCATACGCGACTTGGAACGTTCCTTTCCGCGTGCATACGCGACTTCCCCTAGGCCAATCCGCGTATACCTAGAGACATACTCTTTTTCATCATAGAATTAGCACATGCTGAATTCCTTTCTTCATTTCCTTCTGTTCACACTGTAGATACATCAGATTTCCTTCATCAAGGACATATTCTATCAAGCACAACTTCATCAAGTAAGTTGTCATCATCTTCATCAAGTGGGTTGCCTTTCAAGGACAACACTTAGCATCATATTGTCAACAAACATCATATCATATCAGATTTACATCATTTACCAAGTCCATCAAGTCAAGAATAACTTCATCAGGTGGTTTGCCATCAAGGAAAACACATGTCAATAGTCGCATGTCTTCATCTTCATTTAGTGGGTTGCCATCAAGGACAACACTCTGCATCATATTTCCAACAATCTCCCCCTTTGGACTTGATGGCAACCACGATGGTGTTTGGTTTGGTTACCGCAAAAGATAGATACAATGACACCATGTCACTCTCCCAAATATTTGACATCATTATCTTCTCTTCATTCAAACACCATGTCACTCTCCCCCTTTGACATCAAGGGCAAAGGGTGGATCAAAACCAACATACTCTCCCCCTTTTCTCCGCATGTGGAAGAAACGTTCTGTAGATCTGATATGTGCTGAAGTGGCCAAGCTCCCCCTGATTTCATGCTAAATCTTCAAACATATTTTCCAAAGAAGTACATGACTCAATGAACTTCCTATCACCAAAAGACTCATACTTACATCAAATATGGATTTACATATAAGACTCAAGTACCCAACCAAGTGGGTTTACACAATTCAACTCAGCTACCCAACCAAGTGGGTTTACAAAAATTGACTCAGCTACCCAACCAAGTGGGTTTACAAATTGAAAAGTCCATACATGACAGAATATTACAATTTACACCATGGGTCTCAACAAGACCTTTTCACCAAACTACAAGTATAACTTTAAGACCAACACCAGAAAGTCCTCAAGAAAGAGAACATATTTCAAAGTCAACATAATGCCAACAATGCATTATACTCAGCAAAGCTAATGCTCCCCCTGAATCTGTGCAACCAAGCAATCTTTCCAAAAGACTAAGGCTCCCCCTTAGTTTGTGCATCCTGAAAACTTCCACCAACAAATCATCAAGGCATCTTCATCAAAACATTAGAAACGGAATTATGAGAACTGGAACACCACCAGAGATACCAAACAGTATCAGAGATACCAAACAGCATTGCAGCTGTGCTGAAGAGAGCTGAACCAACCAAAAATTGTCAGCAATTAGTCATACGTGGTTTTCTGTGCAGGAACTCGCGTATATACGCGACTGTGTTTCAGGAAACCCGCGTATCCCAAGACATCTTCTAAATTTCAACCAGATCTGATTCTCTGTGAGGCAAAGACAGTGTTCAGCTTCTTTCTGAGACATTTGAATGCTTCCCTGGACTACAGATAGATAGAACGATGTAGTTGTGTCTTCAAGCGTCATCCAACGGTTGTGGCATCAGTACAATAATAACTAAGCCTTCAGATTCTTTGCGGCATCAATACAATATTTCCAAGAGAGATTCTCATATCAGAACAACATCTTCACATAGGTGTCAAGCAATCATCCATGTGGTCCAACATCACCATGATCTTCAAGATTTAACATGAAGTAACATATGTAGGCAAAAGATCTCTCAATCATAGTAACACACTCTGCATGATTTATTTCTGAATCAAATGACATCCAACTCATCCATGTGTGAGTACAAAGGATACTTATCAGCAACCAGGGCTCAAAAAATCATCATAATAAACCATGTACCAAGTCATCATCATTTGAGCATGAGTATCACAAAAACCAAAGAACAAGCAGTCATATTGCCAACAATGCAATCATTAGTATTCAACCTGTTGCTCCCCCTAAACCAATGCTCTTCCTTAGCTTGCAATCTGAAGCACCTTCAACAGCACGTCATCAGCAACAATCTCTGCATGATCTTTCCTCATCTCTGAATTATAAGACTTTCATCTCAACAACGAGTGCTCTTCATCATAAAGCAACCAGGCTTCATCCATAATGTTCAACACAAGAACCCATGTATCATTTCATTATTATGAGTATAACCAGAATAATGCTAACAGTGCAATCATCAGCAGTCAGACTGATGCTCCCCCTGGACCTCTACTCCAGATCTTCAGTTATCAGATAAATTCTTTTGTCATCAATGCATACGCGTCTGTGTCTGATGAAACTCGCGTGTATACGCGACTTTGGTTAATATAACCCGCGTATGGAAAGTGAAGCATATAAAATTTCATCTTCCTTCATTTCCTCCTGAGCTTGTACCTCCTGTACCTGTCCTTTCCACATCAGATGCGCTGTCAGAAGTAAACATAACCAGAATATTCAAATCAACCATGAGAGACATCATACATTTCTCCCCCTGTGACGATACATTACTAAATCTCATAATGTAGTATCCCTCATGCCTATGATCAATAAGAAAAATCAACTAACGCGGACCATTTAACGGTAGGGTCGAAATTCCCTATGTTACAGTTGGTCCTCCTTGTGTAATTTATTTGAGCTTTCCAAGTGTGTCTTTAATTATCCAGCTTTCTGAATGTGACCTTTAATCACATTTCACTGCCATGTCCATACTTGTTACAAGCATAACATCTCATGTGTGAGAGAAATAAACATAAGAATCATAATGAGTATTTCTAATCACTTCCTCCTTTTACCTCCCATGCCTTTATGTCCATACTTGTTACATGAAAAACAATATCCCTTGAAAACAGTGCTGTAGGGCTACTGTTTGAAGACTGAAATGATCTGCTCCTGCAACTTGCTGCAACATGCCCATAATTATGACATTTAAAGCATTCAGCGTTCTTGAATGAATTCCTTTGAGAATTCATGATTTTTGGTTGATCTTTTGTTTCTTTCAACACTTCAGATTTTGCATTGACTTCCTTTAAATCATTAGCATTCCCTTGTGAACTAGATTCTCCTTTGACTGTTTCATGAAAACCAAGACCAAGTTTAATATAAGGAGACCTTTGATTACTAAGAATGTTGTCCAAAATTTTTGAACTATCTTGGAACCTCAACAATTTATCTTTTTCTTCAAGTTTACCTTTGAGAATATTTACCTCGACCTCCAAGTCTTGACATTGCTTTGTCATGCTTTCTTCTTTCCTTCTTCCATCTTCTACTTGATCATTCAGATTTAGAATCTCTTCTTTCAACCCATTTCTTTGTTCTTCAAAAGTTTGCAAGAGTTCTTCATTCTTCCTTTTTGGATTTTTCCCGGATCTTCTTTGAGAGAGATGATTTCTGCTTCAAGGCCTTCCTTTTCAAATGATTGTAGAGGTTCCTCATTTTTCTTACTTGATGCTTCTAGATCTGCCTCCAGAGAAATGATTGCAGCTTCAAGTCCTTCATTCTTCTTGCTTGATTTTTCAAAATCTGCTTCTAGTTCTTTAATATGATTTTGATAATTGTCCACCTGACCATTCAACATTTCTATTTGTTCTTTCATTTGAGAGATCATCTCTTTGTTGATAGAATCTTTCTTATCAATTGCTCTTTGTTGTTCTTCATCTTTGATCTTGAGAGCTTTCTCTATTTCCAAATCACTACTTACACAAACTTCATTATTGTTTGTACCACCAAGATCATGCAAAGGATGACCCCAATCACTATCTGATTCATCTTCTTCTATTTTGCTAACCATGTTTTACGAAGATTTCTTTGTTTCGAATGAAACTTCTTCTTTTGCTTCTTTGCCATGAGCACTTTCAGATCATGGTCAGAATCTTCTTCATCTTCACTGGATACTTCATCATCATCTTCTTTTGCATAATAAATCTTTCTCTTTTCAAATTGTTTCCCTTTACCATGTTTTTCTTTATAAGGACATTTAGCAGCATAGTGACCAAATTTTCCACACTCAAAACATTTGAAGGGAAGCTTACCTTTGAATCTTCCAGTACCTAGTTGAAGCTTTCTCACGAAATTCGCTTCTTCTTCATCGGATATATAGCTGGATTATTTAACAACTTCCTTTTCCTTTCCTTTTGTATATGCCTTAAAAGCAGCTTCTCTTATTTGAGAAGGACCTCCTTGTCTCATTTCAAAAGCAGTCAGAATACCATGCAATTGAATAATGGAAAGAGTTTGCAGATCTTGCCTTTCTTCAATAGCTGAAACTTTAGAGTCAAATTTAGAAGTCAAGGATCTTAAGACTTTTTCCACCAGAGTAGTATCGGTTATGGTTTCACCCAAATTTCTCATTCGATTTACAATATCATCCAAACATAAGAAGAAATGGGCAATACTCTCATCACTATGCATCTTCAAATTTTCATATTCAATTTTAAGAGTTTGGAGTTTTGCACTTTTTACCTTTGTGTCTCCTTCATAACTCAGAATGATTTTGTCCCATATTTCTTTTGTTGAATGTAGCTGCATCACTTTGGAAAATTATGGTTCATACATGCTACCTAATAAGACATTTACTGCTTTGGCATTGATTTCATACTTCTTCCTTTCTGCTGCATCAGTAGGAATACTTGCCGAGTATTGATAACCTTCTTCCACGATTGCCCATACATATGCACCAAGACTTTGCAGATATGCTTTTGTTGGTACCTTCCAGAATATCAGATTGCTTCCATTGAATAGAGGTGGCTTTATAGACATCACTCCTTCTTGACTTCCCATTGCGATGGATCCTTTAAGCGATCGAGCTTCTGCCCTTGAGACTTTTTTAACTCTGATACCAATTGTTGGGAAAAATACTGAGAGGGGGGGGTGAATCAGTATTTACAGCATATTCAAACTTTTTACTTTTTCATGCTCTAAAACCCATACGCTACTTTCCTGAAGCATACCTCGCGTATATACGCGGATACCCTTTATTAAACTCGCGTAAACTTAGATATCTAATTATGTCATTAGTTCTTCACTTAAATCATTCCATCATTCAATCATCAGATGTTTAATAAACAGTAAACATGTGGAGTAAGAACAGAGTAAACCATCACACAAAGCATCACACATGAACACCAGGATTTTTAGGTGGAAACCCAAGTCGGGAGAAAACCACCGCTGCAGTTGCTCAGCCTTCAATATTTTATTATAGAGAAAACATCTTACAACATATGTGCTGGCGTAGACTTGACCAGCACGCAGGCACCCACCTGCGCTCGTTTACCAGGCTCTCCTGGAAGGGAGCTCCAACCCCCTGACTCGTTTACCATCCTCTCCTGGAAGGGAGCTACGACCCCCTGATCTCGTTTACCAGCCTCACCTGGAAGGGAGCTACGACCCCCTGACTGAAGGCTACAACCCTCAGCACCACCTTGGACCACGTTTCATCAATTTTCACACTGGATCCAACAACTTCAATAGAACAACACTTGCAGGCCACGTTTCATCATATTTTCAGATTTGGACCCTTTCCATACTTTTATGCTCAAACATACATCACTAACGATGCTAAACATAGATCGGATAGCGAAACACAGTGAAATGGATGGAATATTTTGTTAAATCCGCCCATGACAAACATAGTGGCACTGGCTTTCACTTTTTGATGCGCAAGCCATTCTGATTCGAAATTACCTGACAGAGGCGTATCCTAGGTATATATTTCATTCCGCCTTGTATCTGTACTTCGGCGAACGTATATCTACGTGCTTCCACCGCGGCGAAGTAGCGTGTAGATCTTCAATCATTATAGAGCAGCATACTTCTTCAGATCAGAGATTCAGTTCAGATTTACCCTTTCACTTCAGATAGATGTTCGCCTAGATGTTCGCCTCATCACAGATCTAAGCCTTGATTTGTCTTCAAGTGTAACCCTTCCATTCAGATCTACTTCAGAGAGAAGTATTCATTCAAGCTCAGACATCTTGCACCCACACTCATGATTTGCACAATTAATTTCTTCTCCTTATATAGGTTTATCCTTTTTCAATACCACGGGCCCCTTTTTCAATACCATGAGCCAAACCAATACCACGAGCCCAAAACTACCTGGACAGGGTCAATTAGGCGGATCATTACCCAATACAATGGGTCAATACCATGGTGGTTACCCTTGGTTTTGCACTTTTTAGTGACATATCTTATTTCGCGGGCGGCATCATCTGAGCTTATACGAGCCCACCTAGGCAGCCCCGTATACCTAGAGACATACTCTTTTTCATCATAGAATTAGCACATGCGAAATTCTTTCTTCATTACCCTTCTATACACGCGTAAGATTCATGATTTAGTTCATCCAAAACCATATTCTATCAAGCACAACTTCATCAAGTAAGTTGTCATCATCTTCGTAGTGGAGTTTGCCTTTCAAGGACAACACTCTGACATCATATTGTCAACAAACATCATATCATATCAGATTTACAACTATAACCAAGTCCATCAAGTCAAGAATAACTTCATCAGGTGGTTTTCCATCAAGGACAACACATGTCAATAGTCGCATGTCTTCATCTTCATTTAGTGGGTTGCCATCAAGGACAACACTCTACATCATATTTCCAACATATTAACTGTCAAAATTGGACTTCACGGCCTTCATTGTTTACAAAATAATCTTTTTTTGACTTTCTATTAATGCATCATCATATGGATAGGAATTAGTGATATTAGTTTAAGGCCTTGATTGTTCTGCAATCTTTTGCAATTTCACAAATAAGCCTTTTTTTCCAAAAACTATTCTAGAAAATCTCTAACTTTCAAATGAGGCTTAGTAGTGACAAGTTGAGCTGCAGAATGGATTAATCTTAGCATTACAAGTTAATTCAGAGTAGAAATCTTATTGTGCTACAAATAATCTTTTCCAATTGTTTTCCAATAAACTTTTAGCCATGGATGAGATTCTTTGTAATATTGTAAGATGATTGTTTACTTAGGAGAACCTCATTTGCACTAAACTTGTACTTTTTCAAGCTATTCCAACATATTTCTAATGAATGAATTGGATGAGTTCATGTTATCAATTATTGAGTTCATGTTGTGGTTTATTTCCTTGCTATGATTCATTATCAAACTTTGCATTTTCTATTCTTTAGTATAGGTTTTGCTATGTTTTTAGTGTGACCAACAACTGTTCTTTTTCAACATTTAGTTCTTTTCCTTCTTAACATAAAACCACAAAACCAAAAACATCATAAAAACACTAAACACAACGTAGTGAGAAACAGATACCTAGGCACATATAGTGCACCTCACTTCAGCAGTTTACTAGCCCTGGTTGACAATTGATGACCTCAATTTAGGAACACTAAGTTGAGCACAAATTTTGGCGTCGTTGCCAGGGAAGTGTAACTAGGTAGCCTTGTTTCTTACCTCCCAAAAACAATGATATGCGTAGAGAAAGAGACTCAAGGGGTAGATTCATAAGAAGCAGAAGCTTGATTCCTAGAACACCACTTGTTTCACCAAGACCAAGAGCCAGCACATCTTCAACTCAAACCCACATTCCATCCTTTACTGATCCTAGACTCTCAGAAGACTTAAGATCAGATATTCCATTAGAAATACCTTCCACTTCATCCATTGAACCTGTCTTAGAAGAGGATTCAAGGATCCCTGTTTCGGGGATTTAACACCCTAGAGGTTGGTTGGGATTCAACCTCCACAGAGCAGGGGCGTACTACTTAACAGAGACTCACACGATCATGCACATTCATAAAAACGAAATAGAGCAGAATGAGAGGTTTACCCGTTGGTCCTACGTTTGAAGTAGATCCACGTGGAGTTCAAACTTCCTGCAACCGTCCTTCCTCCTTCACCTGAAATGCAAGAAGAAACCAGCACAAAGGACAAGTTGTACAGTATATTTCTACTCTATATGTTAGTGAGATTCATATAAAACATTAAATAAATCATAATGAATGCATGTATAACAAATATTCTTCATACATTAAAGCATACACTAACACATTTATTTCGGGAACATCATGATACTTCTGTATTATAAAAATAGTACGTACAAAAGTAAGTGGAGAGATCACCTGATCCTTCCAAGGCCTTCGCAGACCGTCGTCCGGATCCGTCCAGCCCTTGCCTCGCTAAGACTCCTTCCAAACGAGTGCATACGAGATAACATATAAAGGGATGTGTATCTCAAGGAAACAAGGGTTTCCTGAAATGAACTGGGAAAGTGCAGGAGGCACGGGGAATCAGACTTGGATAGGGAACCAACAGAGTATAATAATAATAATTCTCTCTCTCCCTTAGGCCCTACATATGAGGTCTTTTTATAGTCCCTCCAAGTAGTTTCAGCAGTTGGAAACAGTTGGCCACGGGCTGGGGTGGTTGAACTACCTGAGTAACCATCAACCCAGCGCGAAATTAGGGATTTTTATATATATATTTTTAATCATTAAAATGGCATACGCGGAAAAGTCTAGCTGTACTCGCGTATACACGCGGAAAAACACGGGCATAGTCGCGTATGAAGGATTTTCCACTGTTTTTAAGTGACTTTGTCCAAGTCTGTAGGAATGGGTGCCCATAAAGCCATGTAGCAATCATGAATCATGTCAAGGTGAGAAATGATGCTATAACAGATGCCCCCTAATATATGAGGTCAGAAGGGGTACATGATGGCCGAAATGTATTATGCACATAGAAAAAACTTCGCAAGGACAAGAGAGGACTTCACCAGATTTCAGCCTGCCAAAAACCAATGAAAGAAACCAGAGAGTCAACCCATGCTGAGGCGGGCATACCCATGCTCAGTCAAAAATACATCATATATATAGAAAGTACTGAATAGATCCAACATGTATACAAGTATAACTAAACTGAAAGTACATAGTGAATCATCTGAGCAGGGCCCGGAAATACAAGTCTGTATCAATGTCCAAATATCACATATAGAAAGCTGATCAAAGATAGTACAACTGGATGTCTGATCAAGTAACTGAATCTCCAAGTACCGGATCATAAGAGGCGGATCAAACGGTACAATCACGCAACTCGGGGATCAACATATAAGATGCTGTTGTGCTGAACTGCGACATATAAGGGTGGACGGCAACACGCGGCGAGAGGGAGCGTCAACGCGGTGGACGAAAATGCGGCAACGAGGGTCTTCCGCAAGTCTGTTAACAATTCTACCTGCTGAAAATAAATGGTAAGAGTCGACCAAACTGGAAATCGTTGGATTAGGGCATGTATCACGTTAACCAACGCGAGACAACCCACCGATAATGATAATGAGTGTCAAGGTGCCCCAGTACAATCTGACAAGTGCGAATGAATGAGTTGAAGTCGAACACTTGAAAGAATCTACCAATCGGGAGGCAATGATGAATCCCCACTGTCGATAGCGAAGAGTCTGCCACTGATGACTGCAAACCCTAAGGTACTGACAAAAAGACTCTAGACCTTATTCCCAGAGCAATGAGTCGGAGTCGATGGGAAAGATCTGCTGGAAGGAAGGCATTAAGGCATCCCACATCAGTCCAACGCGAGTGTAACCCGCAGGCCAAGATTTGGAAGGAATCGGACGAAGTAGAGTGACGGAACCAAACCGAAGTACGTTTCCGACATGCACAAGATGAAGCTAGCGCATGGAAGAAACCCTCTGAACCAACCAATAATGAAAGCTGACACAGAGGCGAGAAATCCACCGATAGGGTCAAATGGAAATCCAGGTACTGCACGAATCCCAAGTGTGATAATGTGTGCTGACGTCGAACACGGGGGAAACCACTCAGTCAAAGACCCATGATGATGATCAAATGCTGAGCACGAGGTCACCTATCAATGATGGAAATAGGCCCAAGGTGCGGCTCTAGGCTTGCTCTCAGAGCAATGTGTCGTAGTCGATAAGAGACAAACCCGCTGGCAAGAAGTAAATGGAGACCTTCTCAAACCAACACGAGCAGAAGATCAAAACATCTGATGTGATAGAACATGATACTGACAAGACCGGGAAGGCCGACTGAATAATGAGTCAAGAGACACCGCAGAATGGCCGACTCAGGCTAGAATTCCCTTGAACAAAAGCACGACTCTGTGATGACCATGGCAGTAAAAAGTGACACTGTATAAGTCTGTCTTGCAGGAGGCAAAACAAACTCTCCATATGATCGGAAGAGATAACCGACCGGGGGAGAACTGACAAGTGAAACATGGTAAAGGCTGAACCTAGGTCAAACTAGAACCCTCCCAAATGAAGGAAATATATATAAGTATATGTGCTTTGTTCAAGGGCGACAAAACTGACTCTGTACTGCCATCGAAATAACGAAGATACATCCCGTTCCCGCTCTTTTTGTTATATTTAATTTTTTTGTCTTTTTCATAATAAGCCTGAAAAAGAATAAAAGAATGCTATGATACGATGGATAGAACGAGTATCGAAAAAAACAGATGCACTAGTTCCAGGGTTTGGAACAATCCTATGCTCAATGCAAGGTGGCGAAAACTGGTCAGTGATACTCAGAGGAACGTTCCATCCATGGGTACAAAGGTGTCAAGTCGTGATAGCTAAATGCATGCAATGGTTAACTTGTACAGAAAGTCAAGGTCAAAAGTTGGCTTAAACATCGAGTCCAAATGAAGCCGGCTAAAGGCCAGGATAAACAAGTAGCCAATATGCAATGAAGTAATACAACTTAACGACACCAGGGAGCCTCTAGGGTATAAGCCAGAAAAATGATAAGTGATGAAGGAGAAGAATGAAGCTTCAACACAAAAGACATGACGGGACTAAAGAGGACTCCCGAGCCTACATAAAAAGCAGCATGGGCAACAAGTGATAGCGAGGAACTAACTAGGAAGCCCATGTAAAGGAAGGCTCTACCATCAAGTCATGATTTAAAAAATCGGCGAGTGAAATGGGTATAATGCTCATGACCTGATGGGATCGACCCTAAGGTAAGTGATCAGTATGGAGGCTAGAATGCAAGATGCAACGGAAAGTGATTCCCTAACCTATATGCCAGTGAAGATCATATACCTGCCGTGAAGAGTCTGAAATCATGGGTCAAAAACTGGGAAAAGTCTCGAAATCGTCAAAATGTACCTGAAACATACCAAACTAGGCACTTCCAAGCAATCAAGTTATACAGCATAAGAGAGATCGAAAAAATAAGCATAAGGAAATTTTTGCAAAAAATTTCAATTTTTTAGCCATAAATACACAAATTACCTCTCAATTGGTTCATTATTGCATCGCTGATTTGGAAAAGGAGCTCTGGAGCTAAAACTTGTTTCGTCAAATCAGGAACAACCGACCGTCAAAATTCAGCGAAACTTCAGGTAGGCTCTTTATTCATCCTGTTTAATCATTTTGTTCGTTTAAAAATTAAAATTAAGTGAATTTTTGCCTAGAAACCCTTCTTAAAAAATGCGTATCTGCGCATACGCGGGTTCAATGAAGTGAAGCTGCGTATACACGCGACTGTGCACAGAAAAAGTCGCGTATGCGCAGGTCCATAACTCAAAAAGAAGTTTCTAATGCAAATTTTAATGAAATTTTTCAGGATGACTATCTCTTGGAGGGAACGTGAGCACAGCGCAATAGACCAAGAGGTCATGCAGGATCGCGCGGCACAAAATGTCCTCCGAAACTGTGGATTATTCAAAATTTTCAAAATGCCCAATATGAAAAGTAATGTGAGATTGCTTGAAATGCTTGTAAATTATTGGGAACCGGATCAGGATTGCTTCATCATTGATCAAATGCCACTACGCATAGAAGTGGAAGATATATACTTCATCACTGGACTCTCCAGGAGGGGAGACCTAGTGGATCTGCACGGAAAGCCCCTGGGAGGGTTGACCGTGGAGGACTATGTCCAAATCTATTGCGTAGATAATTCCAAGAAAGTTGGCACACAGATTGCAATCAGAGATATCAGGGACTTGCACATAAAGATCCTCCTATTCACCATCGGCAGAGTGGGAGGATCTGCCTCACTGCATCAGGCGTCCAGGACGCACATGAGCATAACTGTAGAGTGCTTAATTCATGTGTATGATTGGTGCACTGCCCTGCTACAGAACATGAAACAACAACTGACCTCTATTCGCCAAACAAGAACAAAACACTTTGGCTATGGAACCATTTTGACTACATTCTTCTTCGAGAGAGTTCCAGCTTTGCGACCCAAAGTCATCTCAACTATCAGCAGCCCGCGGGACCCAAGAATCGCCCGTTGGGCAGACATGATGAAGAGATTGGGGGGCAGCGAGGTACCCCGAACTACCTGGGACGATGAGTTCTTCTTGTGGTGGATAGAACAGATCATCGCAGTAGACGACTATCCCTATGCCGGGATGGATTTCCGAGGAGATCCAGATCTAGTACTTCCACCCGGTGCAGCATGGGGAGCAGTCGGTAAGTTTTTCAAAAAATTTAACTTATATGATTTTTTTTTGGATTTTTCAAATATGTATGAAAAATGAAAAACAAACATGTTTTTGGATTGGATTCATAATGACTGACAAATGAAAAAATGATCATGTTTCAGATGTTGGACCAGTTCGTCCTGAGGGCCTAGCACGTCACAAGCGCCGCAGAGGTGAGGCGGAGACAGCGGATTCTGACAGGACACTCCAGGCCGTGCAGAGAAACTTGGAGGGACTGACCCGCCAAATCCCTATGGCTACCGTGGAGGACTTGCCGGAAGCCGTCCAGAGACGGGTTGTAGGAGTACCCCGGGACTGGGTTAGACTATTCCGCCGTGTGGCCACTGCAGTTATGTTCTATAGGAACACGACTTCTAGGCAGGGTCCTCAGGAGTAGACAGATTTTATATATGAGATGAGTGTATATTCTTTTTTGAGACTGAACATGATGGGGCATAAGCCCAAGTTTTGTATGAGATTATGGATCCAAATTTTGTAAAGTTTTTTGACACTCCGATGATATATACAGCGATATTTGATGTGATGTGATAAATGTATCAAATGTATGATGTTTTTGATGATTAAAAATTTATTGTATTGAATGATTAATATGCCAATCTAAAGCTTGATTAGCCAATGAGTCAGCAAACCAATTGTCAGCTCGAGGAACATGAATGAATGTTAAAAATTGAAATGACCTTTGTAACAAACGTACCCTCAAGAGCAATCGTAATAAAACTGGATCTCGTACCCGATAAGTGTTGTTCAACTGCGACACCACCAGCTGGGAGTCCAAGAAAACTACCAACGAATCAACACCTAAAGATATTGCCTCCGAGAGTAGATGAATGACTGCAGTGTATTCTGCTACGTTATTGGAAGCAGGACCAATGCAGACCCCTCTTGATACCAACAGCTGACCGGAAGGATAGTGAAGAACCCAAGCCGCGGAAGCTAAGTTCCGGGTGTGTCTACTGGCACCATCGGCGAAACCAAAATGACTCATGATATCAACACAACCTGCCAAAGCAGATCAAAAACATCACCATCTCATCAAAAATCGAAAATCAAACAGATATGTACAAGACAAAAACTACTATATACAAAGCAAAATGCCGGGGCAAAGCCTAGGCATAATACTTCTTCAGATAGAGCCCATTTCGGGGCTCCGGCAACTCATTCCCTTCGAAGTCAACCAAGGTATATGCTCCTTTCTTAAGGACCTTCTTGACGATATAGGGGCCATACCACATCGACTTAAACTTTCCTGCCCCCAAGGCATCTTTTTCTTGGGCATAGACCAAAACAAGGTCACCTTCGGAAAAGACCCTAGGCTTAACTGCCTTATCATACTGAACTTTGACTCGGTTTTTATGCGCTTCATTCAACGTGGCGGCATCTCGACGCTGCTCATCAAGATGTTCCGGATGAAGAAGCCGCTCTGCCAGACTAGAAGTGTCAGGAAGAAGCTCAACAGCTAATTTAAGGGAAGGAATCTCGCATTCAATGGGAAATACGGATTCCACCCCGTGGACTAACTGAAACGGAGTAAAGCCAGTTGCAGTTTTAACTGACGTCCTGTATGCCCAGAGTGCATGATATAGCATAATGTGCCAGTTGGATCTGTGTTTATCAATCGTCCGTTGAAGAATTGTCTTCAAGGATTTATTCACGGCTTCCACCTGGCCATTGGCCTGAGGATAATATGGAGATGAATGCTCCTGCCGGAAACCTAATTTAAGAGCCAACTCAACCATCATACTGTTCTGAAAGTGACTGCCATGGTCAGTGACAATCTTTCTAGGTATACCGAACCGAGCGATAACTTGGTTGAAGAAGAAAAGAGCTGCAGTCTCACCATCGTTCCCAAAAGTAGGCATAGCTTCGACCCACTTCGTAAAGTAGTCTACCGCTACGATAATGTACTTGTGACCTTTTGCCGAAGGCGGGTTACAAGTAGTATAATCCATACCCCACTTTGTAAAGGGTCCGACAGTAACGACTGGAAAAAGCGGAGCTGGATGAGCGCGCATTTTCCGAGTATACACTTGACAAGGATGACACTTCTTGACCGATTCAATACAATCTTTGAAAATCGAGGGCCAGAAGTAGCCAGCACGCAAAATCTTTTGGGCTGTAGCAAGCCCTGATAAATGACCCCCACAATCTCCACCGTGAGAATCATTGAGCACAGCCTCAGCTTCTTTGAAAGTTAAGCAGCGTCTCAGGATTGAATCAACCCCTCGACGGTACAAAGCATCACCAATAATCAGATAACTTTTGGCTAAGTGACGCAGCTTATGACGCTCATCTTTCAAAAAAGAAGAGGGAAATTTCGCAGTCTGGAGATACACGATGATATCCCCATACCAAGGATCTTGTGGAGAGATCAAAAACAAATGTTCGTCCGGAAAGGACTCATCATAGATCATCTCCTCTCCACAAGGCAACTCGGAGATCAATTCCGCAAAGACTAATGACTTCTTGGATTTGGCAGACATGAACTCTAGATAAAATTCTTGTAATATCACAATCCATCTATTATATTTGCCCCCAATCACTCGCCTGCTGAGGACAAACTGAAATGGATTGGCAGCTGCCAAGACATAAGTTTTGCGAAGAATAATATAATGCCGGAGTCGCTGTACAGCATGGACTGCTGCCAAGGCTAATTTTTCAATCGGGGTGTATCGCAGTTCAGGTCCTACCAATCCTCGACTAAGGTAGTAAATAACATGCTCAGCCAGAGCATCATCCTCCTGAACCAGAACCATACCAATGGTAGATTCTGCTGTAGCCAGATACAAAAGGAAATCTCTGCTATAATCGGGTGGACTCAGCAAAGGAGCAGAGGTCAATGCCTTTTTCAAGGCATCGAATGAGCGTTGAGCATAGTCGTCCCAAAGAAAAGGAACTCCTTTCTTCAACAGTCTCATATATCCCTTTGTAATCTCAGCATAGTTAACGATAAACCTCAGAAGAAAGTTAGACTTCCCTTGGAGACTTTGAAGTTGACGGATTGAAGACGGGGGAGGCAACCAAAGTATTGCCTCAACCTTGAAGGGATCTACCCTTATCCCTTCCCTAGACACGATAAATCCCAACAGCCGACCGGATGTTACCGCGAAAACGCACTTGTTCGGGTTCAAACGAATTTTATAAAAACGACATCTTTCAAATACTTGCCGGAGGTGACCTGGATGATCCATCCTCTTTCGAGAATGAGCAGCTAGATCATCTAAGTATGCCTCGATGATTTTCTTGATGTCGTGGAAGGCGTAAGACATGGCCCGCTGAAAAGTGGCTCCATCATTTTTAAGACCAAAAGGCATTTTCTTATATGCAAACGTACCCCAGGGACAAATAAATGCGGTCTTATGTTGATCTTCTGGACGGATAGTAATTTGATTATAACCGGAAAAACCGTCCATGAAGGAAAAAATCTCGTTACCGGCACACTCGTCAATAATCTGATCAATGAAGGGTGTGGGGTAATTATCTTTAGGACACGCCTTATTCAGGTCTCTGAAATCGATGCACACTCGAATTGTTCCTTGCTTTTTATGAACGGGAATGGGGTTTGAAACCCATTCAGTCAGAGGAACTGGGAAAATGAATCCCGCCTTAAGCAGCTTTTCAACTTCAGCTTTGATAGCTGCTGCCTTCCTAGGATTAACCGGATGAAGTTTTTGCCTGACCGGCTTAGCGTTTTCATACGTCTTGATCTCATGTTGGACGATAGATGGGTCTATGCCAGGCATTTCCTCATAAGACCAAGCAAAAACATCCCTATACTCTTTGAAGAGCTCGGTATAGATTTGAACTTCTTCATGGGAACATTCAGCTCCAATGAAAACGTTCTCGATAACGTTGGGATTCCTGGAGATGTTCACCGGGATAGTCGGAGAGATCACAACCATGTTCCCTTCAGCATAAACCTGTGCTGGTGCTAAGGGGCTCAAGACTGGGTGAACAGGTCCAGGAGACTGAGGACTTGGAAAACTAGCTTCGACTTCGCTCAAGTCGGGTAGGAAGTAAGACCGATGATGCAAGTCATCCCACGGTCTCTCTATACCTGTCATTGCTTCCAGGATGGCCTCTTCAGATGGAAGAGTGGTATCTAGACAATCTTGGGCAGAAGAAGAAGTAAGCGTCCAAGCCGGAGCCACATCACCATCCAACTCTTCCGGCGAAAGAGGAGCTGGATCAGACTCTGCAGTGTCAACAACAGACTGATATGCAATCTCAGCTGCAGAAATCGGGAATGCCATTCCACCTACTTGCCCTTCTTCCAATGTGGCTGTTGGAGAAGGTAAGGTCCAAGGGTCCGAAAAATAATGAGTTCGAAAGAACTCTCTTCGAAGGGGAGCCTTGGAGGATGAAATAACATTAATAGACACCTTAGGAGGAGGAAGATCAAAAGATCCCATCAGGGAAGAATACATTCCAACTCCCAGATTCTCGATAGGCGCCTTAGTATTGTCCAACTTAGGGACAGATGAGTCAGGAGGCGCATCCAGGTCTACAGGAGGATAGTCCAGTTGATCCACCGTAACTATCCTCCCTTCGTGGGGGAAACATACTATCCGAAATAGTGAGGATGCAATAGCATCCATATCATATATCCAGTTCCTCCCCAACAGAAGGTTGTAGTCCAAGGCTGCATCTACTACCTCAACCTCTATGTTAACGGTTTTACCCCCAACACAGATGGGCAAAGCCGGGACAATACCATGGGGCCTATGAGAATGGCCATCGAATGCAGTAAGAATAGTGCTAGATGGAACAGCTTTGGGAGATCCTAGCGTCTTCCAGCATGCGAGAGACATCACACAAGTAGAAGCACCCTCATCAACGACCGTGCGAAAGATATTAGTCTTCCGATACGATGATTTAATATGGAAGGCCATATGATGAGGAAGTCTCTTCTTAAAATTCTTCATATCAAAGGTAATCAGAAGAGAATTTTTCGGATCTATAGTTCCAATGGCAGTGAGCAAAGCACTGCGCTGAGCCGGACAAGACTGGAGTACCTCTAAAGCTGACATAGCACAAGGACTCTGCGCCAGATCTTCTACAATCGGGTAGTTCTGGGCAGCCCTCATGTTCGGATTAATCGTTGACCGCTTAGAGGATGCCTTCGGTATCCGAGGCATAGACTCGACAGTTGGCTTCGTGATATGAAGCGGCTCAGTAGCATCAAGAACTTCCTTAGCTTTCGAAGATTCCTCTCCGCCATAATCACGGGATCTCGTAGCGACATCCACGTGAGCACTCATCATAAAGATATTCGATGGAATTTCCCCTTCCTGAGGACCTCCAGAGGAAGCCCCAGGATTTTGGTTCGCGCCAGCAATTAATTGCTACCCTTGGGGAAAAGGGTTTGTTAGCACAGCCTGGGAACTAGAGGAACCCTGCTGAGATAACAGGCGCTGAGCATCCTGAATTTTCGGGCAAAGGTGTGTTAGATGGTCTCCAGCACAAAGCTTGCACGGAAACTTCACTTTCTTTTTCTCCTTTTGCCCTTCACCAACACGCTCGTTGGTTTTATTTGCATTGCCCTTCCCATTCTTGCCCTTCTTCTTGTTATTACGTCCCTTCTTCTTCCCATCGGACTATTGATTTCCTTTGGGTTCAGAAGATTGGACAGCATTAATGGACAAAGACTGGGAAGGTGATGAATCAGCAGGCACAGCCTGACCAGAAGAAGCAGATTGTAAAGACAACTGCTGCAATTGAGAAAGCAGGCTGGCTGCACTACTACTGACCAATCCGACAAGTCCGTCGCCATGCGGACCGGGTTTGGGTTTCGATAGATCCAATTTGGAGCGAGGAGCATTAGGCAAATACTTGTAAAGCATGCCAGACTGAGAATAGATCAACTCTAACTGCTGGGCCCTAAAGATGGCCTGCTCCTCGGAATATACCCCTGACATGGATACATCCTTTGAAATATCTGACAGAAGCGATTTCAAAAACCACTCGAGAAGGAACTCACCTGGAATATGGGCTTTGATAAGCCTCTTCCTTCTCCTCCATTCCTGAATATGATCATAAATGTGAGTTGCCTCATCCTGCTTAAAATTAGCCAGGAGTTCGGTCCCAGCCTCATATCTGACAGGCAACTGGAAATGGTTAAGAAAAGTGACATCCAGTTCTCCAAATGTGGCGAAACTGCCCCCAGTGAGCTCTATATACCACTTGGCTGCATTCCCAGTTAAGGTGCGCTGAAATAATCTCAATCTAATCGAGTCGTCGATCAGAGAGTTGGAAGAGCACCATAAATGGAATGTGGTGACGTGGTCCGCCAGATCTTCACCATTCTTACCTTCAAACTTAGGAATGTCTGAAGGAAGTTTGGTTGGAACCGGAGGCCACCCCGAACTATACCGAATCGGGTCATTAGTTAACTTCGCCAAGTCTGGCAAGTTTAACGTTGCCAGAAATGGTAATCGCGGCGGAGCCTGAGAATTCCAACCTTGATGGGATGGATTCCCAACATTCTGAAAAGAATAGCCTGGATTTGATGAGGCACCAGGCTGCCAAAAAGGACCCGTAGAAAATGGAGAAGAACCTCCTCCCCACGCCGAGTTACCATAACCCAGGCTAGTTCCCCCCGTTGAAGTATTGACTGAAGAGGAAAGCCCCTGATAGGGGTTCCACGCATTAGACAGAGGAGAAAAAGACTGATAAGCACTCGATGCAGGGAAAGAAGCATTCCCTGGATGACTCACGATGAACTGATTCCCTGCCCCAGACGTTGCAAACATAGGATTCCATCCCATAAAAGCGGTCGAACTCGGTCCCTGAGCCCAAGGGTTGAAACTCTGGGTTTGGGACGTGAAAGGAAACGACCCTAAAGAAGGATTGGGACTAGGAATATGCCCAGTCCCAAAGGGGAAACCCTGAAACGAAGCCGATCCACTAGCCATGTTAGACATGGGCGTAGATCCAGTTGCACCGGCGGTAAAGGAAAAAGAGGGATTTCCAGCAATGGACATCCCTGAAACAAAGGGACCAGATTGAGAAGCATATGCTTGGGTGAACCCAGAGCCAAACATAGCGGTGCTAGAAGCACTCGAAGATAGAGCAAGAGTGCCCCCTGCCTCGACAGAAGCAGGGGTCTGAATGCCCGCAGCACTCACGGTAGAAGCCGCGTTCCCGGTCGTGGCCATCGAAAGATAAGAAAGATATGGAAGATCCGGCGGTCTCTCAGACTCCGGTCCGACGTACTGAATAACAAACGGATGATCAAGAGGAAGAGGAGATGGACCTGTAGCTGCAGGCTCAGGTATATCTTCTATCTGAAAATCCTCCTCCTGAGGAAACAATACCCTCGAGGTGAGCGGAACGCTCCTCTCGGCACCGACACCGGACTCAGCAACGAAACCTTCAGACCTTAGTGGAGGATCTCTCTCCACAGCGTCAGACTCTACCGGGTGAAAACCACCTGCTAGATTGCTCCTACGCCTTCTCGAAGAAGGCTCTGCACTCTCGGGAGATAACCCCCGAACTCTCCTCGAACGTCGAGGCTCTTGATCAGCCACTTTTACAAATTTATTATATTAGACTCAAGAAAAGTGAAAAGCTAGGCAAGCTAGGAGCAAAGAGCACACACTAAAAACAAAACCCTGAGAAACAGCAAGCAAACAGCCTCCAAGTATTTCCGCTCCGGGTGATGAGGACCGGACACCAAAATATAGGAAAGCGAAGTATAGGGCCTTCCGAAAGCAGTCTGGGATGATTAGGGCCCAGAACAACTAGCGAAGGTATCAGAAGCAGTTACGCCGACCTCCTAACAACAGCCTTTGCCGGCTCAAGCACCCGAGCTTCGCAAGGGCACCCCCCAGAAGTACTGCTGGAAGTGATGCGACGTCTGCCTCAGGTACCACGGGTATTCCCCCCCGCAGTCACCTG
Source organism: Pinus albicaulis (assembly GCA_034641835.2). NCBI lineage: Eukaryota > Viridiplantae > Streptophyta > Pinopsida > Pinales > Pinaceae > Pinus > Pinus albicaulis. The sequence goes on along the minus strand of CM076581.1, from coordinate 359,104,729 downwards.
TGTGGAACCTAGGAACAGCAACTATGGACACCAATCCGTATCAGAAGTTGGGCGGAACGGTCTTGAGGTTAGATTCAGCTAATCGGAGGGGGGGTATCCCTCTTCTTAACCTTCACTTCCCCTCGCGCTTGACTCTCGAATGAGAGCTTTCCCAATCCACTTCACGGAGTTGGATTTCGCTCAATTAATAAACTTCTATGTTTGTTTGAGCGGCCTTGGAGAGTTAACTCTCCTCTCTCCTATTCCAAGGCCCTACAACCTAGCTAGTTGGTGATTGACACTTAATAAAACTTGCTAGTTGATTTTAGATTAAATCGCTTATTTTAAGGGCTGTTGTATTAAGTCACAAGGATATGGAGTTGAAACCAATGATGTTCTGACGCAAAAGAAATAAATAAAAACCTGACTACATGCACATGCAGTTCTTTGTCTTTTGATGAAGAGCAATTTCTATGTAAGTTCTACGAGACTAAAAATGTATTTTTCTTTTAGAATTACAAACTCACACTCACAAAAATTAAGAAGCTAACTAAATGATTCAATGCACCTAATGCAAATGACCACTAGCATGTAAATTCTAAGATGCAAAAAGTCTCTTGAAACAAGGTGAAATTTCCCAAAAAGGCTCCTTCAGTTTTAACTCATCTTTTGATATCCAGAAAGCCAATTCTTGCAAACAAGAACTCTTAATATAAGACACCAAAATACTCAACAAGAAGAAGAAGAAATCAAAAGACAACCTCTCCTCAAAATCAAGCTAAAACTAGAAGCAAGAAACTTCACTAAAGTCCCAAAAGATGAAGCCAAACGAAATGAAAAAGGCAACAACAAAAACAAAAACAAGAAACAATGTTTTTTGAGTTTTTGATATGCAAAAACAAAAAGCAAAACAAATTTTTTTGGGCTTTTCAGTTTTATAAAACAAGAGTTTCAAGAAAACCAAGAACAACTATCCCAATCCAAGCCAAAACGAGACCGAATTTCAAGCATAAACTTCAACTATGCCCCCAAACCTTATAAAGCTAATAATAGCAAGATCAATAAGAGAAACGGAAGACCAAAAAACTCAATCAAACAGCCTAGAGAAATAGTGCAAACTTGTTGCAACACAAAACTCCAAAGAAACAAGAAAAGATCTTCGAAAAATGCAACAAAACCCTAGCCTATGAAACTCAAGAAAACCAATCGAAAACAAAGCAAAGAACGCAATGCAAAGCACAACACAAAGATAGGAGCGAGTCAGTGAGCAAAAGCTCTCTGTTCTGATAAAGCAGAACAGCCAAGAATGCTCAGAAAGCGATCTTGGAACTCAATCCAGGAGTGCCAGCACCAACAAGAACACTTTGCCAAAAGATCAGTTTTCGGACAAACGAAAGAGAAACAAGACTTGAAACCACTTCCTTTACACTCCAGTAAGTACAGAGACACTGTAAACACAGGCCTCCACAGCCAGAAAGGACCAAAAACTCCAGAATCCTAAAATTTCAAAATCTGCCTAGGTATACGCGACCTTGCGGTTATGCAACCAGCGTGTATACGCGTCTGTGTATAGGGAAACTCGCGTATACGCGGATCCTTTTACACAAACTCGCGAGGAGTATCTGCTTGTTGTGTGAAAAAAGGCGTATACAAAAGAAAAAAAAAATAAAGTACAAGCTTGAGAACTTTTAAGATATCGAAGAGACTTCATGCGAAAGTATAAAAAACAAAGTAGGCTGTAAAAAACAGAAAAAAAGCGGTGATAACCTGTAAGCAATTTGAAAACTCAACAACGGAGAATCACAAAATACTTGATCCCAGTAAGGTCGCCGGTTGTTTCGAGGATTTAACACCCTAGAGGTTGCTTGGGATTCAACCTCCACGGGCTTGACGTACTACTTAACGAACTCACACGATCATGCACATTCATAAAAAACGAAATAGAGCGAGAACGAGAGGTTTACCGTTGGTCCTACGTTTGAAGTAGATCCACGTGGGTTCAAACTCACTACCTTCAATCCCTTCCTCCTTCACCGAAATACAGAAAACCGACACAAAGGACAAGTTGTATAGTATATTTCTACTCTATATGTTAGTGAGATTCATATAAAACATTAAATAAATCATCATGAATGCATGTATAACAAATATTCTTCATACATAAAGCATACACTAACGCGTTTATTTCGGGAACAGCATGATACTTCTTTATTATAAAAATAGTACGTACAAAAGTAAGTGGAGAGATCACCTGATCCTTCCAAGGCCTTCGCAGACCGTCGTCCGGATCCGTCCAGCCCTTGCCTCGCTAAGACTCCTTCCAAACCGGTGCATACGAGATAACATATAAAGGGATGTGTATCTCAAGGAAACAAGGGTTTCCTGAAATGAACTGGGAAAGTGCAGGAGGCACGGGGAATCAGACTTGGATAGGGAACCAACAGAGTATAATAATAATAATTCTCTCTCTCCCCCTTAGGCCATACACATGAGGTCTTTTTATAGTCCCTCCAAGTAGTTTTAGCAGTTGGAAACAGTTGGCCACGGGCTGGGGTGGTTGAACTACCTGAGTAACCATCAACCCAGCGCGAAATTAGGGATTTTTATATATTTTTTAATCATTAAAATGGCATACGCGGAAAAGTCTAGCTGTACTCGCGTATACACGCGGAAAAACACAGGCATAGTCGCGTATGGAGGATTTCCTACTGTTTTTAAGTGAATTTGTCCAAGTCTGTAGGAATGGGTGCCCATAAAGCCATGAAGCAATCATGAATCATGTCAAGGTGAGAAATGATGCTATAACAATCCCTGCTAGAGGCACAAACTCTTCCACTTCCACATAAGAATCAACTATGGGAGAAGAAGGGGGAGGAGGAGTCTTTAATGGATAACACACACTATTTGGAGGGGGTAGAGGTAGAGTTAGAGGAGAAGGAGGTAGAGGTGCAGAAGGAGAAGGAGGCAGAGGAAGAGGCTGAAGAGAAATGGGAATCTCTTTTGGGTTTCCTATAGTAGATGAAGAAACCAATGCAACTATGAAAAACATTTCACCCTCTGTCCTTCCAAAATTTTAAGGACTTAAAACTGAATATCCTGAAACCTTTCTATTTGAATTTGAAGTCCTATGTAGAACCTATGACTACTTACAAGATGGCCAAAAACTTAAACTGTTCCCTTCAACATTGAAAGGAGCATCATTAAAATGGTTTATGAGTTTGATCAACAGTTCTATTAGGACATGGGAAGACATGAAACAAGCATTTCTAGAGAGGTATTTGGATTACTGTATGCCAATCAACCATAAGGAGGAAGTGTTTAAAATGCTACAAAAAGAGGATGAAAATTTGGAAGATTTGTTGGAGAGATTTAACTACAACATCAAAAGAGAAAAAATGGAAAACCTAGACCAAGATACCTTGAAAGCTCTCTTGTTGAAGAAAATTAGGGATGAATGGTTAGATATCCTTAACATGATGGGAAAAGGGGATATATCTCAACTTACATTACCTGAAATAGCTGAATTATGTATCAACCTTTCAAGAGGGAAATCTAAAACTGTAAAAGGACCAAGAGACCCTGCTCTTGCAAGGGCAAGTAAGTCTTCTTCTGGGACAGTAAGTAGAGAAAAAATAGGAAATATGCTTGAGGAATTCAAATATGATATCTTAGGGAGTCTTAGAGAACAAATAGACACCCTTAAGTTACAAAACAAGAAAAAATTTGAATCTGATGCCTTAGCAATATTGAAATAAACATGTCTTGAGAGAGTGCCCGTTGGATGCAATAGTTGTAGAGACTTGTGTAATTTGTTCAGAAAAACATGATACCAAGATTTGTCCTTCACTTCTTGGTCTTAAAGCTGTCTTTCAAAAATAAACTCCTACAAGTTCCACAGAATCTCTCAATTTTGTCTCCAGGAGGCCTTAGCAAGGACCTCAAACACAAGGATTTCATGATCAGTTGTATAATCAACCCCTACCAAATTGGAATTCTTGGCAGCAACCTTGGCCCCAATTTCAAAATCAATCACAAACTTGGGTGCAAGGAGAACAAAATACCTATGGAAGATACTCTCAGTATTACCAATATCCACCATCCTATCCACCATATCCACATTTCCCTCCTCAACAAAATTTTCAACAAAATTCTCAAAATCCACAACATCAAATTCAACCACTTCCATTACCATTTCCTCAGAAAAAAAATCATTTGCCTGCCCAACCCATACCGAACCCCAACAATAAAAATCCTCAAAACACATACATTATAGAAGGCCAACAGTTTCTAACTTATTTGATCGCTCCTTTAGACCTTAGTGATGTTCAACTTAGGTCTGGAAGAATACTTGAAAAGAGGAAACCTTCTATAATCATACAAGAGCAAGACAATTCTAAGGAAGATTCTCTACGGATAAATAAAAGTCTTGAAGAGAACACAACTTTCCAAGAATCAAACATTGAAAAATCAAAACAAAAAGAACCAATAATTTCAACTCCTATATTAGAGCAGCCATCAACATCCACTTCTACACCTCCCTTTCCAGAAAGATTACAAATTGATAGGGGTGTAGAAAAACAAATTATGGTGCCTAATTATGATTTCCTAGATGAGATGAGAAATTTTTGTATTAAGATCCCATTATTGCAAGCTATCAAGGAAATTCCAATCTTAGCAAAGACAATAAAGGAGTTGAGCATGAAGAAAACAAGAAAAATAATAAGAGAGATAAAGAAAATTCAACTGGAAGGAAAAATAGCAGATATCATGATGGGTAAGATTTCTATTCCAAAGTATCTAGACCCAGGAAATCCAGTTGTTAAAATTCACGTCAATGGAAATGAGATCCAAAACACACTTATTGATTTAGGAGCAGCAATCAATATTATGAGTAGACAAATCATGGATAAACTGAAACTTCCTAATCTTCTTTTTACACCCACATTATTACAGTTAGCAGACAGATCTGTGATCAAACCTGATGGGGTAATAGAAGACATTCCAGTGTCCCTATATTCTTGGGAATATCCTGTGGATTTTATGATCCTAACTCCTAAGAATAATCTAGGAGGGCATCCTATTATATTAGGAAGACCTTGGTTAGCTACAGATGATGCTTTCATTAGTTGTAGATCCAGTGATATGTACATCTCTGATGGTATTTCAACAAATAAATTTACCTTGTATCCTCCAGCAAGAACAATTACAGAATTAGATGAAACTCAATGGATAGATGATGAAGAAGACTTACAACCTCTCTTCACAATTTCAGAAATTAGTGAAGATAGCTAGATTTTGAATACCTTAGAAAACTTTGAATCCTCTTCGGAATACAAACATGAACAATTTCAAGAAGAATCCAACATTGAGTTTTTATCATCAAGACAGATGTCTCTTTATTCCATGGATAAATTTGGAAGCTCTAAAATTGAGATATTTCCAGGAAAAACCTTAAACATAAACAAGAACTTAGAGAAATCTCAACAAGAAGAGCTAGTCAAGATTTTACAGAGACATTCTTCTGCATATGCATGGGAGTACACTGATATGAAAAGGATAAGCCCCAAGACTTGCACTCATCACATCTACATAGAGGAAAATTGTAAACCAATCAAACAACCTCAGAGACGGATGAATCCAAATCTTAGGGAGATTGTTAAGGAAGAATTGCAGAAATTGTTAAATGTTAACTTCATCTATCCCATTTCAGATAGTCAGTGGGTTTCTCCTTTGGTAATTGTGACAAAGAAAAATGGTAAATGGAGGGTATTTATTGACTACCAGGAATTAAACAAAGCTACTCTTAAAGATCATTTTCCCTTACCTTTCATAGATTAGGTGTTAGATACATTAGCTGGCAAAAAGTACTTTTCATTTCTAGATGGGTTTAGTGGTTATAACCAAATTCAAGTAGCACTTGAAGATCAAGACAAAACCACATTTAGTTTTCCTTGGGGTACCTATGCTTACCGAGTATTGCCATTTGGACTATGCAATGCACCCACAACATTTCAAAGGGCAGTACTAGGAATCTTTTCAGATCTAATACATGATTGTGTAGAGGTATATATGGATGATTTCATAGTTTATGGAAACACATTTGAAGAAGCCTTAAAAAACTTGCAAAAATTTTTAAAGAGATGTAAAGAAGCAAATCTTTCGCTTAGTCATGAGAAGTGTTTTATGATGTTTACTAAAGGAATTGTTTTAGGACATCACATTTCAGGGGATGGGATTAGAGTTGATGAGTCAAAATTTGAAGTCATCTCTAACTTATCTATTCCAAGTTGTCAAAAAGATGTTAGGAGTTTTCTAGGATTTACAGGATATTATCGAAGGTTTATAGAAAACTTCACCAAGGTAGCATCTCCACTTTTCAAATTACTTACCAAAGACTGTGAATTCAAGTGGAATCCTGATTTCCAGTTAGCCTTTGAGACCCTGAAAACAAAAATCTCTGAAGCACCTATTTTAAGAGGACCTAACTGGAAGTTACCTTTTCATATTTCAACAGATGCCTCAGATACAGCTCTAGGAGCAGTATTGGGACAAAAAGACCTGATTCCTTATGCCATCTACTATAGCAGTAAAAATTTGACTCCTTCAGAGTTAAACTATACTGTAACTGAAAAAGAGTTTTTAGCTGTTGTTCATGACATAAACAAATTTAGACACTATATAACAGGCTATGAAACTTTTTTTCACACAAATCACTCTGCAATTAAATATCTAATGAACAAATCAATTACTAATGGCAGAGTCATAAGATGGTTATTGCTTTTACAGGAATTCAACATTACCATTCTAGATAGGCCTAGAAAACAAAACACAGTAGTTGATTTCCTATCTAGACTCCAAAACATCAAAGACAATACTCCAGTTGAAGATCAATTCCCTGATGAATATCTTTTTACAATTTCTACTCAGATTCCTTGGTTTGCTGACATTGCTAATTATTTAATTTCAGGGAAATTTTCTTCAATAATGAATGCAAGAGACAAAAGAAAGATCATTTATGACAGTGCAAAATATTCATGGATTGCTAATGCGTTATACAAAAAAGGTCCAGATTTTATCATTAGGAGATGTGTTCGGGAAGATGAAATGCCTGAGATCCTCAAGGCATGTCATGATGAACCTTATGGCGGACACTTTTTTGATAAAAGAACAGCTTATAATATCCTTCATTTAGGATATTATTGGCCATCCCTTTTAAAATATGCTAAAGAGTATGTCAAAAGGTGTGACAGTTGCCAAAGGGTAGGGAAACCTTCTCCTTAGGGTGAGATGTCATTGCAGCCTCAGGTACATATTGAACCTTTTGAAAAATGGGCTTTATATTTTGTAGGACCTATTAGTCCTCCATCAAGAAAAAAGAAATATATATTAGTTTGCACTGATTATGTTACTAAATGGGTAGAGGCCAAGCCATTACTTTTTGCTACTGACGCATCTGTAGTTAATTTTCTTTTTGAGGATATTTTTACTCGTTTTGGTGTCCCAAGGGAAATTATTATAGATCAAGGAGCTCAATTTACATCAAGGCCAGTGGAACAAATGATGGAGAGGTATAAAATCAGACACAGAAAATCTACTCCCTATCATCCACAAGAAAATGGTCAAGTGGAATCTACCAATAAAGTCATTGAAGGGATCCTAACAAAGACTGTCCATTTACATAGAATAGATTGGGTAGACAGGCTTCCTAAAGCTTTGTGGGCCTATAGAACTACATGGAGAAGCACAACAGGTCATACTCCCTATGAAATTTTTTATGGAAAACAAGTTTTGTTTCCCATAGAGTTTCAGATTCAAACTTTTAAAATGGAAGTTCAGCTAGGACTTGATCTAACAGAGGCACAAAAGCACATATTGGAGCAGATTAATGAATTGGATGAGATCAGACAAGATGCAGTTCAGAAAACAGGTATAGTCTAGCAGCAAAGGGCTAGATGGCATGATAATTATATCAAGGAAAAGAAGTTCAAAGAAGGTGACTGGGCTCTCTTGTTTGATTCAAAGTTCAAATATTTTCAAGCTAAATTCCAAGCACATTGGCTTGGACCATATGAAATTGTGAAATTTTTTGACAATGGAGCAACAAAAATCAGGACAATAGATGAAGAAGAGGTCACTTTTCTTGTAAATGGTCATAGATTAAAGCTGTATCATAAGCCACTTTCAAGAGAAGAATTTGTCAAGAGATTTCAGGAAAACAGTGATGTGAAGTTAATGAAGAAGAATTTTTCTTCTTCATCAACTTAGTTGAATTTTCTGAATTCAAAAGCATAAAAAAATAAATAAAATAAAATAAAATAAAATAAAGTATAAACATGAAAACTAATCACTAATTAGCATGTTTATACAGAAAAGATAGAGTGAAAATCAGAATCTTTCTAACACTTTAGCTTTTCAAACTTGTTCTTTTTCTGCAAGCAGCTATTATAAAATCATAAGTGCAAACCCATATTTCACTTATGATTCATTTCATTCCATTCATCCATACTCCATTTCATTCCATTCTTCCATACTCCACTTCATTCCATACCTCATTCATTTCATTCCATGGTCCACCTCATTTCCATCTCAGAGTTTTAAGATTGATTTCTTTCTGCAATTGAATAATACAGATCATAAGTTGCAGGTCACCTTCCATACTTCACTTCACTTCATAATTGCGATTCATTTCATTCCATTATTCACTTCACTCATACTCCATTACACCATATTTTACTATCCATTTTTAACTCATTTCATACAACATTCCATTCATGCTTCAAACCATTGCATTCCATGTTTCAAGACTTCTACAGGTACATTCTGCAATCAGTCAGACATTCTCCAGCCAGTCAGACATTCTGCAGCTAGAGATCCTGAAGGCACTATCCAGTAATCACTTGATTTAGCAGCAAATTGATCCTGCATATCCAAGACAACAAGCAAAATCAAAGGAGATATGAGGACTGAAGATCAATGATTTTCAAAGGAGGATAAGACATATCAAAACCACAAAAAAAAATAAAAAAATCAAAGGAAAGTCAAAGGTAAAAGTTATGAAATTATTATGGTGACAGATCATGAAATTTTTAGCATAGTTAAGTCATGTATGATTCAAAAATTTATTTTAATTAGTTGTGTTGATCATGCCTATCAAACCTATCATAAAAACTTTGGACAAAATCCCTTTCACTCTGCCATTCCAAATCATCATTTAAAACTTAACGGTTAAAGTACTGAAGTGACCTAATCAGTCACGTCACTAGCCCGAAGAATTTAGTGATGATTTTGAAATTACATGAGAATTTTTCCGAGGTATTTTCTTCCGTGATAGCTCTCAACTCATTAATCTGTGTGAATCACCCTCACCGCATTATACTCATTTCATAAACACTCCATATCATTTCTTTCCATAGCCAATTCGTAGCCATTCCGGTCTGTAAAATAGAGGAAACATCTTTGGAGTAAAAAAATCTCTTTAATAGCCATTTTCACCATGAGCAGAGGAGCAGTAATTTGAAGGTTGAAAAGATAAGTTATGGGTCTCATAGTAAGAACTGAACGAAGTGGAACCAAGTACTTGGAAGGCTATCCATAAATCAGAGAAATGCTACAGCAGGCTGGGTGGTTACAATTCTTTGAAAAATTTAATGGTTTTCATAAGGAGGTAACTAAAACATTTGCACGGTCCTTCAATGGAGCAGAGGTCGAAATAGGAGATATTAAATTCACTATTACAGAGGCTTTGATTGAAAAAGCAACAGAATTACCCAGACAAGGAGAACGCTGGTTCAAAAATAGGGAATTTCATAATGAGGCATGGAGGCAAATACTCAAAACACCAGGTATGGATGTTTCCATTTTTAAGAAAGGTATTCCTAGCTCGGCACTGAAGAATAAATGGAGGAATAGGTTACTCATTTTGCAAAAAATTATCACTTGTGAAGGAAGATTTGGTACCCTCTATATTTATCATATTCGGTTAATGATGCATTTCTTAGATGAAGAAATCAATTTTCCCTTTTTCCTACTTCATAGTCTGAAAGGAATGGCCTCTAATGTTCAAAAGAGGGTTCAATTTCTAGAAACCACTTTGTATCACCATGGTTTAGTCAAAATCCTGATTGAACATCATTTGAGAAAAATGGGAGATAATTGGGATGAGTTTCTAGTGAGGAATCACTTTGAAGAACCCAAGGAATCTCCACCTGAAGGCAAACCTACAAGAAGAAGCAAGAGAAGGGAAATTTCCAAAGCTGTTGAAACTAAAACTGGTAAATCAATACAAGGGGACAGTGAAGAGATGATTTCTGAGAAATTGGCTGAAATTAAGAAGCAGCTGAAGAAAGAGAGGATAATAAGAAAATATGCCAAAGAGAGAGGTGAAGGACCATCTCAACCAAGACGGAGCCACAGACTCAGAGGTATATTGAAGAAAACAGGGGTTAGACAAATGGGAATCATAAACATTGAGGATGAAGAAACACCTACTGCTAGATCACCTGAGTACCAGTACGAGGAGGATCTTGATATAGACCCAGCACAGCAACAAATTTATAATTATGTTGAGACATTAGACAAGAGAGCCTCGGAAAGTAGAGACAGGACTCCTAGCCCACCAAAATCTGCAATTGATGTACTAAGAAGAGACAAATATGAGTTAGAAGTGCTCAATAGGCATATCAAGAATGAGAATGAAATTTTAAGAGAGCAGGTTAAGCTGAAAGGTGATATGAATACAACTCTGTCTCTACAAATGAAAAATTTGCACAAGGCCAGTGAAAAATTGAAGAAGAAAAACAAAAAGTTAAGCAGGGCACTTACAAATTTGAGATTCAAGTTGATCATAAGGAAGCCCAGGAGGTCATTGACTGTCAGGAAAAGCAGAAGAAGGGGCCTAGATGTCCTAGCAGAGGTCTCAGAGTACATGGATTAGTTGCATGAGGACATGAAAAAGCCTTGCAGTGGGGGTATGTTGAGCCCCAAAGATGTCCTTCTTTTCGACCACATTTCACTTCATTTCCTTTGTCCCCCATCAATTACAGGCTTGAATTATCAATAGGATTGATTAGGATTAATTTAAGAACGTATATAATGAATAACTTGCTATTTTTTCATGATTTTTTTGTTGTAGTAATTTTTGACTAGACTCGGCTACAGAACGCAGTCATTCTGTAGCCAGTCGCCTATTGCGTAGCTATCTTCATGTTCACGCAGGTTCCATGTGTCACCTCAAGGAAAAATGAATATTATCGTATTCCACATCACTCCCCCATCATTTCTTGCTCTCCACGAAGTCTGAGCTCGAGTCTACAGGTGGTTATGCACGTGGGAAACCAAAACTAGGAGATAGAATTCTAATAGGACAAGGACTTTACAGATGTCCTTAATCATAGTACGAGACCACCACCAGAGTTATAGTTCGATTTTATTTGGGAAAGACATTTATTCTTGTTTTATCTCAAAGACAGTTATGTAATTTTGTTATAATTATGGCTCGGGAGACCGAGAGACAGCTAGCTAGATTTTATTTTATTGCTAGATCTCAGAAGACCGTAATACTCTGTTTTTTGAATAATTTCTCCTTTAATGAAAGAAGCATCACTTTATTGCAAGAGCTGATTCAATCTTGAGTAGATTTGTGTGCTAATCCGGTGGTAGAGGGCCCCTGCTACCTGAGAAGCTTTGTTCATATGGTTTAGATAAGTAACTTAGCCTTGTTTCATTCCTAGTTTAATCAATTTTCTGAACTTTGTGTTTTTATACTTACTTACAGTGGATGCCATAGTCATTCTTATCCTTACAAACTATTCCAAAACACCACTAACATTGGATGAGATATAACTGTAGTATTTTAGGAGTTAATTGCATTTTTTTCCGAAACATTATGTTTTATGCTCATTTGCATTGAATGATACAGCCAGACTTGTTTTTACAAACTATTCCAAAATATCACTCATATTGAACGAGAGAGGGCTGTAGTATTTCATAGAATTAGTTGCATTTTAGTTCAGTTGAAATACTTCGGAGGTAGATGTCACTCTAGTTTAATTCTGTCACTATATTTCAAGTTTGATAATGGCACTCTAGTTCAAATCTGTTCACTGTATTTCAAGTTAGATTAGTGGCATTCTAGTTCAGTTCCAGTTCACTGTATTTCAAGTTAAGTTAATGGCATTCTAGTTTAGTTGTGGTCACTGTGTTTCAAGTTTGATCAATTGCATTCTAGTTCAGTGTTATCCATTGTTCTTTAAGTTGTATTAACTGTCAAAATTGGACTTCATGGCCTTCATTGTTGACAAACTAATCTTGTTCTGACTTTCTATTAATGCATCATCATATGGATAGGAATTAGTGATATTAGTTTAAGGCCTTGATTGTTCTGCAATCTTTTGCAATTTCACAAATAAGCCTTTTTTTCCAAAAACTATTCTAGAAAATCTCTAACTTTCGAATGAGGCTTAGTAGTGACAAGTTGAGCTGCAGAATGGATTAATCTTAGCATTACAAGTTAATTCAGAGTAGAAATCTTATTGTGCTACAAATAATCTTTTCCAATTGTGTTCCAATAAAATTTTAGCCATGGATGAGATTCTTTGTAATATTGTAAGATGATTGTTTACTTAGGAGAACCTAATTTTCACTAAACTTGTCCTTTTCTCAAGCTATTCCAACATATTTCTAATGAATGAATTGGATGAGTTCATGTTATGAGTTATTGAGTTCATGTTGTGATTTATTTCCTTGCTATGAGTCATTATCAAACTTTGCATTTTTTGTTCTTTAGTATAGGTTTTTCTCTGTTTTTAGTGTGACCAACAACTTTTCTTTTTCAACATTTAGTTCTTTTCCTTCTTATCATAAAACCACAAAACCAAAAACATCATAAAAACACTAAACACAACGTAGTGAGAAATAGATACCTAGGCACATATAGTGCACCTCACTTCAGCTGTTTACTAGCCCTGGTTGACAATTGATGACCTCAATTTAGGAACACTAAGTTGAGCACACATGTATTACTGAAAAAAGCTATAGGTTGTTCAAATCCTTGATCATTCTTCTGCAGTAAAACTGCACCAATGGTATGCTCTGAATCAAATGAAAAAAATGTGAAATCTTTTTTGAAATCTAGACTGATTAAGACTGGTGTTTTAGTTAAAGCCTGCTTTATGGATTAAAATGATTTTTTGGCTTTAACAGTACATTTTAGAATTGAGTCTTTTTTGAGCATGTCGTTCAATTCTATAATGATTTCAGCTAAGTTTGAAATAAACCTTCTCAAAAATTTAATATTACCTAAGAAAGCTTGTAATTATTTGATATTTCTAGGTGGATGCATGTCCAGAATTGCTTCTATCCTAGTAGGATATATTCTAATTCCTTCTTTTGAAATTATATGTCCTAGTAACTTACCTTCCACTAGTCCAAAAAGACTTTTCTTGGGATTTAAAGAGATGCCAAATTTCCTACATTTAATAAAGACCTGCCTCAAATGATCTAAGAGTTCATTATCTGATTTGGAAAATACAATAATATCATCTAGATAAATTACCAAGAAGTCATGAATCTTCTTTGAAAAGGCTATGTCCATAGCTCTCTGAAAGGTTGCTCCTATATTCATCATACCAAAGGGCATTTTCACATATATGAAAGTGCTCCAAGGAGTGGTGAAAGCTCTTTTAGCATGATCTTCCTTTTGGACTAGGATCTGGTTGTATCCTGAAAAGCCATCTAACAAAGAAATCCTAGAGGAGCCAACTATCCTTTGTAATATGATCCATCTTTGGTAAAGGGTAATTATCCTTTAAAACCAATTTGTTAATATTTCCAATGTTGACACATAATCTAGTCTCTCTAGTTTTCTTTCTTTTTGGAACTAGGTTTGAAACCCAATTAGAATATCTGATTGGTGCAATGATCTGGGAATAATACATTCGCTTTACTTCCTTTTCTATCAAAGGTAATAGTACAGGGTTAATTCTCCTCAACTTTTGTTTGAATGGTTTTTTATCCTCTTTTATTGGAATTTTGTGTTGGATTATGTTTGTATCATAAGATTTTAAATCTTCGTAAATCCAAGCAAACACATCTTGATATTCATTTAAAATTTCAATATAGTTATCATTTTCTTCTTGAGGTAAACTTTTGGAAAGTTTTATCATTTTAGGTTTCAATTCTGTACCAATATTACACTCTTCTATGTTAGATCTTACTAGATCCATTTTTGGTTTTCTAGCTACATCATTAGAGTCAAAAAGATTTTCTAAGGGTGTTAATCCTTTAGATAAGAAATTATCTTTGAGGTTTAAAATTTCAGATTCATCATCCATAATTTCTTCAATTTCTACTTTCTCTAGGCTATCTATGTCAGCTTGAGTAAATCTAGTTGGTTTATCAAACTTTATTCTATTTACATCTAAGTTATTTGAATCTATTTCACAATCCAAATCATTATCTTTTGTACAATCGATATCTATCATACAGTTTTTAAATTCTCCTTCATTGTTCAAAAATCTGTAAATCTGTTCATCTTGAGAAAAAATCTGCCAATACTTAAGATTATCTGGAATTATTGGCCTATGTTTGACTTCAACAGTATATCTGTGATTTGGTTGGAATGGTAAATTTCATGTACTAGAAAAGTATCTAGACAATGAGCTTGCATATTTTTTTTTCTAGGTATAGTGGTAAATTTACATTCCAATAAATCATCAATTAAATCAAGCACAGTGTCTCTGTATCGGCCTAGTCTTGGATTATGAACAGAATAATCTCCATATATTTTTTTTATGATTAATTATGAATCTCCCATGATTAAAATTCGTTGTCCTCCTGAGTTTCTAATGATTTGAAGTCCATGAATTAAGCCTTCATACTCAGCCATGTTGTTTGTACATTTGGAATTAAGCATGAAAGCATGGCCTTCTGAGTGCTTATTTTCCATGTTTGTTATCGAAACTCCTACTCCTGCTCCTAATTTTTTAACTGAGCCATCAAAGTCTAAATGCCATAGGGATTGATGAAATATATTATCATTTTTTGGTTCTTTATTTTTGTCAATTAGTTCAGTTTGGATTTTTTCAGTTTCAGAGTTACACAGGATAAAAGAATCAAGATCTGTTGGTGTAGTGTAAATTGGAAAATTTATATATCTTTCAGCACTACTGACCATATACTTCATCAATGTTTCTCTATATAACTTTTTAGGTTGACCAAACACCGTGATAGTAGCATAACTCATGTCCAGTTGTAGAGATCCCTACAACTTTGCTCCCCATGAGTGAGAAAGTAACATCCCATATTTAGGGGGGATATTAGCTACTACAATGTCCATTAATATGCTCTTACCTTGGAAACTTTTAGGGGCTAATATTCATAGGTGGGCTAATTTTGCATGGTTTTTCCAAAAAAAATATTCGCCAATTTCCATTTTTTTATAAAAATGATTCGCCCAAATTTTACAATACAAAATTATTTTACGTCAAAAATCGCCAACATTATATAGACAATATACATAATATCAGTATAAATTTTAACAATTTTACAAATACATCAATAAACATTTTATAGTTTGCATATTAGGGACTAGTGAGATTTGCCAATTTTTTAAACTTCAAGATAATTTTCCATCGTTAAAATTTTCCCTGGCTCTTACCAGGGTACTGAACTAATGTTACACATAAGTCTTTCATTAATCCCAAACATTTAACCTTACTTGAGTCAAAAGAAAACAAATCCTTATAGGGCCTTGTTATTTCTAGATTTAGAGTTTCCATAATGGCTTTAGGCATTAAATTGTGGGAAGCTCCAGAATCTAGCATAGCGTTATGTAGAATTTGATCATGAATGGTAAGACTGATATAAACAGGAGGGACTACTCCATCTGCATGTTTTCCATTCACATCTGGGCCAAAGATCAACTCCGGTTGATCATCATTCAAATTAATTTAATCTTCACCATCATTCATATTCAATGTTTCAGTTATAGTTGATTTGTATAAGTCATGTTTTACCAGTTCAGTTAAAGGAATTGGTATTTTTAACTTAGCAATTTCTGTTTGAATATTAAAGGTAGGTTGAGACTTACTATTTTGAATTAGTTCTTCTTTATTAATTGTAGTTTGACTTGGTTTTTCTTGAGTTTCTACAGTTGTATTTCTATCTTCAATTGTTTTGACATTACCTGTCTGTGTTTCCTGAGTTTTAATTATTTTAACCTTCTTTTCAGGGACTGTTTGTGTAGCAGTAAAAGTTTTATCAGACTTAGAATTATCATCACGCGTTCTTGAAGTATCAATTTTTGGTTCTGCTGATTTAGAATCAGCATAAAGTTTCTTAGAATCTAAATTTGCTAATTTAACTGAATTAGAGGCGTTAGCAGTAATGTTTTTCTGTGAATCTTTTGAAGATTGTGCCACTTCATCAGTGATATCAACAATTTTGGGACTTGATGATATTTTAGGACTAGAAATGGGTTGAGAAGAATGGGAACTTTACTTATTTTCCTTTGGGAGAATTTTCAAAACTTTTGTTTTTGGTGCTCCTACATTTTTCTTATTTTGATTTTGGGAATTGTAATTGGTAGAAGACTCATTGTTTTTCTTGTGTCTAAGGTTATACTGACTACGTATTTCATTTATGGAAAATTCATAACCCTATCTATAGTCAAAGGATTCATTGGAATCTAATTTGAGTTGTTGAAGCTCAAATAGTTCTTGATCTTCCTGAGTGAGGAAAATGGTATTTTTTTCATCTATTCCCATTAGATTATTAATGTCATCCTCATATTCATCATTATTTTGAGAACTTTCAGCATATTTATCTTGGAATGGGAGCCTAATTGTTTTTTATGGGCCTGTTTCTTTTTCGTTTCCCTAATTTGTGCTTTTTCTAAAATTGGGATTTCTGATCTGTTGTTGATTATCCCAATGGGGTCTTTTTTTTATATTATCTAGTTTATCCATCATTCTTTCTAAGGTTTTGGCTGAGCTATATATTTTTGCATCTGAATTTCAATTTTCTTCTTTGATAGTCACCCTTCTTTCATTTCTGAGTCTAGATTTTTTAGCTAATATGTTTATTTCTACACTAACAACATCCACTTGCATTTTTTCTAAGGTGTCTACATCTCTTTCCTTTAATTGATAAGCCATATCTGCATCAAATCCATCAGGGAATTTGAGCATAACAGAATAAGGAGTAGGTATAGGAGTCGCAGGAATAGAATTATAGACACTATTATACCTAGTGCAGTAATCTTGAACTGACTCTTTTGGGGATCTTTTTAATGCATCAAATTCATATAATATTTGAAGGGGGTTCTTTTTATTTTCCCATTTATTCAAAAACGTTGTAAAAAATACAGAAAAATTAGTTATGCTACCAGCAGCTTGATCTTTAAAACATTTCTTTACTTCTCCAGTCAAATTTTGAGCAAACAATCTCATTTGAACATCTGAGTAATCTATTTCATAATTTTCAAAGAAGTCTGTTATTTTAGTTATGTGTTGCTGAGTAGTATATTGTGTAGTACCATCAAACAGTGGTATTTTGTTTTGATAATATTGAGGCATGTCATGATCTGATAATGGAAGGTACTTGAAAAGGGTGCAAGGTATCCATTTTCATTTACGTAAATGAGTGCAAATATTCCTCTAAGTTTAAATCTGAAAATGTGAGAACTTCATATTTCTAATACAGAGATAGACTGTAGGGGCATTTACTGGATATGTCACCTTTCAAAGAAAGGATGAATCTAGAGGCTACCTGGCCCTCTTACAGACTCTTCCTAAAGAAATAATAGAAGTAAACACTCAGATTTAATTAAAATGATCTTGGTTTAAACTTGACGTTATGCAGAAATTTAGCTTGCAAATGGTGTATGTCTTTTCACTGTTTATGTGTTTTAAGTTTATTTGTTTTTGCTGAAACTTAACATGTATATCAGCAACATATTCAGCAATATAATATCAAAACACAACAACAATATGATATAGGAGTTCACCCCAACTCTTGGGCTACATCTCCTGGATCAAGCCTCCCAAAATGGGCTTGTCCTCTTGTATTAAAAGCTCTCAAATGCAATACAAGATTATAAGTGTCTCAATAGACAAATATGAATATATAAATTGATTCAGAAGGCAGGAAAAAGCTAATAATTCCTTTTCAAATTCACTAAACAGTGAAATATTACCATCAACAGTGATTTCTTCATCAATGTCCTACTGGTGCTTTGAACTTCTCTGCAACTTTTCAGGCTGTAGAAGTCCTCAAATGCCTCTGAAACCTCTTCCAATGGCTTCATAAGGTCAAAATTATCTGAAATAGAGCTTTTTTTCACCTCAAACTGATAACCACAACTCCAAATAGCTCCAAACCCAAAATGGCCCTAGTGGCTTCAAAAACTTATCCGAAGTTAAACATGCTGAAAATGAGCTCTAATGGCTCTGAAACCTGCGCCATTGAGTCCAAAATGCTGAGAAAATACGAAATCAAAAACAAATTCGTTCAAAAAGGTTGATTAATGAGAAATTTATGACCAAAACAACTTTGCCCCAATTTCCTCCACTAAATGTGGGGCAACTGCCAGTTAACTCCACTAAAAGTGGAAGTCCGCCTAAATTTGGGAGCGCCTCCAGAATCTCTACCATATTAAAATCCACTTAACTAAAGTTTAATTAAATATTAAACTTGATATTAGGCTCCTTAAGCGCTCTTAACATTAAGCTCCCACACTGGTCATATGATGAGGTTCCTTGGGAGGAGGGCTGGCCCCTCCGTGCTCCGCCGGACCCACTCCACTAAACGTTTAATAACTTCTTCATACGGTGTCTGTTTTTCGAACTGTTTGTGGCACCAGAATCAGGAAGATGAGACCTATGCAACCATATTAGTTTCAACCAATTTTGAACACTTTCATTTTTTAGCCTTTTTCCATGGCTTGGGCTTGAGCTCCTGATCACACGTCCCAAATGAGAGGCTTTTGGACCCCAAAAGCTCACTAAAATTCTGAAACTGAACTGTAGTACAGAAAATGAGAGAATAACAACATCCTCTTCTCTTCAGCCTTCAAAAATTTTCCTGAATTGCCAACTGTTCACATGGCGAATTTTGCTGAATGAGCCATGTACTTGTGCCAAATCCTGACCAAGTTTTCTCGCCATACCAATCTGCCAGAATGAAACCAGCAATGAAACTTGCTGAACTTTGTGCCCTCTTTGCTTGCATGCCTTTCCAACTCATGGAATCTTACACTGCTTTGCACTGACACTTCGTTCTTTGCACCAAACGACACCAAAAGCATCTTGTGCAACATACGACATCAACAACAAGTTGACAATGAAATGTGCTATACAATTGACACACAAAATCTATAACAAGTGTGCACACAACCGACACAAGTCGATAAACATGTATGACACAATCAACACAAGTCGATAAACAACAAGATACATCTTGACAAACACATGTGTATGTATCATGTACAATGAACTATATACAGTTCGCTAATTACACATACAACCTCTATGTACATGTGCAACTTCAACTCTTCTTTTTCAAATACCAACAAGTAAATCATCCCAAAAACATGTGGGTGATCAAGAGCTGAACCAAAATACATTTCTGCAACATAAGTGAGCATCATACTCATCTTTTACACCTCCATGGCGAAATTTTGCAACAACAAAGAAATTCCTTCAACTGAAACTTCTTATACATGCAATCTGGCATCAAATTTTCAACTGAAATACATGCATACCAATCTGAAATTTGCATGTAAAAAATGAGTAATGACTTACTGCAATAAGAATTTAATCCACTTCCTACCAAGCCAACTCCATGGCGTCTTTTGCTGCAACTGCAATTCTTCATGTGAATCTTCCATTTCCACATCGATAATGGACTCCATAGATCCACTTGTGCCAAACTGTTTGTCCCTTAGCTGCATATGCTTTGGACGATTTGTTGGATGCAAAGTCCAACAATGAGAGACATCATGTCCCTTCCTTTGACAAACTGTGCAACTCTTAGGAACTTTCTGAGAAAGTTCTCTTTGCCTCTTCTGCTTCCTGTGTGCTTTCTTTTTCAACCAGCATCTTGAAGCAACATGGTTAACTCCACCACAAAATGTGCAACAAAATTTTCTTTCATTTGAACAAGAAAAATGATCATTCTTTGCTGAAACATAATCAAATTGATCATGTGAATGATTATACCTCTTTTGCTGCAATGATGGCTTAAAACAATGGTAAGGAAGATTGTCATCCTGACATTGATGTAATTGAGAACTTGGGAGAAATGTTCTCTTCAAATTTGCATCACATTCTTGAATGCATGTGCTCAAAGCTTCACCATTAAGTTGCTCATAGTCAAGACCAATATTCTTGGGACGCTCCACAACACAAATAGGCTCAACAATGCCTTGTGCATGCTTTCCCAAACCTTTTCCTTCTTGATAGCCCATATTCAACATCAATTTGGAACCAATACCTCTTGTATGTCGTTCAAAAGAACCAACTTCAATAAAGGAAACTGAAGACAAATCAGACTGATTTACCTCATGATTTACATCCTGAAGATGAGGTATTTTCTTGGAAAAAGCTTCTTGAGATTGAAGAAGCTGCAACTCCATATCATGCAATCTTTGAAGAATGGCTTCTTTCTCTTTCTGCATAGCTATCAATTGTGCATGAAGCTTAACGCTTTCTCTTTGATCCTCAATGAGAATCTGCACCATGTCCTTCACCTTAAAAAACTCATTATTCATGTCATCATTGAAGAATCTCGTGAAGGAGGAAACTTCACTTATAGAAGAAGATGACATTATGTAAATGGTTAAAACAACCAAAAGGAAATTCCAAAGAAAAGTCCTCAAAGCTTTCAATCAAACGACAAGCTTTTAACCAAATGTCAGTAAAGACCCCTTCTCATTCAAGCAGCCATAAAACAGTGAGATTGACTGTTTTAACACCTTTTGCACAATAAAAAATGCTCAACCCGAGCTCTGATACCATCTGATCTGATAATGGAAGGTACTTGAAAAGGGTGCAAGGTATCCATTTTTATTTACGTAAATGAGTGCAAATATTCCTCTAAGTTTAAATCTGAAAATGTGAGAACTTCATATTTCTAATACAGAGATAAACTGTAGGGGCATTTACTGGATATGTCACCTTTCAAAGAAAGGATGAATCCAGAGGCTACCTAGCCCTCTTACAAACTCTGCCTAAAGAAATAATAGAAGTAAACACTCAGAATTAATTAAAATGATCTTGGTTTAAACTTGACGTTATGCGGAAATTTAGCTTGCAATTGGTGTATGTCTTTTCACTGTTTATGTGTTTTAAGTTTATTTGTTTTTTCTAAAACTTAACATGTATATCAGCAAAATATTCAGCAATATAATATCAAAACACAACAACAATATGATATAGGAGTTCACCCCAACTCTTGGGCTACATCTCCTGGATCAAGCCTCCCAAAATGGGCTTGTCCTCTTGTATTAAAAGCTCTCAAATGCAATACAAGATTATAAGTGTCTCAATAGAAAAATATGAATATATAAACTGATTCAGAAGGCAGGAAAAAGCTAATAATTCCTTTTCAAATTCACTAAACAGTGAAATATTACCATCAACAATGATTTCTTCATCAATGTCCTGCTGGTGCTTTGAAATTCTCTGCAACTTTCCAGGCTGTAGAAGTCCTCAAATGCCTCTTAAACCTCTTCCAATGGCTTCATAAGGTCAAAATTATCTGAAATAGAGCTTTTTTTCACCTCAAACTGATAACCACAACTCCAAATAGCTCCAAACCCAAAATGGCCCTGATGGCTTCAAAAACTTCTCCGAAGTTAAACAGGCTTAAAATGAGCTCTAATGTCTCTAAAACCTATGCCGTTGAGTCCAAAATGCTGAGAAGATATGAAATCAAAAAAAAATTCATTAAAAAAGATTGAGTAATGAGAAAGTTATGACCAAAACAACTTTGCCCCAATTTCCTCCACTAAATGTGGGGCAACTGCCAGTTAACTCCACTAAAAGTGGCAGTCCGCCTAAATTTGGGAGCGCTTCCAGAATCTCCGCCATATTAAACTCCACTTAACTGAAGTTTAATTAAATATTAAACTTGAGATGAGGCTCCTTAAGCGCTCTTAACATTAAGCTCCCACACTGGTCATATGATGAGGTTCCATGGGAGGAGGGTTGGCCCCTCCGTGCTCCGCCGGACCCACTCCACTAAAAGTGCAATAACTTCTTCATACGGTGTCCGTTTTTCAAACCGTTTGCGGAACCAGAATCAGGAAGACGAGACCTATGTAACCATATTGGTTTCAACCAATTTTGAACACTTTCATGTTTTAGCCTTTTTCCATGGCTTGGACTTGAGCTCCTGATCATGTCATGCAACTACTGAGGTAATAAAATGGAAGCATATCTAGTAGCCATGGCTAAAATCTTAGTTTGAATAGAATATCTAGTAAAAGAACTTGGATATGTGCTGGAAATGATAGCTGATGAATTGAAAACTGTACCAAAAGTGTTGGGAAATGATATTGGGACATGAGTGGAACTACTAGGAAATGAGAATGATGAATTTGCAAAATCTAAAGGTAAACTAGTGGATTTTTTGGATGAAGTGGATCGTGGAAAAAGTATTCTGGGCTGCAAAGGCAGTCTAGGGATAAATGGGTTTGTGGATGAGTTGGGAGTGGTATTTATATATGATGTAACAGCATACAGAGAAGAATTTGAAGCTAGTATTATTGTGGTGTGTAACTGAGAAACTAGAGGTTTGTTTGTATAAGTTAAAAATTTAGCTAATTCAATAGCCTCATCAATATCCTTAAGAATTGTAACATTAATTTCTTCAACTTTAGTCTAATATTCAGCTTTCTTTGATTTAGATCTTGCTGTAATAATTTTTTGTTTTGTATTCAAGAATGAAACAAAAGCAGGGTCTACAACAACAATTTTTAAATCATATTCAGATTTTATTTTAAATAAGGAATGCTCAAATTTCAGATCAAAATCAATATCTTGCAGACTAACTAATTCTTGAGGTAATGAATTGACTCTTATTAACGATACTTTAGCTTCTAAGTTTTCTGTTTTTTTTTCTTTTTTCCAATTTGGTCTAGGTTATCTACTATGACAACAGATTTAGGATCCGGGTTAGGCCTGGTATAGTAGGTTTTCCTAGAAGCCAGAATTACAATTTTTCAATACCCACAACCTATAAAAATAATCTTGAAATAAAAAGATGAATAAAATAATTTTCCTTCAAGACAATTTTATGACTAAGGATTGGTTAATTTCCCCAGTATGGTCGCCAGTATGTTATCACTCTAGTGAATTCTCAAGTTATGGCATTTTGAGTTTTTAGTCAAAGAATACTAGAGGTAACCACAAACCTACTTCAAACTCTAGGATCTAGCCTTCCTAGGGTTTAGAAAGGGCTCTCTCTTTAAAGTTTAACTTTTTATTTATTTATAATATTAGGCTAGTTATGAAAGTACAATTTGGTTTTGGTTTAAAGGGTTTGGTGGGAAAAAATCACTTGGAGGTAAGATAGAGAGAAATCTACTTGTCCTTTGGGCTATGGGGTCTAAATCAAACTAGCAGCACTAGAAATCAAGGCCAAAAAGGTACAAATATATTTAGGGCAAGATAAATAACCCTCAGAGATTTGGGAAAGTGGTTTTTTGTGAAGTGGTATGATCGGGATAAAGGTCACTTAAGGATCCTTTGATCCAGAAAATGGAAGTAGAAGGAAGAGGTCAAATGGGAGAAGGAGCAATTAAGGGTTCCTTGCACTAGAAATTAGAAGAAAATATTAAAATGGCAACTAGTTAAAGACAGGAAGCACTTGACTAATCCTGTAGTAATACGCCTATCTACACATTCAGATAGAACAAACATAAAATGAATGCACGAAACTTATAAAGGAAACAATGACAAGTAGGAAATACTTCACTCATCAGCTTATCACAAGGATCCTGAATTATGATTCCAGTTAGCTTGTCCAGTCTGCTACTTTGAATTCAAACACACAATAGCCTCCAATGTTCAACAAAAATGTCTATAGTAAGTCCAGAAATTTTATTCCACCCTGAATACTTCTGAAATTGAAGTATTTATACAAAAAATATTACAAATATCCTAGAAGAGTTTTAGGAATAAATTTAGGAAAAAGAAAATATCATTACATAATAAAAGGGACAACTTCTTAACAAATCAGCAAGTTGTCCTATTTTATCCAAAATAAGTAGAACTGTTTCATTAACAAGGAGCTTTTGGCTGCCTATGTGTCCTGCTTGCTGGATGTTAGATATTTTCATGCATTTGACTTGCCTTCGCTGATACTCTTTGTTGTTAATACTCTTTAACCTGATGCTCTTCAACATTGATACTCTTTGACCATTAGTTTAATTATTTCACTACTGTAAAATTATCTTTTAGCAGTAAAAAATCAACAAATTGTCTTTTCATTTTATATTTCTTTTGATTGTCTCCAGGTAACTTTTTCACTGTTTTTACCTCCTATCTTTACATAAAATCTATGAAAGTTTTCCTCTTTTACTTTTGGAATTTTGACATTTTTCAGCTTCCTGAAGTTTTCATCAGCCTCTGTGTATCTTGCAAAAGTAGGCTTGATGAAAAAGAGGTGCTTAATTCAATGTTGTAGAAAGAATAAATCCTCAAAATACTGAATTAAAACTTTGCCTGTAGGAGTGCCTTCTACTAGTCGCTTGTTTACTGGCTCTTTAGCAAACTCCCTAATCTTCTTGTCATAGTCCTTTTGTGGCATAAGTTTCTCATTAAAAACATGTATGTCTGGTAAGCCTCTCTACCTTAAATTTGTATACTTTACCATAAATCTAGTTATGGCAAGGTTCATTGTTTCACACTTTTCTTCAAGATTGTTCATTAAGCTCTTTTTAGTGACAACCTTCCTAATTTGCAAGATTGTGTCTGTCTTGTCTAATACTTGAATTTCGTCAAGTTCTTCTTTGTTCTTGCTATTTAGAAATGTAATGAATTTTAAAGCTTGTGCAGGCTTATCAGTCAACTCATCCTTTGTCTTTTGTATCTCTGTTTGGGTTGCTAATAACAATTATTTCTGCTCATATATAACCTGAATTGAAGGCAATTGATTATGAATGGCTTCAATTATGTTTGTCCAGAGATTATTTTTAATGTATGAGATCTGCTCTGTGAAAGTCAATTCTTTTTGTAAATTCTTGAGCTGCTCTCCCAATCTGATTTCTTTCTACTCATGAGTTTTGGCATTGATCTGAGCTATCTTATTTGCACTCTCAAGATTTTCAATCATATTATTTAGTATTTTTATTTCATTTGTCTTTAAAGACATCTCTTCCATGGCTTTGACAATCTGGCTGGCTTCATCTGTTTGCTGTACATTTGTGGTAGAATATTCTGTAGCTGAAATGGTGGTTGAAGTCACTGGCACTACAGTTTCCAGTGGGCCCTTTGGTGCTAATTTCTATCCTAAAGTACAAGGCACTACTGTAGTAATTATTGGGATGACTATAGGAATTATAGGAATTTCTGGTTCTTTTACAGTCTCTCTCTCTTGGACAAGCTGGTCCATTTGTGTTTCCATCTCTTTAATTTGAGCTGTTAAATTAAGTATGAGCTTCATCATTTCTTCTTTTTCACTTTGATCCTGGAGGATTTTCTTTTTTTTATGGATGCTCACTTTGAGGAAGCTTGATCTGTTTCCTCAAAGCCGCTATGTCTTCATTCTTTCTCTTGACCAATATTTCTGCTGCTTGGATGTTTGAGGGATCATATCCCACCTGTAAAACTAGTTCCTCTAAGGCTTTGACCCTTCCTACTTGGAATAAGGTGATGCTTTATCCATATTCATCTGATATTGCATATTAAGTATGGTATTTTGAAGTTTATTGGCACTCATTTCTTTGGTTGCCACTATAGAATACAACATTTTAGACATCTGTCTGTGGAACTCAATCTGGTCTAGCTCATGAATATTCTCTGTGTCTACCTCAAGGTCCACCTTTTTATAGTGTGCTATTGTTTTGGGTGCTGAGGCAGTAGGCTGTAAAATGACATCATCATTTTATTACTGGAATAATCAAATGCTAATAATAATATATTCTGATTTCCAGGCTTCTATTTCAAGAATTGAGAGTATATTTTTGTCTTTATCTCTTCATTTTTCTGCTTAATTTTCTTATACTTCTCTTTGATGTCCAAGTCCTTTTCCTCAGCTGGCTTTGAGGAAGAGGCTTCCATGTTGTGTTGTTTCTCAATCATCTGTGTATCATTCTAGTTTACTGGTTTTTCCTTTTGAATTTCCATAAATGTTTCATTGATTATGGTTGTTGCTATATCAACATTGGTCACTGAAGCATCTGTCTCATCAATATCAATTGTTACTTTATCCTTATCAACTGAACTGAGCTTAGGCCTTTTGTTATAGATTATTTTAAATTTAGTCTCAGTTCTTGTCTCAGTTGTATAACCTCCTTCTTCCCTTACTCTTTTACTTGATGTTTCTGGCTGCTTGACAACTTCCAATGCTTGTGGTGTATCTTTTTGGCTTGCTGCCTCTGTCAAGGTGTTTTCAATCCATTAAATTTGATTGGAAAAATTTTCTATTTCAGGATTTGACTCATGGATAAAGGGTGTTAATTTACATTTGACCCTTACTTTGCTTAAGATCTGTTGTGGGTCATAATTCCATGGAAAACTCTCTTCAAATCTGAATTCCGATAGCTTCTTTGTCACTTCCTTTTCAGCATCTCTGTGGTTGTAGATAAATGGACCAATTTGATTTTTTAACATAAATTGGGTTTTCTTCTTGGCTTCCATAAAGTTAATTGAATCAAAATTTAGAATCTGTCTAAGATATTCTAATGCAAAAATTCTCATACACACATGCTTGGGCAACTTGTAGGGTAACAAGTTTGACCCAAAAATCCTTAATTTAGTGTGTTTTTCATATAGGTACCAATCCCCAACCTTGTTCTGCTCTGAAATCTGTAAAAATATTTTCATTTCTTCATTGATCCTTGCTTTCTATGATTTATTCAATATGGTCATTGCTAGATGCAAAAATAGCTCTGAAAACTCTGAATAGGTGAAATCATTACATTATTTTCTCAACAATGAAGTCTAAAAAATAATTCATAGAGATTTTCCCTCTACATCCATTTTTTGCAAAGTGACTCAAAATTTGTCTTCTTGAAAGAATAGGAACAAATGAAAAAGATAGGAAGTATATCTAAATACTCCTTCTGTGGGTAATTTAATCAACTGGTAGTGGATGGTATCTACTATGAAACTAGCATAGTCAAAGATGACTAATGGAGGTTGACTAGGAGACATGGTGGACAAGAAACCAAGAATAGATTCATTAGTATACTCATCTGTAAAATATCCAAGGATAAAAGATAGCATAGAGATAATATGTCTAGAACCTTTAGGAAATTTAGCCATGGAGTATGGAGGATTTATCTTTGGAATATCAACATGAGAAGGCATAAAATTCTGAAAGATCATGAACCCTTTAGGGAAATCTAGGCCAAGGTATAACTGAGTTAATGCCTCTACAGATAAGGGGACTGCCTGTGGATCAGGTTGTAATTGAAGCATTTGATTAATTGACTGGGCTGTAATGGTAAAAAGTATTTATTTTTCTGCATTTACTATGGCCCTTTGATCTGGATCATAGTATTTTTGACAAAGTCTAATGAGTTCTTGACCAGGATGAGTTAATGGGACTATATACTTAGGAAAATGGGTTTCCGAAATTGGAATATCATCTTTGTCTAGATATTTTTCATAACACAAGTTGTGTATATCTAGAAAATTAAACTCAATAACAGGGTCTGCAATTTCATAGTCAAGATCAATCAAAGGAATGCTTTCAGCAGTAACCACAGATGGTTGAAGGGGGCTTACTATTATAGCAGATTTTCCAATGATGGCTGGGGTAGGCTTAGGGGTTTTGGATCCCTTAGATTTAGGTGTTTTGGATTCTTCAGGTCTACTAGTGCTCTGTTTCTTAGGCATTTTGGGTAACTATTGCAAGATTAGACTGTTTGTAGGAGTTTTTATTTTAACAGAGAGGAAACTGAGCAA
This sequence comes from Pinus albicaulis, assembly GCA_034641835.2. Classification (NCBI taxonomy): domain Eukaryota; kingdom Viridiplantae; phylum Streptophyta; class Pinopsida; order Pinales; family Pinaceae; genus Pinus; species Pinus albicaulis. The sequence continues at coordinate 359,076,617 of CM076581.1, read as the reverse complement.
TTTAGGTTAAGGATAACTTTTGTTGGAATTTTTTTGTTCAACTAGGTTAATTTCGGGATGTAAAACTGGCATAAAACAGAAAACAAGGGTTTTATGAGTTGGTTTGATTGAAAAAATGGGTTTTTAATGTAATTCAGAGGTTTTAGACATTTACAGCCTTGAATTTGATCCTTAAACTGTGAAATTTGAGGAAATTGGCTTTAAAAAGGCTTGGAATAGAAAACAGGGTTTCCTGGGAGAAATTTTCCAGGGTTTGGCCTCTTTTTTGGTATTTTTAGGCAGTTTTCTTTAGTGAATTTCCCAATTTAAAGGTTTGGTTCTATTAAAGATGGTTAAAACTGAATTCGTACGCTTGAATTGTTGGTAAATACCTTAACAATAAGTTATTCGACCCTTGAAAGTTTTTCAGATGATCTTGGTTGATTTTGAGGTCTTTGACAGCTTACTGGAGTAGCGAATAGATTTTTATTCGATCTTCAATGGTATATTTTAGTAAAATACTGAGGTTATGGGCATAAAATGGCAAGAAGGGGCTTGAAAAGGCTTAACATAGTCAGGAGGAGCTATTTCAGAGTTCAAATGCACGGATAAACATAAAAAATAGTTGTATCAAAGGTTTTAACCTTTTGATTTAATCTTCATTAACTATCATTGAATGCAGGTCTCGTCAATGGCGGGAGGTGGTTTCGGGATTTGAAACAAAACCGGACAGCGGTTATCGCATGCAATTTTGGCAGTAAGCGGGTTTCCTTAAAATGAACGCGATCAAATAAGAAATTGATAGGTCAAGGAGGGATAAATAGGAAATACTGCCTATTTCGCATTTGCTTTGAGGTTAGGCAGAAGATTTCTTTGTGCACGCGATATCACATTTGGACCATTGGATCTTGATATCAGGTGCGAAAGGTCGAGATCAAAAGGAAAGTTGTGGCTTAAGGAAAGGTGGGACCAGGGTTTATATGGGGGCTGGTGGTTTTAAAAAATGGTTTAAAACCTTTATAAAATGGATAAGGGTGAAAGGTTTATATATGCATTGCAAAGGTGTGGAATTTTGCATGGTGGGGTTAACGTCTTTTGAGCCTTTTAAAAATATTTAATTCGATTCAAAAACTTAGGATATGTGCTCAAGAGCGGGATTAAATATGTTTTTTTTACATCATAGGTAATATGCCCTAAATGAAACACATTAGCACATATTTTTATTTTATTTATATATTCTTAAACCTTTTGAATGGTTTAATAACCGTAGGGGGGCAGGATATTTATTTAGTGTTAGTTTTAGACCAAAGTGAGTTTTATTTGGGTTCTTTATTTGACATATGGGTAATAACTTTGGTCTAAAATATTTATAATAGTGGGTTTTTGGGTATTTATATATAGGGAATTAAATAAGTAGGATGAGCTATTATTCAGGGATTTAATAAACTAAGTTAAAACTTAATATGAAAAGGGGAATGCTGTAATATTCCGAATCTGGAACAGCTAATGAATTATACATGAAAAATGCATTTCTAGCAAAAAATGCAATAAAACAGTAAAATGGACTCTTAGATCCCATATATTAGTCAATATTCATTCTAAATCCAATATTAGAGCTGAAACAAAGAAAACTAGGTGGGTTAAACAGATCTCCCACACCTAGGATTGCCAAAAACTGCTAAAACCCCAAGACTGCAAAATGTCAGAGCAGCTACTCAAGGGACTGCACAATATAAGAGAGGGTTTACACATAAAATCATAGGAGAACAATATATCTACTCATGCATTTCTTATAATGGCTGAAGAAAAGAGATCTAGTCTCCTTATACAAAAAGCAAGATAACCCGGCAAGGGTTTCTTATCAAACACTCTACATACAAAATGGGAAATTTAGTAATCTACTGAATAACCACTAAAAAACTAAAGTAAATGAGTGTAGAATGCTTAAAATTTTTTGATCTGCTATAGATCCCTCTAGGGCTTCCTCCCATGAAAGGATGAACCTCTCAATCACAAGGAAACACTGCAATGGAGCCACCAAACCATGCAATGAACACTGCCTCCAGAATAACGCATTCCCTAGTAGAAACAGCACTGTGAATGTATGGGAAATGTTTGTTCTGATACCATAGATATGAAATAATCTCTGTATCTCTCCAAACATATCTCTCAATTGAAGGAAACCTTCTTTCAATGAGAAACTAGCTCAGAATTCGGGATTCCAATCCCTTCCATTGTTGCACCCAGCAACACTGCACAATATTTGGCAAAGAAGTGCTGATGAAGATGGTTGAAGCTTGGCCTGGAAACCTGATGTGTAATTATGAATGAAAAATCTCCCAATGAGGCTCCTCAAAGGAAAGCGGTGGGATTCCCTTCCGGGAACACCCAGTGCTAAACAACACTGCAACTTTGCTAAGCAGAAAAGCAGCAACAAGTCTTGGCAGACAAGAATAATAATCTAAGACATGAAAAATAATGCTTCAATCCTCTTCCTTATATAATATATTATTTTTATTTCCCTTGGCCCCACCCAATTAGGTTATTTCCATCCAAATATGCATCTCCCTCCAAAATTTCTTTATTCCTCCTTGGATTCCTCCTCCACTAAAACTACATTGTTGACTTGGTCAAAGAAGCTTGATTTTAACCCTGTTCACATATGGAGGTGTCTTATTAGGCCTGAAAGAGTGTCCCCTTTCACATTTGGAGTATTTTATTCCTCCTTAGAAGACTTATGGGCCTTTATCCCCATTTATTCACCGACTAGAGCTACTGCTAACTCTAATGTTCCATTTAGCTTGGAGGATAAAATTTTGGAACATTACAAACCTCCCCTCCAAAATATTTTCTTGTCCTCAAGAAAATGTATAAGGAGAAAAAAAATTCTCCCCTCTTCCTCCTGTGGCCTCCCATCAATAGTCTCCATCACTGCATCAAGAGAATCTGCAAATATACTGTTATCTAATGCTTCCTCCCAAGTGTGCAAAACCAAAGTGTCTGCATCAATCAAAGGTGGAAAGTGTGAATGGAAACCTGCTAGCTATCTCATGGCCTCCACAAAGTAAGAGTGATGATAATCATGGTGAATGAGTGTCTCCCTCACCCATGCTATCATCCAAATGAAGTGAGTCACCCTCCAACATGGCAACTCATGAAAAGTCTCCTCCACCTTGTGCTCTCGAAATGTAGGTTGGCTGAATAAATGAACATGATAGGCAAGAGGGCCTATCCCACTCTTTCCTCCTCTCCACTTATGATAAGTGTAAAGGGTATGTCGATCTTGAGCTGCAACATGATTGCCCTCCAATGGAAAGAAGAAGATGGAGCCTCCAAGGACTCTTCCTCCAAAGTCATGAGACATGCCAACCCAAACCATTCCATTCAATATGAATGGCACATCATCACCATTTGGCCTCCAAATCAGAAAATGGCTGAAATCCATGCGCAATTTTGGATGATACCAAAGTTTCTCCAAGTGGATATTACGCAGTCCCCCCAATTGCTACTTGAGAATGTCATGTGGCAAGTGGTTTCGCAACAAGTTACAAGATGTATATGTTTGTCCTCCCAACATGGGGAAGTAAGCATCAATTTCTATCAGCTATACATAGATAGAATAACAACACACTTGCCCAAAATCATGTACATATGGGCTACTATCAACATAAACATTGGCCCTAAAGTGACCATGAAACCCAAAAATACTCTTGCTCTTTTGAGGAGCAATGCACTATTCAAACATGGTGAGAAAGTACAAATACTCAATGGAGTAATCAATAAGTACAGAAATTCATTCTCTCCCATACATAGTGAGTTGGATGAAAGTGAGGCCCTCCAATAAGTCCTCCCATGAGAATCTCCTCATAAAAATCTGCAAGAAGAATGGATACCTCCTCTCCTTGGAATATTCCACCCATAAGAACATGCTCCTATGTGACAACATTGTAGGCCTTGGTAATAAGGCTCTATTACTCCTCTCTTTGACATTCCACATGCCAAAGCTATCCACCATCATGCTGCTAAGTGAGAAGATATTCTTCTGACATGGAAGTCTCTCATGATCCTTCAATGCTGAAGGGTAGCCTCCTTGCACCATGAATGTGCCTTCCTTCTTTTCATAAATCCCATGAAAAGTATGGTAATAATTTTTCCCATACTCTCCCAAGTGTAACCATAGCAACAACAACCTTTGTTTCTGCCTCATCTCTCCCTCATACAAGCCCTGAAGTAAGATCATGATAGTCAACTTGTATGATGCCCCATATAAACAAGTCTTCTGCTACCCTATCATATGGGTGCCATGCCATCCAATTGGTTTCCCTCTCCATACAAAGCTTCCCTTGAGCAAAAACACATCAGAAATACATGGAAGCAAGATACAAGAAAAACAAGTTGACAAATGACAACCAGAGAGTGAATCATGGTCCCTATTATGGAACCAACACAGTGCATCCTTTTCCTGCATCAAAATAAGAAACAACAAGTGCTTTGCCAGCCACTTTTTTTCTACCATAGTCGTCTCATAAGATGAAAACATGAAGTTACAAGTTGGTGCCAATGGTGAACACCCAGATACATGTGGCTTCCCCCACAAACCATAAAAAATATAGCCAAGATCAATGCTAAAAGTAGCTGCAAGTACATCATCATACAATATGCAAGAAGAGATAACTCTTCTTGATACATCATGCTGCTCAAATAAGGAAAAGAAGTACAACACAAAATATCAAATGATACCTCCTCCATCATGTACTTGAGGTCTTGAGCTGAAATGGCTCAACTGGAAATTCTCCCTTACTACCAATGAGTAGGAAGGCGGTTGTGACATCATCTCTATCACCATCCAGGCTATGCATCTCTCCATATGCTAGAATATGTCATGCTGAATGCCCTCCCAAGTGAACTCCTCCATCAACTGGAAATATGCATCAAAGTGCATAGAAGAGAAGTCCTCATTTGCCGCATGTAGCAACTTCTCCTTAAGAGTAGAAGATCTAGTCAAGAATATCCTGCCATAGGAATAGATGACCACATCATCCACCATGTATCTGTCATCTCCATCTGGGTCATCAAGAATCATGCATGCACCAAGATCCTTGGAGTACTCTACCAAAAGCTGAGATCTCCAATAAGGATCAATCCTCGTCAAAGACAGCACTGGTAATCTGGCATGTGAAGCTCTCCTCATGCTTCTTCCTACTACTTTGACATCCCCCATGCCAAAGTATTCCTACAGACTCTTCACCTCTCCAAAATCTAAGAGTGGTGAATCCAAAGACAAGATGTCTTCCATCAGCTCCAGATCAGGTAGCCTCCTAGGTGGAATGCCTCCATATAGTGAGACATCAATGTCAAGAGTAGACTACTCATATGGTTGGGCAACCTTGCCCCTGCCCTTATAGTGCAGATCAGTCTGCCTCTTTCTTCCATTGGCTCTCTGAAATAGAGAAGGGTGTGTACCTCTCATCAAATGATGTTGCTCTTCCTCCTTTCCTTCTCCTTCCAGTTTCAATGCTACACAATCATGCTTCTCATCGATTGTGCCTGGACCTTCATGTATAAGATCCTGGGGAACTTCTTGCAAAGGCACAAGAATCTCTCCTGTTGGAGCATGTGCTCCTCCCTCCTCTGCATGAGGCACTGTATGTGCTCTAGATGTGACAACATTGTTTCCCTCTTCTTCATCAATGTGTGTAGGCAACATCTCAACAATTGGATCCCTTTATGAAAAAGTGATTCCCATGTCCTTTTGTTCAAGAATATGAACTGGAGGTTTTTCTTCTGACAATGTGTAATGCAAGACATCAACTCCTCCCATGTTTTTCTAAAATGGAGTTTCCTCCATCACATGCAAGGGTTTTGTTTTGTAAATTTTTCCTTGCTCATGTGTCTTAGGAAGTTCTTCCCCAAACCTCTCCATCAATGTTCTTATGAATCTTGCATAAGAGAAAGTGTTGGCATTCTTTAAGGAATAAGGTTCAAAAATCCACCATGCATGAGCCTTACCTCTGAAATGCAGTGCTGCAACTCTGATAGCTTCATTTCCGGAAATATGGTGCAGCTGCGAATAGGATTCTAGCTCCTTCACCCAAGCTCCAGCTGAACATGTAGGTGATCCAGAAAAAGTAGATAGAAGAAATATATCTGCATCCTTCTGCTGGTATTTCTCCACCTGGACCTTGCAAAACACTTGGAAATCAGTATGATCTCTAAACTTCTCAGTTTGAGATTCATACTCTTGCAAAAAATCACTAAGAGTTCTCCTCTTAGGCATTTTTCCTCCTCCTATCCATCTCAAGATAGATCTGGGCACTTGAATACACTATGCATCATGGTGTGTAGCTAAATTCTCACCCTCACCATGTGAAAATCTAGATTCAGCTCTAGATTCAACCTCCTTTGGAGATCCCATGTCCAATCTCATTTTCTTCAGCTCTCCTTGAAAGCTCTGCATAGATTTTGGAAGAGGCTTTATGAGCTTGTCTTCATTTTTCCTTTCACATACTGAAGATTTTTTACTTCTATCCATATCTTCTTCCTCTGATAGTTGGATCTCATAGGCTGAGCCAGAGATCATGCTCTGATACCACTGTAATATTCCGAATCTGGAACAATTCATGAATTATACATGAAAAATGCATTTCCAGCAAAAAATGCAATAAAAAAGTAAAATTGACTCTTATATCCCATATATTAGTCAATATAAATTATAAATCCAATATTAGAGCTAAAACAAAGCAAACTAGGTGGGTTAAATAGATCTCCCACACCTAGGATTGCGAAAAACTGCTAAAACCCCAAGACTGCAAAATGTCGGAGCAGCTACTCAAGGGACTGCACATTTTAAGAGAGGGTTCACACATAAAATCATAGGATAACAATAGATCTACTCATTTATTTCTTATAAATGCTAAATAACAAAGATCTAGTCTCCTTATACAAAAAGCAAGATAACCCGACAAGGGTTTCTTGTCAAACACTCTGCATACAAAATGGGAAATTCAATAATTTACTGAATAACCATTGCAACACTGAAGTACATGAGTGTAGAAGGTTGAAATATGTCTGATCTGCTATATATCCCCCAAGGGCTTCCTCCCATGAAAGGATGAACCTCTCAATCACAAGGAAACACTGCAATGGAGCCACCAAACCATGCAATGAACACTGCCTCCAGAATAACGCATTCCCTAGCAGAAAAAGCACTAGGAATGTATGGGAAATGTGTGGTCTGATACCATGGATCTTAAATAAGCTCTGGATCTCTCCAAACAGATCTCTCAAGTGAAGGAAACCTTCCTTCAATGAGAAACTAGCTCAGAAGTCGGGATTCCAATCCCTTCCACTGCTGCACCGAGCAACACTACAAAATCTCTAGCAAAGATGTGCTGATGAAGATTTTTGAAGCTTGGCCTGGAAATATGATGTGGAATTATGAATTAAAACTCTCCCAATGATGCTCTTCAAAGGAAAGAGGTGGGATTCCCACCCGAGAACACCCAGTGCTAAACAACACTACAACTTTGCTAAGCAGCAAAGCAACAACAAGTCTTGGCAGACAAGAATAATAATATAAGACATGAAAAATAATGTTGCCATCCTCTTCCTTATATAATATATGATTTTTCTTGCCCTTGGCCCCATTCAATTAGGTTATTTCCATCCAAATATGCATCTCCCTCCAAAATTGCGTTATTCTTCCTTGGATTCCTCCTCCACTAAAATTGCCTTGTTGACTTGGTCAAAGCAGCTTGATTTTAACCATGTTCACATATGGAGGTGTCTTATTAGGCTTGAAAGAGTGTCCCCTTTCACATTTGGAGTATTTTATTCCTCCTTAGGAGACTTATGGGCTTTTCTCCTCATTTATTCACCCGCTAGAGCTACTGCTAACTCTAATGTTTCATTTAGCTTGGAGGCTAAAATTTTGGAACATTGCAAATGGAATGCACACAAAAATACATAAAATGACTACGTAAAGTGTAAAAGTAAAGAAAATATTGTCTTTTTATCATTTCACCAATACTTAGTATAAAGTATTTTTGAGGTTTTTTGTATGCTTCTGAATGAATGGAAGTTAAATGGGTTTATCTGCTTCATTAAGTAAGAATGTTTCTTTACTTATGAAAGGAGTTATAATGTATGAATGGGAGATGAAATAATGATGAACGGGGACTTAACATGAGAATTTAATATTTTCAACTAACCAGTCATTGAGCGTTAGGTTTGGCCCCAACAAAAGTCCAAAGAAATGCTCTGAGCCTAATTGAATGATAGTTTAGAACACTAAATACCTATAGGGGAGGGGAAATTAGTGATTTTGCCCGATAATCATTTATTACATGCTTTCTCCACTTATTTCTACCTACCTAGCCTTATTCTAACTTTTTTTCTTCATTTGGTAGGTGCATTTAGGCTTGCAACCTTGAAACATTTATTCTTTTAAAGCATAAACTATCTAAATTTACCTTATTTCATCCGAGGGATCAGATTAAACTGTTGAGCTCCTCATTATTCTCTACCTATCTAGTGATTTGTCAAGATTAAACTGTCTGACAAATTTGTATTCTCTATCTAAAACTAGAAATTGAAAACATGACAAGTTAATATTAAACAGTTTAACTCATCATGGATTATGGCATTTATTGACACTCTACCATAATCATTTATTTTGCAAAAAAGTAAAAAGTAGTGGCATTTGGACTTGCTCACTTTCAGGTATTATTCTCATCCTTTTATTTTGGGGTCTGTATTTTTTAAGTCCTTTGATCTTTCTTTTAGGACTTTTTACACTCTTTTTGATTTTTTTTTTTTTTATTATTATTTGTTTTTTTCAAAATATGGGAAAGCAACTTGCAGAAAGCAAGGTATGTACATATTTTACAAGACTATCAAAAGTCAATTCAAAATTATGAATCCTATTATTATAGGAACCTAACATAGTCCATAGTTAACAGAGCTATTATCAATCATAGATCTAACCAGCACTATCACATCAGCATTATCATATGTAATATCACAAATGCTTGAAAAATAAGTGATAGTAATACTCTATATTATAATAAATACGAATCCGCAACAACAACGGATAACCAATAGTAAGTGTAACAGATTCAATAGTTCGCATCAACAGTAATACATAAACTCAGATAATGCAGAGGTACTCTAACTATATTCGCATATATTAGCCTCCAAAACCCAATAAAATCCAACACAGCCTGCACACACAGCCAATAGGGTCCACACACAGCAGGACTGAGGATCTCCGCACACACAGCCAGCAGCAGTCCTTACCCTAGCAACCCATCTAGATCTAAAAATTTGCAACTATCATCAATCTCTATTCTTTCCTACCTATGAGTCAAAAAGGTTTATCTATTTATACCGATTTAGCCTATGCATCTAGTGGTCCGAAAATCTTGGTTTAAGGACTCTTCATCTACCCTTGAACCGTTACAATTCATTAGGGGCTTCGACACACCCCAAAACCCCTGAGTTAGACTAAATATTATAAAAATATACAAAAATGGACAAAATTCACAGCTTTAGGAGACCTTGTTCCAACAGTCCCCCAACACAACCTTATGACTCGTCCTGAGTCACTGTGATGGTGGGTTATACACCTATGCCTGCAACAATATGATTGCCTCGACTAATGGAGGTAGCATGCGTTCACTCTGAGTGGCGAAATTATGTGCGATGTCGACCAACTTTTCTGAAATCGGGCCTTCTGTCGCGGCGGTGACACTCTGCAGAGTCTGGTTCAACTGCTTAACCACCACATCAACATCTTGTGAAAGCTTGAGAGCCTTAGCTGCCTAAGGCTCCAAGCGATCGTCGAGGGCCTTCTTCTTTTGTCGAAGTTCCTCAATATCAGCTTGGAGGGTGTGACTAGTGCGCAACCATGTTGAACACTGAGCAAGAAATAAAGTGGGCACGGTGGCTTCCAACGTCTCGAACTCCTCTTCTTTCTACCGCAGGTCCTCGTTGATGCCACGCAAGATTAGATCGCAATGGACCTTGGTCCATAGCTGCATAGCCGTTTCTAATAGTTGGGCACCCTGCGCAATTTTCCTTGTAATGGCATTCGTGGCCACAGTGACCAGTGCAGTTCGTTAGGCCTGTACCTCCAGATGTGTTTCAGGCTGCAACTTAGCCTGGAGGTCAGCGATCTACTGCTCCATTCATGTCTTGTCTAGTACTCTTGGTCACACCTCTAGTATCATTGATGATGATAGGGAGGGTGACTTTTGATCTGTTGGTTCCTTCGACACCCTTCGTGCTAGTTTTGAAGTTGATCTTCCAGTTAGGGGGCCAGAGCACAATGACGTTGTCAATTTCTTCATCCGCCACCATATAAGGGCGTCGAAGGAACCAGCACATCAAAAGTCACCCCCCCTGTCGTCATTAAGGATACCAGAGGTACGACCAAGAGTACCAGACAAGACACGGGCGCGGCCACATAAAAGGATGTGCCACAGAAGCAGACCCTTGAGAAGGACGTCAAGGCAGAGACTCAGGTAGATTCACAGCCAGACCTGGGCATAGAAGGACTGGATGCAGGAGGACCTACCTCCCCAAGTGACACAAAGTGAACAAGCGAGCCTGTCAAAACAGCCTGCAAGAAGCAACTCTCTCAGCGGATGGAACACGACGAGACAGTCACGTTGACTGATGAAGACCTTAAACAAATCATTGATGCAGTCACTCTGGCCATGGAGGACATGTGGGTAACCTTAGAGGAGCAGCAGAAAGCTGCAGTTGACACAATCCAGACTGAGCTCCGTGCGCTACAGGTGAAGACAAGTACATTGCAGACTAGTGTAACTCAGGTATGCACACCTTTAGCCACCAGTAGCACAAAATTAGTTACAGATGAAAGTCGCCTCTTCTCTCTACCTAGCGCAACCCTTGTGATTAGTCCACCTGACCTGGGAATCCAAGTCCAGGCTAGTACAGAATTCGAGCTGAATTTAGCTAGGCTACCTCATGAGTCCTTGTAGGGTCTCCAAACCTCTGTATTTCAGGAAATTCACCATCGAGACCAAAAAGCGCACCAAAAGCTTAGAGTGGATGAACATACAATTGATGTAAATAATGTTGAAGTGTGCCTCACCACCACAAAGCACGTGGAGCTCGAAAATGTAATTCACCAAATTTGCGCATATGTTACCATAGAGATCACGGCCATAGCCACCCCTGAGGTGAAGGTTGAAAGGTTGGTCGCAGCATTGAAGGCCTCCCAGGAGGAAGTTCAGATGGTCAAGATACAAATGGAGCAGTAGATTTCTGACCTCTAGGCTAAGTTGTAGCCTGAAACACCTCCAGAGGTACGAGCCCAGTAAACTGCACTGGTCACTGTGGCTACGAACACCATTATAGGGAAAATCACACAGGGTGCCTAATTATTTGAAATAGCCATGCAGTTATGGACCAAGGTCCAACGAGACCTGATCCTATGTGGCATCAACCAGGACCTACGGTAGAAAGAAGAAGAGGTCGAGGCGTTGGAAGCCGCCCTACCCACTTTAGTTCCTGCTCAGCGTTCGACACGGTTGTGCACCAGTAACGCCCTCCGAGCTGATATTGAGGAACTTCGGCAAAATAAGAAGGCCCTCGACGATCTCTTGAAGCCTTGGGCTATTGAGACCCTCAATATTTCACAAGATGTTGTTGTCACGGTTAAGCAGCTAAACTAGACTCTGCAGAGTGTCCCCACCGTGACGTAAGGCCTGATTTTAGAAAAATTGGTTGACATCGCATAGAATTATGATGCTCAGAGTGAAGGTGTGCTACCTCCATTAGCTGAGATGGTCAGATTTTTGTAGGCGCAGGTGGAGACCCCACCATCACAGTGACTCGGGAGGAGTCACAATATTGTGTTGGGGAACTGTTGGAATAGGGTCTCCTAAAGCTGCAAATTTTGTCCATTTTTGTATATTTTTGTAATATTTATTCTAACACAGGGGTTTCAAGGTGGGTCAAAGCCCCTAATGCATTGTAACAGGTCAAGGGTAGACCAAGAGTCCAAAAACCATGGTTTGCGTACCACTGGATGCGTAGGCTAAATTGGTATAAATAGATAAACCTTTTTGAGTCATAGGTAGAAAAAAGAATAGAGATTGATGATAGTTGCAAATTGGTAGATCTGTTTGGGTTGCTAAAGGAAGGAATCTTGTTGGCTGTGTGCGTAGAGATCCTCAGTCTTGTTGTGTGGGGACCCTGTTGGCTATGTGCATAGGTTGTGTTGGATTGTATTGGGTTTTGGAGGCTAATATATGCGAATCTGGTTAGAGTACCTCTACATTATCTGAGTTTATGTCTTACTGTTGATGCGGACTATTGAATCTGTTACACTCACTGTTGGTTATCTGTTGTTGCTTCAGATCTGTCTTTATTATAATATGGAGTATTACTGTGATCTATTGTTCATGCATTTATGGTATTACATGTGATAGTGTTGATGCGAGAATGCCGATTAAATCTATGACTGATAGTAGCTCTCTTAACTGTGGACTATACTGATTAGTGAACCTACAAATAGATTTTTTTATAGCTATGAGAGTATCCTTGTTCCTCTTATATGAATGATCTATTGATTACTGTGATTATATTTTCTGTACTGGTAGATTTGTGCTATGCATGTGGATGCAAAGTTAATTAGGAGGTATGAGCTCTGCTATATCAGTCTATAACTAGATCTGTTAAATACGAAGCTGATAAGCAGGGAACGCAGCTCTGCTTGACTTACTTGCTCTCTCTCAGGGTTTGGAAACCTAGTTCTAGCACCTTCCCATATTGCTTCAGGTGAGACTTTGGCTTGCGCAAGCGGGTCACTGCCGAAAGGGCCAATAGTATAAGGGTTTGTTGGCAAACCTTAACTTCCGAACCTGGGTCAGGACCCCTCGAGCCAACAAATGGTATCTGCACCTATTCTTATTTTTCCCAATTCCGCAAAGGTATTTCATTTTCATGTTGATTCTTCGTGGATTGGCCTAGGAGCAGTCCTTACACATCCTGGCGCGGGAGACATTGATCACCCAATCAAATTTGCTAGTCAAAAAATCTCGAGTGAGGAGCGCAATTATGCCACTACAGAGAGGGAAGGGTTGGTCATGGTCTATGCACTACAGCAGTATCAACACTATCTTTTAGGAGGACACTTTAAGATGTTTACAGATCATTTGGATTTAAAGTACCCGGTGAATAAGCCTGTGTTGGGGGGAAAAATTGCAGATGGTTGTTGATGTTTCAGGAATATGATTTTGAAATCATAGTCAAGCCAGGGAAGTTGAATGTTGCGGCGTATCACTTGTCCCAAATTGAGACGGGAGAGGATCCCACCAACTTGGAGGAAGGATTTCCTGATGCACAGTTGTTCACCATTAAGGTCATTGATGCGCACTTTGTTGATATCATTCAGTTCCTGACTACAGGCATGGCACCTGCAGAATATTCGGTACAACAAAAGAAGGAGTTGGTTACCTGGGCGGTGGATTTTACCATTATCGTGGGTCATTTATATAAACTAGGCATCGATGACGTACTTCACAGATAAATTCTGGGGCATGAAAGGCACACTATCTTGACAGACGCTCATGAAGGCATAGAAGGAGGTCACTACGCAGGTAAGGCAACGACACAAAATATCTTGTGGGTTGGGCTATGGTGACGCAGAATTACATTTGGAAGGAATAGGCTCATACTGCAGCCGGGGCGCTGGGAGTGCAGGAGGTTTGCTCAAAGCGTAGGGGTGCGCTAGGAGTGCAGGGGTATGCTGAGTGCATCCAGGGTGTGAAAACTAGCCATTGGAACAATGAAATCTGGTAAAAAGAAAAAGTTAGATTTGGATGGGGCGGGCAGCCGACATTTAATAAGGCAATTTCTAGATATTTTTTATTATTTACTTGATGGTAATTTCCACGTGATATCTACTCTACCATTGGGCAATTGCCAAAGCTATAAAATAGTTGGGCTAGATTAGACAAGGGTTTCTTATCGCTTGAATAGCACGTACATGGAATGTTTGTCCTAGATGAATTTGTGTTGTAAGAATTCTTGTGCCTATAGCATCTCTTTCATTTCTGAGAAACTTGCTCCCTCTGACAGTAGCAATCCCAAGTTTGTCTTTCATGCCAGGGTGATGGCTATGAATCCTGCTGAACCATCAGAACTAGTAATCTCGGCGGAACAAGGCACTAAGGAAGTGGTGGAGATTGAATTTGAGGCTGAAGAAGTTTTCTCCACCCCAGTCACAAAGAAGGGAAAGGAAAAAGTAGAAGGCTCAGGGAAGCCCCCAAAACCCGCAAAATGGGTTGGGAGGAAGCCTTGTACCTCCCCGCAGAATGTAAAATCCTTGAAGGCGACGCCCAAGACGTGTTCTGCTCAAGATGAGGCTCAGCCTGCCAGCCAGATCAACTAGTTACCTCCCTTTGTTTGGTTGTGTAGGACCTCGATGTACACACCAAAGAACCTCGACAGCTTGATCACTTATTTGTAGATGTCGCTGACCCCAAAGAGGTCCCTATCATTGGTGAACCTATTGGGAAGCTTCACAAGATCAAATTCGATGATCACGACTTGGCCATTTTGGAGGCCTTCCCTGAGCTAGAGCCTGAATTATACCTTGACACAATTTAGGTAGACGATGGGATCAAAATTTTTCCTCAGCGCTGGGTGCATGGATTGGCTGGGTCGGGGCTCCTGAACTTGCTAAGGATGCCACACTTTGGTCACTACAATGTCATGGGCCAACTAGCCCGAAAATTTCTTGCCCTAATTCATGATGGCTTCTTGTGGATCTAGGATAGGATCCCCATCAACACTGCACTGGTTCACAGAATTACTGGCCTTCCCATGCACGGCCCCAACCCTTTGGAGTGCATGGGTAAAAAGTATGAGGCAGAAACTATTGACTATGTGTGCAAGACCTACCATGTGGAACGCAATACTCAACCTTTTATAATCAAGTCTATCAGCGATGAAGGCACGCAGTTGGGCACGATGTTGTTGGCATGCAAAATGATGAGAAAATGTCAAGTCACCTCTGTCCCAGCCTATGTAATTCAGTTAGCAAGCCAATGTGGGAAAGGGGTATGTTTTATCTGGGCCCAGTATTTTCGTGATGAGTTTCTGATTAATGTCCGCGAATCCCAGGAGCAAGGCCATGCCTTTTGTTATTCCTGGTTACTATTCCTCATATTGTTGATTGCCTGGGAGGCCCCTTCGGAGTCAGTCCT
This sequence comes from Pinus albicaulis, assembly GCA_034641835.2. Classification (NCBI taxonomy): domain Eukaryota; kingdom Viridiplantae; phylum Streptophyta; class Pinopsida; order Pinales; family Pinaceae; genus Pinus; species Pinus albicaulis. Next base: position 359,061,396 of record CM076581.1, on the reverse strand, counting down.
CCCTGACCTTACCTTGGAAATGTGCGAAGGGTTTTTTTATGTACACTTATGGGATTCTAAGGATCAACGTCTCGAGGACAACCAATTTTTCTGGGTCCTCTTTCAGAGTAGCTTGGCCGCAACCATTAACTCCCAACCACGGTTGTCCCCTGCCGTGTATGGCAGATACAAGGGCATTATGACATTTCATATCACTATGCACAGCGTCCAGATCAGAGCACACAAGCATAAAGCCTAGAATTCACTCCCTTATATGGTGGCGGATGAATAAATTGACAACTTCATTGGGTTGTGGCCCCCTAATTGGAATATTGGCTTCAAAACTGGCGTTAAGGGTGTCGAAGGAACTAGCACATCAAAATTCACCCCCCCTGTCATCATCAAGGATACCAGAGGTGCGACCATGAGTACCAAACAAGACACGAGCACGGCCACACAAAAGGATGCGCCACAGAAGTAGACCCTTGAGAAGTATGTCGAGGCAGAGACTCAGGTATATTCGCAGCCAAAATTGGGCACAGAAGGACTGGATGCAGGATGAATTGCCTCCCCACGCGGCACAAAGAAAACAAGCGATCTTGTCAAAATTCCTCGCAAGAAGCAGCGCTCTCAGCGGACGGAACTCAATGAGATAGTCACGTTGACTGATGGAGACCTTGAACAAATCACTGATGCGGTCACTCTAGCCGCGGAGGACAGATGGGTAGCCTTAGAGGAACAGCAAAAGGCTGCAGTCGACACAATCCAGGCTGAGCTCCGTGCGCTACAGTTGAAGGTAAATACATTGCAGACCAGTGTAACTCAGGTATACACACCTTTAGCTACCAGTAGCGCAGCATTAGTTACAGAAAAAATCTGCCTCTACTCTCTACCTGGCGCAACCCTTGTGATAAGTCCACCCGACCTAGGAATCCAAGTCTAGGCCAATACATAAGTCTAGCTGAATTTAGCTAGGCTACCTCATGAGGCCTTACAGGGTCTCCACACCTCTGTATTTTAGGAAATTTATAATCAAGATCAACAAGCACACCAACAACTCAGAGTGGTTGAATAAACAATTTATGCAAAGAATGCTAAAGTGTGCCTCGCCACCGCGAAGCACGCGGAGCTCAAAAACGTAACTCACCAACTTTGCGCAGATGTTACTACAGGGATCCCGGCCACAGCCACCCCTCAAGTGAAGGTATAAAGGTTGGCCGCAGCACTGAAGGCCTCCTGGGAGGAAGTTCAGATTTTCAAGACATGAATGGAGCAGCAGATCACTGACCTCCAGGCTAATTTGTAGCTTGAAACACCTCCGGAGGTATGAACCTAGAAAACTGCGCTAGTCACTGTGGCTATGAATGCCATTACAGGGAAAATCAGATAGGGTGCCCAACTATTATAAATGGCCATGCAGCTATGGACCAAGGTCCAACGTGATCTGATCCTGCGTGGCATCAACCAGGACCTGCGGTAGAAAGAAGAGTTCGAGACATTGGAAGCCACCCTACCCGCTTTAGTTCCTGCTCAGCATTTGACATGGCTATGCACCCATCATGCCCTCCAAGCTGATATTAAGGAACTCTGTCAAAAGAAGAAGGCCCTCGATGACCTCGTGAAGCCTTGGGATGCTAAGGCCCTCAAGATTTCACAAGATGTTGATGTCATGGTTAAGCAGCTGAAACAGACTCTGTAGAGTATCATTGCCACGATGGAAGGCCCGATTTCAGAAAATTTGGTCAACATCGCACAGAATGCCGCTACTCAGAGTGAAGGCATGATGTCTCCATTAGCTGAGGCGATCAGATTTTTACAGGAATAGGTGGAGCCCCACCATCACAGTAACTCAGGATGAGTCACAAGATTGTGTTGGGGGACTGTTGGAACAGGGTCTCCTAAAGCTTTGAATTTTGTCCATTTTTGAATATTTTTGTAATATTTAGTCTAACGCAGGGGTTTTGGGGTGGGTCAAAGCCCCTAGTGCATTTTAATGGGTCAAGGTTAGAGCAAGAGTCCGCAAACCACTATTTGTGGACAACTGTATGCATAGGCTAAATCATTATAAATAGATAAACCTTTTTGAGCCATAGGTAGGAAAGAATAGAGATTGATGGTAGTTGCGAATTGTTAGATCTGTTTGGGTTGTTAGGGTAAGGAATCTTGCTGGCTATGTGCATGGATATCCTCATTCCTACTGTGTGTGGACCCTATTGGTTGTGTGCATATGCTGTGTTGGATTATATTTGGTTTTGGAGGCTAATATATGAGAATCTAGTTAGAGTACCTCTACGTTATCTGAGTTTATGTATTACTGTTGATGCGAATAGTTGAATCTGTTCCACTTACTATTGGTTATCCATTATTGCTGTAGATCTATATTTATTATAATACATATTATTTCTGTGACCTATTTGTTAGGATATTCTAACAGATATGAAATAGTTAAGAATAACTTAGTCTAGTGTGGAGTTAGGTAAAGTGTGTTTCTTTACCATGTACAATTTTAACTTATAATCTGATGGTCATGATTTGTAGTGATCCGATGGTTATATCTCACCATGGTATTAACAACACTTTATTCATGGCTTAACACCCGATTGGTCCATGATCTCTATTTAAAGAGCATGGAGGGTCATTTGTTCGGTAACTGTTTATGAGAGAAACATATGTAACTTTTCTCTTTATATTAATAAATTGCCTGAAGTGGCCACATTGGCTCAGGCCATGGACTGTTTCCATCTTTGAGGGTTTTAACCACGTGATTATACTGGTGTACTAATTTGTGATTTGGTTGTGAGCGGTGACCTTTGGTTCTTGATCCAAACCATATAAACCATGTGAAGTCTAGCCTCAAAAAGAAGTTTGAAATGATAGACTTAGGACACTTGCATTATTTCCTTGGTCTTCAAGTCTTGCAATCCAAGGAAGGCATTACCCTCTCTCAGTCCAAGTATGCCTGTGATCTTCTACACCACTTTCACATGGAAGACTGCAAGCCATCCCCTTCTCCCTTTCAGTCTGGAGTCAAGTTTTCAGTCACTTGTACTACCCCTAAATTTGATGCTACCTTATACTTTCAACTTGTTGGAAAACTTCTATATCTAACCCATACCCATCCTGACCTTTCCTTTTCCATTGGTATTGTCACTCTGTAATATTCCTTTTTAGGAATTTCTGCAATATCTCCAATGAGGACGCTGTATAAGGAAAGCCATGCAATAAAAATGTATAACAGGATTTGGATCCTCTTATATATGATGTATTTAGCTTAAATATAGAATGGCATAATAAACAAACCATGCTAGCTACATTAAACATATCTCCCCAGCTCATATATGCTTAAAAACGCCCCAATCCCGCAACTTCATAAAATAGAACTGTTGAAGACTGCAAAAACGTAATTTTTATTATATTTATAGTAAAATATGGTTTCATACAGATCTAGAGCTTTCATTAATCATGTAATCATAAATAAGAGGTTTGACCTCTTTTACAAGCACATCAGAACACCCCAGCAAGGGTTTCCGGCAAAAAAGCAACACAAAATGCAGCACTGCAGAAAATAATGTTGTACCCAACAACTCTATATTGAAAAATACTAAATGTAATCTGAAATAGACAAATAATACATAAATTAACCAAAGGCCTTCCTCAATAGACCTCCCGGAGTGAAATAGACACCTCCTCCTCCAAAAGAAGCATAAAACAAGAGGGTTTCACCCAACTGCTGTTGCTACTGCATAAATGATGTAGTTACTGGAATTGATTGTGTTTTATGTGATGCAGAATGGATATTCTCAAGAAAAATGATGAAAATTAAGCTCAGTACCTCCTCCTTAGATATCCCAATCAGCTAGACCAAAGGTAAAGATGGAATTCCCGCATGAGAATTCTTTGCACTAAACAATGCTACAACTCCGGCTAAATAGTGGAAGCTTGCAATCAGTCATAAAACCAAAAAAAAGATGAATAATGAATGCCTTCTTTTATTCTATCTCCTCCTTCTTATCCTTGGTGAGCTTTCCCACCCCGGACCCCACTCATTGGTGATGTGACTTCGTTCAGAAGATTCCCCTTTCAAAACTGTGCTGCCCTAGTAGCTTTCCCTCCTCTTGTGACAGCACTGTTGACTTGGTCAACTGGATCTAGCTCATTGCTTTGCCCTTCTTTCACACCAATGTGGCTTTATTTTTTCCTCCTAATCCAATCCCTTTTCACACTGGATATGTTTTATTTTCTTCCCTACTTCTTATTTAAAAAATGGAGCAGTTATAATATTCCAAGTAGCAGTGGCTAATTGGGAATATTATAGTCCTCCCCACTCAAAATTTGTTTTCCCACAAGCAAGAGTAAAGAAGAATGCTACAAGATATTCTATCCCTCCCAAGTGGCATCCTCATCTGGTAGATTCCTCCATTGAATCAGATATTTTTTGATGACTTTGTTTCTCAGCTGCCTCTCCCTTGTGTCTAAGATTGCTTTTGGCTGCAAGATTAAGTGGCCCTCATCATCAATAGGGGGGAGATCCATGTTGGCAACTACATTCCTCCCAATGTCCTTCTTGAGGCAAGAGACATGGAAGATATTGTGGATCTTTCTCCCCTTAGGAAGCTCCAACTCATATGCTACCTTACTGATACATTTGACCACCCTATATGGCCCATAGAAACATGGTTTGAGCTTCTCGTCTCCCTTCTCCTTGAGTGTGGAATATTTGTAAGGCTGAAGACGCAGATAGACAAGATCTCGCACCTCAAACTGTCTTTCTATCTAACCACGGTCTGCATGCATCTTCTGCTGGTTCTGGGCAGTGGCAATGTTGTCTTTGAGTGCCCTGCGTATGTCCTGGTTCTCCTGAATCCATTCCTTTTCCCTTGGAGATTTAATTTCCCCAAACATAACATCATCAAATGAGAGTGCTTCATACCCATATAAGGCTCGAAATGGATTCATGCCAATATAAATATGGTGAGTAGTGTTGTAACAATACTCTCCCAAGTGGAGCCAACGCAGCCAAGCTCTCTGCTGTCCTACCACATAGCTCCTCAAGTAGCCTTCTAGCCACTTGTTCACTATCCTGGTCTGTCCATCGGTTTGGGGATGATAGCTAGTGCTTGGAGTCAAATCAGTCCCCACTAACCAGAAAAGTTCCTACCAAAAGCCACCCATGAAGCGGTTGTCCCAATCACTCACTATGGTCCTTGGGAGACCATGGATTCTAAATACATCTCTGAAGAACAGCTCAGCTACCTGTGAAATAATATAATGTGCAGAAATGGAAAAGAAAAGAGAGTACTTTGTTAGTCTATCAACAACAACAAAGATACAGTCCTTACCCTACACTTTTAGTAAGCCGATGATGAATTCCATAGAGATACTTTCCCACTTCCCATCCGGAATAGGTAGTGGCTACAATAACCTAGTAGGGTGAGTGTGTTCTCCCTTGTTATATTGAAAAATGGTACACTCTCTGACATGTTGGAGCACATCCTCCTTGAGACCCTTCCATAAGAATCTCTCTCTGATAGCTCAGTAAGTCTTTGTGAAATCTTGATGCCCGGCAAGTGGGGAATCATGTGATGCCAATAAGATCTTCTCCTTGAGCTTGGAATTATTAGCCAAGAAAATCTAGTCCCGGTAATAGATGACCTCATTCATCTCTCTAAACCTCTCATCCGATAACACCCCATAAAGTATCTCACATGCAAAGTCATCTTTGGAATACTCAACTAAAAGTTGAGCTTTCCAATCTGCGTCCATGCCCCTCAAAGACGACGTTGTAGGCCTCCTAGATAGTGCATCAGCTACTACATTGCTCTTTCCCTTGACATATTCTATGTCAAAATAATAAGCTTGGATTTTTCTCACCCACTTCTGTTGTCTCTCCTAGAGTTGTCTCTGTTCAAGGAAGAATCTAAGGCTGTTATGATCAGTCTTCACCTTGAACTTATTCCCCACCAAGTATTTCTGGAATTTGGCTAATGCATGCATGATAGCCAACATTTCTTTATCATAGATGGGGTATAGCCTCTCATGAGGGAGAAAATTCCTGCTCTCAAAGGCTATAGGATGCCCACCTTGCATCAAGACTGCCCCAATACCTTCACCTGATGCATCGCATTCTAGCACAAAAGGTTGATCAAATTCAGGAAAAACAAAAATAGGACAACTACTCATTACCTCTTTGAGCTTATCAAAAGCGCTCTGCATTGTAGGTGTCCAATGGAAAGCTCCCTTCTTTGTCAAGTCTGTGAGTGGTGCTGCTAGTTGTGAAAATCCTTTCACAAACTTTCGGTAATAAGTGTATATGCCCACAAACCCTCTGATTTCTGTAACATTCCTGGGTTCAGGCCAATATCTGTAGCCTGGATCTTCTCCTCATGTACCCTCACTCCATCCACTCCTATGATGTGCCCCAAATACAACATCTCTGTGAGGCCAAATTCACATTTGGAGAGCTTGGAATAGAATTTCTGCTCCTTGAGGATATGTAAAACTATCTCAATATGCTGCAACTGCTCCTCCCAAGTGCGGCTGTAGATAATAATATCATCAAAGAAGACCAATACAAACTTTCTCAAATGACCACGGAAGATGTGGTTCATGCAGGATTGGAAAGTTTCTAGAGCATTGGTCAATCCAAAGGGCATTACCAGAAACTCAAAATTCCCATAGTGACATCTGAATGCTGTCTTGGGATATCTTTCTCCCTCACCTTGATTTGATAATACTCAAATCTCAAATCAATCTTGGAGAAGTATTTAGATCCACTCAACTCATCCATGATTTCATCGATCCTGGTGTCGAGCCATAAAAAGGTATCTTTTCAAACACCTAATTAGCTTACATTAATCATCAATTCGGGAGCGAATTTTTATTTCAAGAGTGTACTCTGTCTGAGGCTAAAATTATCTAAGAGTAATGCTGTGAAGATGCAGTACAGAATTATGAATACAAGAATAAAAAAATTCTTGTGAAGGAATCTAATTACAACAACACAAATGGAAATGCTCTGAAACTTTAATTAAATCAAACTAAAAAACATCGATTAGGGATACAATAGCAATAACTCTTTCCCTTAGAAATCGATGCAAGATAACCAATCTGGGGACTTGGAAGCAATAACCAATGTCCTCTACAGTTGGTGATATTTAAAACATTCGGAATGAAATCAAACTCGAACTTCTTGCTGATAAAGATAACTGAAATGAACTGCAAAGGCTAAAAAGGAACAACAACTTGTAACTCCTACGCATACACAGCAACTGTAACCAACTATCTGCTAAAGTAAAGCTATGAATCAAAAGTAAGAAATAACTAGAAATGGAACAACAATATAATTTGAACAACAATTACAAACTTAACTAACTTCAATCTATTGCTGGCCAATGCTACATATCAATCGATCACAAAGAATCATAAATTAATAGAATAATAACTTAGAGTCGAATACAGAACAATAAAGCTTCACAATTATAGCAAAATAAATGAACAACAAATGTATTTCTTGCAAATAATCAAATAGCAATACAACTCATTAATGAATCTGTATCCAATCTAACGGTAGTTAATCAACTCTGTAATCGAAATAAACTGTAAACACCACTTCACACAACAGTAAACAAAGATTAAAAATACAAACAGCAAGGTAATTCCACCAGAGTCGGGCCCTTAGCACCATTGAAACACTATTGGGCTACTTCAGAACTTAATAAATGAAACGAAATGTGTGCTTGATATTAATTGAACATAAAGTATTACAGAGGTTGTTCTCTCAAAGACGAGAGTCAATAAACATAGTATTACAGAGGAAATGTCTAAATATAAGAAATTTTTCCAACCCCCTCATCACTAAAGGACATTGCTTTATATATTAGACCCTGACGGACAATACAAGGAATAAGATGAGTTTTAACAGCGATTCGCTCCTCTTCATTTTGTTATCATCTTGTTTAATTTGACCGAGGCCGAGCTGTCCCCTGCCTATTTTTAGCAATTCATTCAGATCTCCTTGTCTTTGGCTGGATGTGGTTCAACGCTGATGGAGTAGAAATTACATTGATCTCAGCCTCGCCTTTGGTACAGCTGTTCGCTTCATCTAATCCCTATTTTATATTCACTTCTCTTCATTTTGTTATCATCTTGTTTACTTTGACCGAGGCCGAGCTGTCCCCTGCCTATTTTTAGCAATTCATTCAGATCTCCTTGTCTTTGGCTGGATGTGGTTCAACACTGATGGAGTAGCAGTTACATTGATCTCAGCCTCGCCTTTAGTACATCTGTTTGCTTTGTCTAATATTTTTTTTATCAACAAAAAGCATCCTTTAGTCATCTTCTTACAATGAACGTAAACCTTTCCAATCCCAGCATAATTCTTATAATAAATTACCTTCTCAAGGCAAAAAGGAGTATGTCTATAGTAAAAGAATGAGAAAATACACAGTAATTTCATACCTTTTTCACTGCCCAACATACCCCCCCGCTTAATCTTTTTCATGTCCTCATGAAAACTATAGTTCACATGGAGAGCAGTCAAAGAATAAGCCAGATAAGGTTTGTCATCAAAAATCCTAAAACCATGTAGTGCAGCTAATTCCTCAAAAACATTTTATGTCTGTCCTTCAGGGAGTTCATAAATGGCTTTGTAGTCTAAAGCAAGATACCATGCAATAGGGCTTCAGAACCTACACCCTAGCCAGAATGGTCCTTCTTTTAAAATAAGATGACTATAGGAAACCAAGCGGTCTGCGGCTAGCCCAAAGTTTTTATAATTAAATGGTTCTCTGTTTTGCACATTCTGATTGGAAATTCTCCACCGGACCTTAGCTGCTATATAAGCTTGGTCTCTAATGGATAAGAAATAATCTGTTCCATTTGTTATCACTCAGATTTTCCTTGAAGTTGTTGGGAAGAGGAAAGGGGTCCGAGGTAACCAAAAACCAACTTTTCGGTATAGAATCTAGACAATCTGTACCCAGAGAGGGCTCTCTCTTTAAGTTTTAGCTTTGCTTTTTGAAAGATATTAGGCTAGTTATGAAAGTACAAGGATTTTGATTGTGTTTGGGTGATGAAATTCTATAGCAGAAGGGTAAGACTGAATAGTTTAGGACATTGGGCTAATGGAGTCAAAGAAAGATGGCTTAACTAGATTAAGTTTCTTAACAAGAGATGGTTTCACAGGGTAAGGTAATCAAATAGGGAACAATTTAATATCTAAAATGAATGGAATGAACTTCAAAATTGGTGAAGGGAAATTAAGAATCCTTCAACATATTTGAAAGAGGGAACTTTAATGATTATTAATAAAGAGCAATTAAGTATTCTTTACCAAATAATCAAAATGAGTAAACTAGAAAACAAGAGCAATCAAGAATTCACTGTTTAAACTAGTTCAGAAGAAAACATTAAGAATAATAATGATTGAAAACAGATTTCACTTAAGCACTTTTTGAATTATTCCTTTTCATTTATCATCCATATATGAAACACAGATGGTATAATAAACAAGCATAAAACTTTAAAACATAAGAGATAGATGACTTATTGATCCGTAGTTTGATTCAAGAATCTTGTGAAAAGTCCTTTGCATTAATTCCTTATCCAGCTAGCCATGCAAAAATTGTCCAACAACACTTTATTCCAAAGTAATCAATATTACAACAAAATCTATGAATTCCACCCCCTCAATACTCCAATAGAGGGAGTATTTATACAAAAAATTATCAAAAATATCTCCTAACAAAATGAGATATAATCTAGGATGACTCATGGATATGTTACAATAAAATAAATACAGATGGTCTCGTAGATAAGAGAAAAGATAACCGATGTTGTGCTATTCCCATTTTTTATGAATGTGCTGGAGGCAGGCCCTAGGATTTGGCTTGTTGCTGTCCTCTTTAGTAACTCTATATTGGATGCTCTATTTTATTGATACTCTTTACTTGTACTGATACACTTTGACCTCTATTTGATCTCTGTTTATCCTTTTTATCATGACTTACTGTAGTAAAAAATAACAAAATCATGTAAGGATAATTTTTACAAAAGTTCTAACATCTCTTCCCACCATTGAGCTTCCGGTATTCTGGTTCTTTGAAGCTTCCTCAGAGTCTCATCAGTCTCTGTATATCTAAAGAAAGTAGGCTGAATTGGGAATAAGTGCTTTACCTCATGCTCGAGATAAAACAAAAAAATTCCAGACCGTCATGAAGAATTTTGCCTGTAGGCAATGCTGTTGCTACTAATGAACTAGTTGATGAACTATCCTGGTTGTCAGCATATTTATTCAATTTCTCAACATAGCTTTCAAGGCTCATTAGCTTATCATATGAAACTAAAGGATTTGGTAATCCTTTACTCTGCAAAAGATCCAATCTTTTAGTAAAAGCATAGATTTCTTCCTACATATCAAAGCATCTTCTTTCTAGGTTTTGCATCAGAGTTCTTTTAGTAAAAACTATTTTTATCTCCAAAATTGTTCCTGTTCTATCTTGGATACCTAGCTCTTCAAGTTGATATATTTTCTTGGTGTTTAAAAATTGTATGAGCTCATTGGATTCTTCAAGCATATTTCCTAATTCTTCTCTTGCCTTTTGAACTTCCTCCAGTGCCAATTTAACTAAATCATTCTGCTCATACATTATTTGAATTGATGGCCAGACATCATTTATTGACTGAATGATGTTGGTCCAAAGAATTTATTTTATTTCCTTCAAAGGCTTCTCCAATGTGAGATCCTTCTCTAATGATTTAACCAATTTTTCTAATCTGTTGACATCTCTTGTTTTTTCTGCAACACTCATCTTTGAAAGATCATATTTTTGTTCTAAAGTGATAAATTGTACCTTTGTTTTCTAGAGCACTGTCACCTGAATTTTCAATTCCTCCATTGATTTTATTAATTCTTCAGTGCTTAAATTGGAAGTGTTGCCTGGTAATAATCTTGTTGATTGATCTATTGTTGTTTTACCTTTAATCACTTATGTTGTTGTAGATGCTGGAATGTTTGACTGCTTGTCCTTTAATGCCTTTTCAAGTTCTTTTTCAGTCTCATTCAGTTGCTCATTAAGTTTCAAGAGAAAATCCACCAATTCTTCTTCAGAATTTTGCTTAATTATCTCAGTAGTCTGTCGATGCCTTGAAGATGGTAGCTTCAGTTGTTTTCTTAAGGCTGCAATATCATCATCTTTCTTCTTAATCAAGGCTTCTATACCCTTGACATCTTTGGGATTATGACCCAATCCAATAATTATTTCTTCCAAAGTCTTTATTATGTTGTTCTTGGCCTAGGAAGAGGATTTTTCAAGATGCAATTGAGCAAAAGTATTATCCAAGGAATTCTGCAATCTTTGAGCAGTCATTGATTTATCAGTCAAAGTTGAGTAAATCATCTCTCCAGTTTGTTTGTGCAGCTCAATCTGATCCAAAGGATGGATATCCTAAGCCATGACTTCAAAATTGGTTCTGACATAATCTGCAGCTGTTTGAGGCTGCTGCACTTTGGGTTTGGAATGACTCATCACCAGTTTACCCTGCTGGATGTCATAAGCTGACATCAGTCTTTGTTGATTTTTGGGAGCCATATTCAAATATTGATTGTAGACTTGAAGTCTTAATGGATCATTTCTGGCCTTTATATTTATAAATGTCTTTTTAATATCCCAGGCATCCTTCACTGGTGGTTTGAAGGAAGATACTTTTGTACTTTGCTGTCTTTGTAGCTCCTTTCTCTGTGAATTAGTGGATGTCCCACTGATTGTGCATGTTTGCTAACTATCTAACTCTTCTCTCCTCTAACTATCAGGGGTTTCTTGAACAAATTCTACTTCTGAAAGAGGATTTAATCTTTGTATTTTGACATCAATTTGTTTTGAAAATCCACTGATAGGGGTAGCTATTTTTGCATCTCTTTTCTTACCTTTTTCTTCATTGAGAGGAGTTTGCAAAATTGAAATTTCTGCCACATTAATCTGAGTGGGGGAAGTCTGTATTTGGGCCTGTTCCTTAGAAGTTTCAGGATGCTCTGTCATTTTGAATTTCTCTGTAACTTGAATATCAGTCTCCTTTTCCTTCCCTTTGGATGCTACTATGGCTAGTGCACTGATTTCCTGAAAATTTTGCTGAGAGGTTCCAGGAGAATAAGGACCAATTCCTGGTCTTTGCACCTGCCCAAAAGAGTCCAGGTCAAGTATTTTCTCAAGGTATTTCATAATATTTTCAACACTGACCTATTCACTATCTTGTTCTACTAATGTCCCTTCCATCCATTCATCCATATTTGGAAATTGTTCAATTCTGGAATTCTATGGTGAAGGTATGGTGACAGTTTGTTTTTCATCCTCCTATCACAAATAAAAATGTTTGGGTCATAAGGTACACAGTGGAAACTTTTTTTCAATTTGAGATAATCTTCTAGGATTCTTTCATCTTCTTTTCCCGCATCTCTAGAATTACAGACAAAAGGACCTAATTGACTCTTAATTATGAGCTGAGCTTTTTTCTTTGCATTGCAAAAATGGCCTATGTCTGAATTTATCATTTTTCTGAAATACTCTAAGGCAAAGAGCCTCATTGGGACATACTTTGGTAACTTGAAAGGACATATCTCACACCCATATATTCTAATTTCTGTATGATTCCGGTATAGGTACCAATCACCTATCCTGTATTGCTTGGAAAGTTGGAGAATTTTCTTCATATCATTATTGACCCTAGGAGGGAAAACTCCTGTTAATAAGGTAATTGCAGGGCGCAAAAATAGGTCAATGAACTCATTGTAGGAATAAGGAGAATCAGAGGAATTATGGAAGATTGCAGACCAAAAAATTACAGACCTTGGATTTCCTTTGGCATCAAGTTTCATGACATGGAAAGGAAAACTCTCTGATTGATAATAAAGCATGAGATGGTATATAACAGTGGAATATTTGAAAACTCTTTCATCTTCCAATCTCATGAACTTGTCATGAATTTTATCAACAATTTAGGAAGAAAAATCATATTTGACAGCAGGGGGCTGTCCAGAGGTAAAAATTGACAGCGACACTAGGGTTAACTTATCAACATATTCACTAGTGTTGAAACCCATTATAGAAGATATAATATTCAAAATGAGTCTACCAATATCTGTGAAAAAAGTATATCCATAAGGAGGAGGGCCTTTGGGTTGATGTTCTTGAAGCATAAAATTCTGACAGAGGCAATTTAACTCTTCTTGGGATAAATTGGTCGATTTTTCAAGTAAATCTTCCATGGAAAGGGGATTCAGGGCTTGACCAGGATGAAACTGTAACATTTCGTTGAAAGATTGAGCATTTATTGGGAAAATGACGGTTTGACTCAGGGACATGACTGCTTTTTGATTGGGATCATAATTGGCATGGCAATGATGAATTATTTTGGGAAAAATATGAACTGAGGGTAAAAGATACATTGGAAGTGTTGTACATATCAACCCCTCCATTCAGAAATTTGGCCAACAGCCCCATTCAAATCTGTTTAAATCCCCCGTCGTGGCCATAAAACCCCATTTTCTGCCTATCGCTACCCTTTTCCGCCCAAAAAATACACTCTGCAAAGGTTAAGATCCGCATTTGAAAACATATCGGGCCTAGCCCCTGCAGTCTTAGCCCCTTTGTTTGGATTCTCACATGACCCGGGCGCAAAACCGTGTGCCGGACAGGCAGGAGCTTATTGTCAAAGATTTCGGGCGCGTCTGGAGCCCTCCGATCAAAAAAAAATTGACGGAGCGGAGCCATGCTTACCGTGGTGGTCCCTGCGCCCGTACCCGTTGAGAAACCGGCGATTTCATTTCGCACCACCATTGCTGAGAGGGCGGTATTCTCCGCGGGGCCAGCGATTCCATAGATCGCATGACAAGTGTCCTCATGTACGATTCCCGAAACCGCCCATTTCGCACATTATTGTTGAGTCAAAGGTCGGGCAACGGAATCCATAGCAGTTGTCAGATCTCGAAGCCTCCATCCAACAGTGGTCGTCCTCTGGAGCTGCACGCGTTTTAACCTATGTCAACCGCGTCCCTGGCCCACCTTTGATTGCCCTCCGGTTCATTTTAACCGTCGATCTCATTCAGAGATCGTGTGGCCCATAATCACTCGCATTCTCCCCACTTGACTAAGTCCTCCGCCACGTCATCTGTTCTCCTTGGCTTTTCGTGCGCCTACGTGTCACCACCCCGCGTGCCCATTGTATTTCCATTCTCGCCACCTATATACATGCGTTGCACCCATTTTCATCATTTTTTATTTGTACATTATGTTTTACATGGGAAACTTACATCCTGTGTGTTTACCAAAACCTCTCTGTAATTCCGCCGTCACCCCACGTGTTCTTGCCATGTAGCCATATCATCGATGCCACCATTGTCTCCACCTCCACTCCCCTTGCACCTGTGTCTAGTTTTTCTAATATATTTGTGAGTTTTGCAGGTTTATATGGAGAAGGAGCTGCTGCAATATATCGCCTCCGTTGCAGAGGCCAAGATCTTCTCTAAGGACAGTCTTTAAAAGCAGAAATTTAAGAACAAGGCTGGCGGTGGTTGCTATGATATGACCCCATTAATGGAAGCATAAATAAAATCCATTGAACCCTAAAGACGCCTGCAGAGGGAAAGATTACACAGCAAGAAATATTAATTGGGCGGCATACAAATATCAGTGAAGATCGAGAAAGCCAGTGCCCAGCCTTATGATTTTGAATTTTAATTCAAATATTTGAAGACCGGGAGTACCATGCACAACACAAGCAACCTCAAGGTTTTATTGCAGTAGATTTTTCTCTTCCATTCAAGTACAGAACATTTGTATATTTTATTCTTTGTATCTTGTTAAGAGTATATTTTCATCCTCGGCATTTATTCGATGAAGCAGCAGCAGAGTACTTGCACCAGTTCAGCATCGTCAAACAGTATAGGCGGGTTTTTCTCGTCAATTTTTTTTAATGAGTCAATTCAATGTACATTACCTACCTCATTCTCTAGAGTTTTCGGTCTTTCCTATAAAAGCCAAGAAGTTGTAAGGGTTCCAGATTTCTATCAGTAAACTGTGCAGTGAGAAGTTCTTGTATACATATTGTAACACTTCTGTATGAAGGCTCAGAGCTCGTAGGGTCTCAGTGAGGAGGAGTTATAACTGTAATGAGAATTCTGGTCTTTGGTATCTCACAGTATGTAATTTTCTCTTATGTGTTAATATAAAATCTCATTCCATGCTATTTATCTTCTTGTATCATGTTCTAGAATGCGAGTGGCTCACTGGTCTTAAGTAAGGATTCATCCTAGTTGGTGCCCATACTTGGATTAGTTAAGTTCTTTAAATAGGCCTAGTGATGATATACTGTTCCATGTTCATTTCATCCATATTTTCTGCTATATTAGTTACTTGAGGAGGGTGCTTTTAAAACACCATTTTCATGTATGGATTCTTAGTTGGATAAGCCCATATTTGGTTTTGTTGTGTATTTGGGTATCAGCCTCATGCTAACTAGTATCTTCTTCATGTTTCTTCACTGCATCCACTTTCTAATATTTGATTTCTGTGGCATATTATTTGAACTGGCCCTCTTTGCAGTAAGCTGTCTCTTAACTGTCTGATGCTTTTGTATTAGAGTTTTGCATGCTGTTCCTACATTATTCTTATATTTGTATCAGCTTCTGAGAGAGTTTGGTTCCGTTTAAACTAATATCCTTGTTTTTCAAGAGATAGTAAGAGAGCGTTTGGATTGACAACCCAAGCTATATTATGAGCTCCTTGCTATGTTAAGATGTCCTAGGCACTGGTCTATAGCAACTCTAGGCTGTCTCTAGGGTAGACAATAATTGTCGACAACATATTTTTGGCGCCGTTGCCGTGGACGAATTTGAGAATATCAGTTTCCCTGGGCCTCGAAAAATCATATTCACTCTCTAATCAGGTGAGCATACAGAGTTGAAGAGTTGTGTATCTCTCACCTTGGCGACTCCACTGTTCTTTATTTGATAAATATATCGGTAGTCTTGGCTCCTTGAAAGCCACATTTGAGGTCAGATACTGCTAAATCAAAGATATCTTTTGTGCCTGACCCAAAAAATATTGTACATAGGAGAAGTTGGAGAGAAAGACAGTCAGTTCGTGCTGAAAACCCTGAACATTCTGTAGAAGACTTCCCATCCTCCTCTTCTCAAGAAATCCCAGTAGAAAATCCCGACTTCACTGAGGAAAATCTCGAATATTACTCAGATAGTCCACCCCGGAGAAGTGCAAGAACAAAAGAGAATTTTCATCTTACCCCTAAGGTTGAGGAAGTCAAAGAAGTTACAGAAGTAATCCCGGTTAACCGTGAGCTGTTTCCATCTACACCCCAGGCTTCTGTACAATATATTCCCATTGTTATCCATACTCCGCTTCCTCCTCCTCCTCTTCCTCCATTTGTACATCAGATTGTTGTTGCAGCCCCACCTCCTCCAATGGCTAATGTACTAGCATTTCTCTTGAACAAATATGCTCCACTGGCCTTACCCCAAGTGCTAAATGATATGCCGTAGGATTATTTGAAGATTCTGCCTAGATTTAATGGATAAAATGAAGTTGATGCTTAGAAACATCTTGAGAATTTCTGCTCCTTTGCAGAGAACTTTAATGTTGAACATTTGGATGTGGTCTTAAGATTGTTTGTGCAATATTTGGATGGTGAAGCCAGAAAATGGTTCAAGACCTTGGGAAACCATTCAGTGACCACCTGGGATGACATGGAGAATACTTTTCTCAGGAAATGGGGAGAAAAGAAAGACCATGGATAGTGTCTTACTGAATTCAATACTCTTAAGAAGAAACATAATGGAGTGTCAGAGTTTATCAAGAGATTTAATAAGTTATATCTAAATCTCCCTGCTGATATGAAGCCACATCAGAATGCTGCCAAAGTTGTTTTCATAGAAGCATTTGACTTAGATTTTGGATTCTCTCTAAGGGAAAGAAAACCTGCTACCTTAGATGATGCTCAGTCAGATGCTCTTGAGCTGGAAGCAAACTTTGCTTCCACTGGAAAATTAAAATGAAAAGCTGAACAGGAAACTAAGAGAAGAGGTAAGGAAGAGGTCTCTACCTCCAATCAAGACAAGGACGTAGACAGAATTGAAGAAATGAGCAAAATGATCAAAAATATGTCTAATAAACTGGGTAAGCTAGAATTGGAGACTAAGAATGCAGCTTCCAAGAATTTCTATAATGCTCCAATCAGAGGATACAATCCCCAGTATAAGAGACTACCATTGCAAATATTGCCAAGGGAAGCAAAAGAGCAACCAGATCAGGTACCACACCCATTGTACCTGGAAGGTCCAGCAGATGACTCCATTGAAGACGCTGCTTATGAACTAGAAGATTCAAATTTTTCTTTCTCAAACAATGATGAAGTGGAATGCCCATTGCAAGAAGAAGAAGAAGCTGAGATTGATCATTATTGTAAACAATTTTCTGACTTCATGCAAGCGCAATTCAATGTAAAATATGATCTCAGATCTTCAAGGAAGAGGACCAAGACTAAAGATGAAGAACAGGAGCCACTTCAAAAGGGGGAACCTGCTCAGAGAGAACCATCAGTACAAAAAGCTGCTGAAAAAGGTAAGAGTCCTCTGAACAAGCCTTCATAGTCTAATGACCAAGCCTCTTCTTTTTCAAAAATAGTCAATCCTCCCAATGTTGATTCTGTGTCCAAAGAAGTTAAATCCTCAGCTGAAAATAAAGAGTCGAAAGATGCTGTAATAGAAAAGCCCCCACCTGCTTTTAGTTTGCAAAAAGAACTTGAGAAAATTAAAATCCCAGTCCCCTTGACCGAGTTGCTAAAAAAACATGCATATCAGTCTCAAGTTACTTCTTTTATGCTCCCTCCTGAAATATCAATTGTGCCTGATAGTTTAAACCTTCAAGAAGAAAGACCCATGGTAGTCATTGGCCCACATGTTGAGGAAGTAGATCCTTCTACTCCTCCTTTTTATGTGTCTCTAGTTATTCATGACTTGCTGTTACATAATTGTATGTTAGATTCTGGGGCTTCCCATAATCTTATGCGTCTATCTGTCATGGAACAACTAGGACTACAAATCACACGCCCATATAAATACCTTTATTCATTTGATTCCAAAAGAGTCAAATGCTTGGGGATGATTAAAGATTTAATGGTCAATTTGGCCCAAATTCCAGCAAAGAGTGTGGTCATGGACATTGTAGTGGTTGATATCCCAACCCGCTTTGGCATGTTGCTGTCAAGGTCCTGGGGTACAAAAATTGGTGGGTCAATTAAACTGGATTTAACATATGCTACGATCCTATTTTTTGGTGGACAGGAGAGGAGGTTATACAGAGAGACTAAATTTGTCAAGGTAGTTACTAAGGCTGATAACTCTGAAAATTCACCAGTCTATAGTAAAGAAGGAGATTTTTCATGCTTTATGCTAGAAGAAGATCAAAATTATGTGCATGAATCCTCCTTCAAAATTAAGGAAGAGCAGCCTTCAGAAAATAATGAAGCTAGAATCTGGACTTTACATTTTGATGGGGCAAATTCAAGAGAAGGCAATGGAGCTGGGGTATTATTGATCTCTCCTACAGGAAAATGGGTCCCACTATCCTTTAAATTGGAATATGAGGCTACCAATAATGTAGCTGAATATGAAGCACTTTTGTTGGGATTACAGGCAGCCAAGAATATGGGCATACAAAGTTTAAAATTCATGGGAGACTCTGAGCTGGTGGTAAGGTAGGTCAGAAATCAATGTCAAACTAAGCATCCACGGCTGAGAGCCTACAGAAATGAAGTATGGGACATGGTGGAAAATTTCTTCTCGGCTTTTAATATACAGTTCATGCCCCGGGAGCATAACAGAATGGCAGATTCTCTTGTTGTGGCTGCTAGCACATTTCGCCCTCCACAGAATCCTCTTTTGAGGTATGAAATTGAAGTACGATACAGACCATCAATCCCAGATAATGTTAAACATTGGCAGGTATTTTAAGATGATGAACATATGAAGAGATTCTTGGAAACAGTGGGAGAATTCTCCAATATGGAGATTGATGATAATGAAGAAGAGGAAGCTGAAAATGTTGTAGAAAACAAATGGGAAGAAAAAATAACAGGCAATAAAGTGCTGCAGCTAAAATGGAATATCATACCTAGAGGGCTGGTGCCTCTAGAAATATTGTTTGATAAAAACGATGTCCCATTGCAGCACAGTAAAACAGTAGAAGAAGAACAAGTGGAAGATTTAAATCTGGGTACTTATGCTGATCCCAAAATTGTCAAATTATCCAAAAAGGTCTCAGAAGAATATAAAGAGAAATATCTGAAACCATTTCAGTTATATAAGGATGTATTTGCATGGTCTTATCAAGACCTTAAAACTTTTGATGTTGATATAATGCAGCATAAAATTCCTTTGAGAGAAGATGCAAAGCCTTATAAGCAGAAGCTCGGGTAGATAAATCCTCTGCTGCTTCCCTCTATTGAAAAAGAAATCAAGAAGCTACTGAAGGCCAAAATAATTGTGCCACTAAGATACTCAGAATGGGTAGCAAACCTTGTTCCTGTTCGAAAGAAAAATGGAGAAATAAGGTTGTTTGTAGATTTCAGAAACTTAAATAGAGCATCTTTAAAAGATAATTATCCATTGCCTAAGATGGATCACATTCTGCAGAAAGTGGTCGGAGCCTCCAGAATGTCAATGATGGATGGGTTTTCTGGTTATAATCAGGTAGCTATGTTCCCAGAGGATCAGAAGAAAACTGCATTTACAACACCATGGGGAACATTTATGTATGCCAGGATGCCATTTGGATTAATTAATGCAGGAGCTACTTTTCAGAGGGCAATGGACATAGCCTTTGTTGGAGAGAAGGACAAGTTTCTGGTGGTATATCTGGATGATATTACAATATTTTCCAAGAATGATGATGAGCATATAGAGAATTTGCGGAGAACATTTGAAAAATGCAGAAGGTATGGTATTTCCTTCAATCCTCAAAAATCTTTATTTGCATTAGATGAGGGAAAAATCTTAGGGCACATTGTAACTAAAGATGGTGTGAAAATATACCCTAAGAGAGTTGAAGTTATAAACAATATTCCTTTACCCAGGAATAAGAAGGAAGTACAAGTATTTTTAGGCAGAATCAATTTTCTGAGAATATTTATTCCTAATTATGCCGAGATAGTTAGGCATATAACTGACATGCTTAAAAAGAACAATGAGGTCAAATGGTCCCAAGAATCTAGAGATGCATTCACAAGGATAAAACAGGCATTTGCTGAAGCACCTGTGCTGGCCGGACCTGATTATACAAAGCCTTTTATGATATTTTCATTTTCCTCACCTCATACTGTAGCTGGAGTTTTATTGCAGAAAAATGAAGATGGATATGAGCAGCCAATAGCCTTTTTTAGTCAGGTATTACATGATGCAGAATTGAAATACAATATATTGGAGAAGCAGGCATATGCCCTGGTGAAGTCTCTTAAAGCTTTTAGAATGTATATTTTGCAATCTCACATCACTGCATATGTCCCTACAGTAGCTGTCAAAGACATTCTTGTTCAGGGGGATAGTGAAGGTAAAAGAGGAAGATGGATTGCAAAAATTCAGGAGTATGATTTGGACATAAGGCCCACTAAGTTGGTTAAAGGACAAGGGTTAGCCAAAATTCTGTCTGAATCAAATCATCAGGCTCTAGGCATAAATTTATCCATGATAGCAAATGAAGAATCTGAGAAAGGAGAAGAATAGCAAGGACTAGAGATGGCCTCTCAAAAGATACAAATAAAATATCTCACTAGTCCTTGGTACAAAGAAATAGTTGAATATCTCTTAACTCTCAGCTGTCCTCCAAGTTGTGGTAAGATAAAATAAAGGGCTGTAAGAATGAAATCACAAAAATACATAGTTGCTAATGGGCAGCTATATTGGAGAGATCCTTCAGGTATATTACTATTATGCCTTACAGAAAGTGAAGTAGAAAATATAATGATAGAATTTCATGAAGGAATCTGTGGAGGACATTACAGTTGGAGGACTACAGCTCATAAAGTTCTGAAGGCTGGTTTCTATTGGCCAAAATTATTTGGAGATGTTTTTAATTGGGTTAGAGCATGTGATAAGTGTCAAAAATTTGCTGAAAGACAAAATCTGCCTGCTTTGCCCCTAATTCCAGTTCATATAGATGAACCATTTCAACAATGGGGATTAGATTTTATTGGAGATATACATCCCCCTTCAAGTGGCCAACATAAATGGATATTGACTGCAACAGATTACTTTACAAAGTGGGTGGAAGCCATACCTGCGAGAAATGCTACAGATGCTGTAATCATCAAATTCATGGAAGAGAACATCATATCCAGGTTTGGCTATCCAGCTAGAATTGTAACTGATAATGCACAGGCCTTCAAGTCCAATAAATTTGTAAATTTCTGCCAGCAATATAATATTGCATTAAATCACTCCACATCTTACTATCCACAGGGGAATGGCTTGGCAGAATCTTCCAACAAAACTCTGGTGAGGGCCTTGAAGAAGACAATTAATGAGAATCAAAAGAATTGGGATGCCCAATTGAAATTTGCTCTGTGGGTGAATAGAGTAACCAACAAGAGAGAAACTGGGAAATCTCCTTATGAACTGGTATATGGGCGAGCAGTTGTGTTTCCTGTGCAATTGGCTTTGCCAGTGGCACGTTTCATGCAGGAAAGTCAGGAAGAACCAGATGACATGGTTAGAAGAATTAACCAACTGGTAGAATTGGAGGAAACACGGAGCCAAGTGAATCAGAGATTAGCGGAGTATCAGGAGAAAATGAAAAACATCTTTGATCAGCATGCAAAAGACAGGAAATTTCAAATTGGTGATCTGGTTCTCAGATGGAATGTCCGGAGGGCTGAAAAGGGAAAACATGCTAAATTTGATCCACTTTGGTTTGGCCCATTTAAGATTATGGAGCTAAAAGGTAATAATACATTTATTTTAGAAAATTTGCAGGGCGACTTGTTAGATGCCCCTGTGAACGGCCAATTCCTAAAGCCCTACTTTCAATTTTGATTGGGGCAGAGTATGCTTGTTGTATTATATTGTATATAGAATTTTTTCCAGTTTTTATTTTAATAAGGGATGTGTGCTAATGAGTTTTGAGGAAAAAGCAAAAGGTGCTAAAGAGCAGAATCCACTTAGAGCATGATCAGATGGTCTGCAGGTTCTCGACATGTCCAAGGATGAACATGCCGTCCCCAGTTGGAGCCGATGTTGTACATATCAGCCCCTCCATTCAGAACTTTGGCCAACAGCCCCATTCAAATTTGTTTAAATCCCCTGTCGTGGTCATAAAACTCCATTTTCTGCCTATTGCTACCCTTTTCCGCCCGAAAAATACACTCTGCAAAGGTTAAGATCCGCATTTGAAAACATATCGGGCCTAGCCCCTGCAGTCTTAGCCCCTTTTTTTGGATTCTCACATGACCTGGGCGCAAAACCGTGTGCTGGACAGGCAGAAGCTTATCGTCAAAGATTTCGGGCGCGTCTGGAGCCGTCCGATCAAAAACAAATCGACGGAGCGGATCCGTGCTTACCGTGGTGGTCCCCGCGCTCGTACCTGTTGCGAAACCGACAGTTTCATTCCGCACCACCATTGCTGAGAGGGTGGTATTCTCCGCAGGGCCAGCGATTCCATAGATCGCATGACAAGTGTCCTCATGTATGATTCCCGAAACCGCCCATTTCGTGCATTATTGTTCAGTCAAAGGTCGGGCAGCGGAATCCATAGCAGCCGTCAGATCTCAAAGCCTCCATCCAACGGTGGTCGTCCTCTGGAGCTGCACGCGTTTTAACCTACGTCAACCGCGTCCCTGGCCCACCTTTGATTGCCCTCCGGCTCATTTTAACCGTCGATCTCATTCAGAGATCGTGTGGCCCATAATCACTCGCATTCTCCCCGCTTGACTAAGTCCTCCGCCACGTCATCTGTTCTCCTTGGATTTTCGTGCGCCTACGTGTCACCACCCCGCGTGCCCATTTTATTTCCATTCTCGCAACCTATATACATGTGCTGCACCCATTTTCATCGTTTTTTATTTGTACATTATGTTTTACATGGAAAACTTACATCGTGTCTGTTTACCAAAACCTCTCTGTAATTCCGCCGTCACCCCGTGTGTTCTTGCCATGTAGCCATATCATCGACGCCACCATTGTCTCCACCTCCACTCCCCTTGCACCTGTGTCTGGTTTTTCTAATATATTTGCGAGTTTTGCAGGTTTATATGGAGAAGGAGCTACCGCAATATATCGCCTCCGTTGCAAAGGCCAAGATATTCTCTAAGGACAGTCTTTAAAAGAAGAAATTTAAGAACAAGGCTGGCTGTGGTTGCTATGATATGATCCCATTAATGGAAGCATAAATCAAATCCATTGAACCCTAAAGATGCCTGCAGAGGGAAATATTACACAGCAAGAAATATTAATTGGGCGGCATACAAATATCAGTGAAGATCAAGAAAGCCAGTGCCCAGCCTTATGATTTTGAATTTTAATTCAAATATTTGAAGACCGGGAGTACCATGCACAAACACAAGCAACCTCAAGGTTTTATTGCAGTAGATTTTTCTCTTCCAGTCAAGTACAGAAAATTTGTATATTTTATTCTTTGTGTCTTGTTAAGAGTAGATTTTCATCCTCAGCATTTATTCCATGAAGCAGCAGTAGAGTACTTGCACCAGTTCAGCACCGTCAAACAATATAGGCGGGTTTTTCTCGTCAATTTGTTTTAATGAGTCAATTCAATGTACATTACCTACCTCATTCTCTAGAGCTTTCGGTCTTTCCTATAAAAGCCAAGAAGAAAGACATTGTAAGGGTTCCAGATTTCTATCAGTAAACTATGCAGTGAGAAGTTCTTGTATACATCTTGTAACACTTCTGTATGAAGGCTCAGAGCCCGTAGGGTCTCAGTGAGGAGGCGTTATAACTGTAACGAGGATTCTGGTCTTTGGTATCTCACAGTATGTAATTTTCTCTTATGTGTTAATATAAAATCTCATTCCATGCTATTTATCTTCTTGTATCATGTTCTAGAATGCGAGTGGCTCACTGGTCTTAATTATGGATTCATCCTAGTTGGTGCCCATACTTGGATTAGTCAAGCGCTTTAAATAGGCCTAGTCATGATATACTGTTCCATGTTCATTTCATCCATATTTTCTGCTATATTAGTTACTTGAGGAGGGTGCTTTTAAAACGCCATTTTCATGTATGGATTCTTAGTTGGATAAGCCCATATGTGGTTTTGTTGTGTATCTGGGTATCAGCCTCATGCTAACTAGTATCTTCTTCATGTTTCTTCACCGCATCCACTTTCTGATATTTGATTTCTGTGGCATATTATTTGAACTGGCCCTCTTTGCAGTAAGCTGTCTCTTAATTGTCTGATGCTTTTGTATTGGAGTTTTGCATGTTGTTCCTACATTATTCTTATCTTTGTATCATCTTCTGAGAGAGTTTGGTTCCATTTAAACTAATTTCTTTGTTTTGCAAGAGATAGTAAGAGAGCTTTTGGATTGAAAACCCAAGCTATATTATGAGCTCCTTTCTATGTTAAGATGTCCTAGGCACTGGTCTATAGCAACTCTAGGCTGTCTCTAGGGTAGACAATAATTGTCGACAACAGGAAGATTGGATTCCCACAGTCCCAAAATGTCAAAGCCGTTCAGGTAACTATCTCTACATTGGCAAAAAATTCTGAGAGGATTTTAACTAAGGATGAGGTCTTTAATTTGGAAATCTCTATCTTCTAGAGGCAGATAGTCTAAATCCTTATGAGGGGCATTCAGAGGTGCGATATTCAAAGCCACGGGAACTTCCATTTCTGGTTCTTGTGGATTCAGAAAGGAAGTCGGGTTTTAATGGAAAAACAGGAAAAATTATAGGTTTGGGAATACAATTACAGGTCTGGGATGAAATGAAGACCGAATTTTAGCATGTTTTTAGTTTTTTCCTGTGGAATTAAAACAAAAAACCAAGATTTTGCAGAGTTCAATGGGAATTTGGCTAAATACCTGTTTTCTGGGAAATGAACAGTGCCGAAAATAGGTGTAGGCAACGACGAATGAGTTCTGGATTGTTCGACTGCAATTTTCTCAGCAAGGTGGCGGTTGACAGTATTCGACAGTTGGTTTTGAAGTTTTCTGCATGGGACACTGGTCACTGTACAAAATAATGAAAATGACGTGCGTTGGTGTGTTTTAATTACAAAGTGAAAGGATGGCAGGATTTTATTTTTTTAAACGGATGACGCAAACAGGTACATTTGTTTTGTCATAGGAGGTAAGCAGTAAGCGGTATACATTGCGGAGGGCCAGCGATTCCATACAGCTTGCGACACGTGGTGAGGCACTGTTTGGAAAACCGCTTGACCATCATGCATTATCGTTCGGCCATGGGGGCGCAACGATATGGATGACAGCCGTAGATTATGGATTGGTTGATCAGACGACGGTCGGGGAGGTGAGATGACGGGGAGATAAATGAGAGGGCCCAACACAATTAAATATAATTAATCACATCGGGGACATTTCGATTGGTGAGGTAGGTTATTAATTAACCATGAGGGTTAATTAATCCCTTTTTTATATGGCGGGGTGTCGGGCTTTTAATTAATTGGGGATTTAACAAATTAATCACATTTAACACCATATTAAGGTTATTTTTCAACGAAAGGGGCGGGATATATAATAATTTGTATTTTTATTAAAATAATAGAGGAATGGGTGGATTTATATATGGATTTAGATAATAAGTTAAAGTTAATATGAAAAATGAATGGAAGCACTAAGTGAAAAAACATTAGAAATATGTATTTGACTTATGCTTGAATGAAAAGGGTTTTTATGAAATATTGCACAATTTTCCTAAGTAAAATAGGATTTTACTTAAGAAAATATTTTTTGAAAGTGAATGAATGACTTATGAATGGTTTTAAGTGCTTAGGCTTTTTCAATTATTGGGCTGAGGGTCCAGTCCCTCCAAAAGTCAAGGAAATGCCTTGAGCCCCTCTAATTTTCAAATGCCTTAGTACTTAGGGGAAATTAGTGAAATTTTTAGGGAAAAATGAGAAGGGAGGTTAATAATTTGACTTTGTTTTGCTTGAAATTCTTCTAGTGTAGTGCCTGCCTTGCACTTTTTGATGAAAGTAAATATTAAGACATTTAGAGTCATTATCCATCACATGTGATTCTGCAACAACATCTACCTACCCTACCTACTTTAACCTACCATTTTTTCTTCTTTATTAGGGTGCACTTAGACTGACAAACCCTTATCACACTTTCTTTTCCTTTACAAGTAGAAATCTATCTAAATCTAACCTTATTACATCCAAGGGCTCAGATTAAACTGTTGAGCTCCTTTTATTTACTCTACCTATCTACTTATCTACCAAGATTAAATTGTTTGGTCAGATTTTATTCTCTATCTCTAAAACATAAAATTGAAAATGAACTAGCCAAGCTTAAATTGTTTGACTGTTCATAAATTGTGGCATAACATACAAGTTTCACACAATTTGTTTATTTACATAAGAGCAAAAAGTAGTGGCATTTAGACTTGCACACTTTCCTTGGCCTTTCTTTTGGTGGGGTTCATTTTCTTTTACTTTTTTGGCCATTTTTATTTTTTCACCCTTTGATTATTTTTTTAGGGTATACCCTCTTTACATTTTTTTAAATTTTTTGATTTTTTTTGACAATATGGAAAACCTTTGCAGCAAGGAAAGGTATGAAAATATTACATAGCCCATCAATTCAATCATGATATATGACATCTATTGGTATAGGAGTCTAACACCATTCAAGATAATTGATTTGTGTACAAGCCCCAATGCTTGGATAACGCCATTCTTTGTCATCAAAATTCTCTGCCTAGCTCAAAATTGGGATGGGTTATGAGGTTCACTCCTAACCCAAAAATATAATTCATTCTCTTGCCTTTGGGAAGAATTATAGGCTTTAAGCCATTTTAATTGATTTACAGCAAAAGAAATAAATGCCTGATGTTGGACATCTCCCACAAAAGGGCTAGGATTTGATTCACAATCATTTTCAAGTATTAGATTATGTAAATAAAATTCACGCAAAAGGCGTTGTACTTTGATCCCATAAAGTTTGCAGCATGATACAAAGTCATTTATAGTTTTTAGTTATATGGATTTCCCTTCCTTAACTTCCTTAATATTTAGCTGTAAATATCTTTCTAGTAAAAATAAAGCATAGTTTTTGGCAGGGCATCTACAGGCTAAGACATCAATGTATAGGGAGCAGAGAGTGTTCATTCGATTGTAGGCTAGTTTTAATTGGTTCATTACCTTGTCAACCTTTTCCTCTGCTCATCGACACTTTTCATGAGCTTCTTCTTCTGCTTCATGAATACTCTTCATCTGTTGTTGCAGCTCCTGATATCTCTTCCTTGGGACAGTGTCTTCTTCCAACCTTTGCCTTTCTATTCAGGCCTCTGCCAACTCTTCTTGGAGTCTGGCTAGTGTCGAATCACTAAAAGTATGTTGACTAATAGATTGCATGTTTTCACTTGAAACAAGTCCCTCTGGAACAGCTTGTGTTGGAACAACTGTTTGTTGTTCCGTATCTCCATAATTGGGTTCAGGCATGGCTTCTTCAACTTGGGGGTTCCTCTTAGCGGTCACTTTTCTCTTTTTCGAAGCTCGCTTAGTAGCTATGCTTCTTCTCTTAGGGGCTCGCTTAGGCATTTGTTTCATTCTCAGAACCCTAATGGTTTTCCTGAGCTGTTCTACGAATTTATGAAGCTTCATTCACTCCCTGCGAAGCTTTTCAATCTCAGTTACTTTCCTCCTCTTTTTTAATGGGACAGTTGTTCCTTTATCTAAACCCATTTTCTCGAGAGGGTGTTGGTCCATATCAACAGTTCCTTCAGTTATGTTCTCTTCTTGGTCTTCTACTTGGGGTTCCTCTTCCACATTCATATGCCCTTGGCTAAATTCTTCAAGAATCATATCCTCGGTTAAGTTTGCAATCTCCTGAGGGCTTCCAAGTTGGGATATTACTTCAGTTTTCTCTTTTTCTTGTTCATGCCTTTCAGGGGAAGAAACCCTAGCTTCGATAGGGTTTTTTGTTTCATCCAGCATTTCTTCAGCTGTATCTTTGTTGACTGCAGAGTGCTCCTGTAACTGATTAATATCAATGTTAAGATCCAAAGGGCTATGAGGCTACACATAGTCACTCATATTGTCCAAAATTTGGGCCAATTGGTATTCTTGTAAAGGGCTTACGGTAGCATTCTTGGGAGGCTCTGTTCCTTCTTTGTCACTGTTATGATTGTCTTCATCCTCCTCACAGGTATGATAGCTTCCTTCTTCCTCATCCGAATATCGAATTTCTCCTTCAATTTCTTCTTCCTTAGTATTTCCTTCCTCTGCACTGGATTGTTTTTCACCACTGTTGTGGTGGCTTATTTCTTCTTCGTCCGAGTAGCGAATTCCTCCTTATATTTCCTCTCCTTCATCAGTACGAGGGTTTTCTCCCTCCAATTGTGGAGTATGTTCATCCTCTGAGCTGTGAAATTCCAGGGGCTGGCTACTGCTGCCCGGAAGTCCTTCCATCATCCTCCTACTTCGTTTTGAACGGAGGGACTGTCTGTGATTTGATGGCTTGGCTATTGAGCCAGCCATTCTCTTCTGTTTCGGGGCAGGTAAGGCCAACCCACCATCAATGGAGAACATCAACTCTTCCCAGCTGGTCTGTTGCTGGGTGAGGCTACGACTTACTATTAATCAAATTAATAAATGGTGGCTGACCACCATATCTACGTGCTGGGATTTTCTTATGTTAAAATAAATATCATACAACAGGGAATTTAAAAATGCAGGCAAATTGACAGTGAATTTCTGTTTTAATACAGCCAGTAGCTTAAGGTGGTGAGGTCTTACCACATCGTTTCTTCTGTCGCACACTATATAGGCCTGCACAATCTTGGCCAATTCCGTCCAAGGTTCTCCCAATGATGTTGGCTGAGCTCCTTTACCTTTGATAACCAATGTCTGTCTGTCATCTTGAAATATCTTCATGGCTTCTCGAAGCCTAAGCTTCTTCTGCGTCCATATAGTTCCTTGTGCTAGTATGCCCGATACTTCTGCAATTATTTCATCAGATAGAGCTATCTGTCTTCCTCTAACCATGGAGAATCATTCTTGCAAGTTATGTAATAATTTTGTGGCCACTGCTTCGTGAGGTTGTTGCATCCTCATGAAGTATGTAATCCATCCTATTCTTTCCAAAATCTCTCGTGCAACATCAGAAATGACCAGCACCTATGGTTCACTGGGAATTGGTCATCCTCCCATTTTCTCTACACCCTGTTAGTTCTTTCCAAACACATAGTGATCACAATGGAATAGCACGACACGTTAAATTGGAATAATGTCATTATTTCCTAAAATGCAGGGATTTAGTTCACATACAGGTAAAGAAATATTGGGATTTTCTCTGCATGCAAACATCTGTGCCCCCCCTGCTTGATGATAGGTCGCCCTTGACCTTCAATTGAGAGAGGTAGCGTGGCACAACAGTAGTACAGCAGGAAAAAAGTAGGCATAATTATTATACATTCAATCAAATTATAGCAATTACTGAAATCAATGCGTGTGATAAATTGGTAATAGATATAAAATCATTTTGTAATGATTTAAATATGAGGAGAAGGGACAGCTTAGGATAAACATACGTACAGATGTGTTTATTACCACTTCAAACTAATATGATCGTTTTGTAATGATATTAATGTATAATAGGTTCGAAATGGAAGGTTAAAGATTCATACTTTCATTTGATATTAAATAGAGATATAGGAAAAAAGGTTAAATATGACTATTGATGCGTATAAATGTGACTCCAATACCATCAAGAGAGCTATGTTTCCCACAGGTGTCCATAACCTTGACAGAGTTGCTTTCGCACCCTTGGAACCATTATCCTTTATTTATACTGAGGAAGTGCTTGTTAAATGTCATAATGGAGGCCATTGTGCTGGCTTGGTAACCAGATAAATCACAATTCCATTCACCAGGAATAAGTGAAAAGTGGGCAGGCCGGCTCGTGATGAGAGCTCCTGTTCCAAGGACTTCCTTAATTTTTTCAATTGTCCATTGGACCATATCCCTGGTTTGGTGGCCATGATGGGAATGCCACTTCACTGACTTCCTTATGATCATGGTAGGCTGGCTCTTAATGAGACCCCCTATCCTCCATCTTCCAAATCATAAGATTATTAGTGGAACATATAAATATTTTTCTTTTTCATATAGCACTTTCCTAGTTATTCATAAAGAATGGCTCAGCACTCCTTAAGAGTAGGGATGGTGGAAGAAGTCTAAAAATCTCAATAGAAAAGAATGTGCCCTTATTCCTACTCCATAAATAAAATCAAAGAAATTTATATCGTATGGGAAAGAACCAATCATGATAAGGATAATCAATCAGATTAATTCAATGGTAATAAAACAACAAGATTATGTTATTGGTTAAGTCCCTTTTTCATGTTTTCTTATCATTACTAAACAATTTTCTTAAAAAATGACGATTTCTTTTGATTTTCTGATTACAGTAAGCTTTAATTTGTATGATTGTATATGAACAATATGTTTTCTTTTAGAAGAGTCATCAGAAATTCTCAAAATATTAATCTAAAACAAAAACAATTCACTCAAAAGGTGTTGTTCCTTTAAAAAGAACAACAGAAACAATCTGCGAAACTGCTATTCCTTTCAAAAGGAACAGCAAAAGTGCGAAACTATTGTTCCTTTTAAAAGGAACAAGAAAAATCTGCGGAACTGTTGTTCCTTTGGAAAGGAATAGAAAAACTCAAAACAAGAAAAATGAACAGAATTTTTGAAAAAACTAATTGTATGAAACAGACAGCAAAAACTAAAATAACCAGAAATTTGAAAAAAAAATGAATTTTCTAAAAAAAATAATCCAAATGAATAAACAATATTTATGTAATTTTTTTTTTAAAAAGAACCGATTTAATGAACTGGTGCCGAGGAGGAGTTATCCCCTTCATCAAGAATTTCCATGGTAGAAGCTTCTCGTAACTGTTGGTAAAAGGATTCCCGGGTAAGCGGTTTATCATACAATCGTACTCGATGACCATTTACCTTAAAGGAATGCCCAGATCCATCAATGGTAGCTAATGTAATAGTGCCATTATTATGCACTTTTTGTATTTCATAGGGTCCGAGCCATCGTGCCTGGAGTTTCCCTGGAAAATCTTGAAACCTAGAATCATATAGGAGTGCCCAGTCTCCTTCGTGGAAGATCTTTTGTTTAATCAGGGCGTCATGCCACTTTTCTCTCTATTGTTGAATTAACGCTATGTGCTGAAGAGCAAAGAGCCTAATTTCATCTAACTCATTAATTTGTTGTAGTCTTTTGGTCTGGGCTTCATTTAGATCTAGACCCACCTTCTGAGCTGTTCTCAATGTCTGAATTTCAAATTCTATTGGAAAGATGGGTTTTTTTCCAAATACCAATTGATATGTGAATATCCCGTAGTGGGTCTCCATGTTGTTCGATATGCCCACAATGCTTCTGGAAATCTGTAGGCCCAATCATGTCTGTGTGAGGCAACAGTTTTTGTTAATATAGATTCAATGACTTTGTTCGTGCTCTCAACTTGGCCATTGGCCTGTGGGTGGTATGGGGTTGTAATATTGTGCTAAATGTGATAGTTTTGTAGTGTTTCATCTAATTTATTACCTACAAACTGTGGTCCTCCATCTGTGATTATGTCCCTTGGGAGGCCATACCGAACAAATATTTGGAAAAGAAACTGTATTACAGAGTCCTCTGTATCTTTTGAAAGAGCCTGTGCTTCAACCCATTTGGTGACATACTCAGTTGCAACTAGGATGTATGTTTTCTGGTTTGATGGGGGGCTAATAGGACCAACAAAGTCAAGGGCCCAACGTTCAAATGGTTCAATCACTAGTTGAGGGTTCAAAGGCATTTCATCAGACTGCCCAGGGCGACCTGCCCTTTGGCAGCTATCACAAGCCTGCACAAATTTCTTGGCATCTTTAAATATAGTAGGCCAATAATAGCCTGTTCATAAAAATTTATGGGCAGTTCTATGATCTGCAAAATTCCCACCACACTGTCCATCATGGCATGCTTTCAAATTTTCAAATACCTCATCGTCCCGAATGCATCTTATTATTTTCATATCTGCACCTGTATGAAATATGTAGCCCCTAATCCAAGAGAATCAGGTACTACAGTGTATTATCTACTTTCGTTCATTAATGGATAGATGTTTAGGTAATTTACCTATTGCCAAATAATTTTCTATATCAGCATACCATGGGGTTCTAACAGTAACAACAAATAGATGTTCATCTGGGAAGTGGTCTTCAACTGCTTCTGCATCTGTTGGCTTTGGCATTCTTGACAAAAAATCAGCTACAGGGTTCTCCTTTCCAGGTCAATCTTTGATTGTAATGTCGAATTCCTGCAATAAAATCAACCATATTGTCACTCTTCCATTTGTAACAGGTTTATTTGCTAAAAACTTAATGGAAGAATGAATAGTATATATTACTACAGGATACCCAGTTATATAATGTCTAAACTTATTTATAGCATGTACTACATCTAAAAATTCCTTCTCAATCACAGTGTAATTTAATTCAGCAGGAGATAGATTTTTGCTAATATAATAGATTGCATATCGCTTCTTGTCTTGCTCCTGCCCAAGTACTGCTCCAATTGCTATGTCTGAGGCATCAGATGAAATTTGGAATGGCAGATTCCAATTTGGGCCCCTCAGCACTGGGGCTGTTGAAACAAGCTTCTTCAGATCATTAAAGGCATTGTCACATTTATCTGTCCAGATGAAATCAACATTTCCAGCTAGTCCATATAAAGGTGTAGCTATTCGAGAATAATGTTCTGTAAATCTTCTATAGTAACCAGAAAATCCAAGAAAGCTACGTACCTCTGTCTATGTGGTAGGTGTGAGTATTAACAAGAATATTTGAATTTTAGCTGGGTCTACCTGAATTCCAGCTGCTGAGATATAATGGCCTAAGATAACTCCTTCAGTTATCATCATATGACACTTTTCATTGCTTAAACAAAGCCTAGTGTCAATACATCTTTGCAACAACTTTTCTAAGTTTTCCAATGCTAGCTCAAAGTCATCCCCATAAGGTGTGAAGTCATCCATATATACTTTGAGACCTTCATTTATTAAGTCTGCAAAGATGCTAAGAATGGCCCTTTGGAATGTAGCAGGGGCATTGCATAGGCCAAAAGGTAAGACTCGGTAGGAAAATGTCCCCCATGGATAGGTAAAAGTAGTTTTGTCTTGGTATTCAGGGGCAATCTAAATTTGATTGTACCCACTGAAGCCATCTAGGAAGGAAAAGAATTTCTTTCCTGCCAATGTGTCTAATACTTGGTCAATGAAAGGAAGGGGAAAGTGGTCCTTCTGTGTTGCCTTGTTAAGTTCACGGTAATCTACAGATATTCTCCACTTTCCATTCTTTTTTGGTACCACTACTAATGGAGAGACCCAATTGCTATCAAATATTGGGTAGATGAAATTAACATCCAATAGTTTTTGTAGTTCATCTTTCAGAATATCTTTAAGGTGAGGGTCTAGTCTTCTTTGGGGTTGGCGAATGGGTCTCGCATATTTTTCAGTATAGATGTGGTGTGTGCACAATTGAGGATCAATTCCTTTCATATCGGGGTAATCCCATGCAAAGGTTGCTTTGTATTTCTGCAATAGTTGGACCAACTTCTCTTCTTGTTCAGTAGTTAGATTTCTGTTAATGTTTAGAGTTTTTCCTGGCTCAATTTCTACAATCTTACTATTATACATAGAAGTAGTGGGTATTGCTTGATGAGGAATGTCTTTCAAAGGATCTTCTTCTTCTTTATTATCAAATGCTACCTTGATCATGTGAAATTGCAAATGAGATCTGATTTTTGGTTTATTAATAAAAATATTAATGATATCATCCTATGTTTGATCTTTAAAATCAAGAGAATTTTCTATAGTTAGAAGTGATCTCATATTTTCCATAAGATATGATACAGGTGGTTTTCTTGTTTCGATTATTGATAGACTTGGCTGGGCTGGGGGGTATAATGCTAAACTCTTGACATAGTTTCCCCTTATTATTGTCATGTTGCCTTTTCGGCATCCAATATAAGCATCGGCAGTTGCCAACCAAGGTCTACCTAAGATTAACGGGTGTCCATCTAGCCGGTTCTTTAGATTGATAACCAGGAAGTCAAGGGTATTCCCAGGAATCTATAGATACCAGTACATCTTGTAGTGTACCCTTTGGTTTGACTACCGATTGGTCAACCAATTCCAATAAGGTTGTTGTTGGTTCTAGTGATGTAATGCCAAGTTTTTGACAGGTAGTAGTTGTTAGAATATTGATTGCTGCTCCATAATCAACTAAGGCATTTGGAAATGATTGTCCATTGATTTTCACTATCACTATAGGATTTCCTGGGTCTTCATATTTGAAAGGTGTTTCCATCCCTGATAATAAGTCAGATAAAGTACTGATTATTTGCACAGTTGGATTGGTGGTTGGTCTCCAATTTGGATTCTTTATGCATAATTCCTTAATGGTTTTTACATATATAGGAATGTCTTGAATAGCTTGGAGGAGAGGGATTTTTATACAGAATTTTTTTAATTCTCCCAGAATATCAAAATTGGGATGTTCTAATGGGCATGGTATGATTAATCGTTCTGGGAATGGTGGAGAGGAAGTTGTTACTTGTTGTTGAACTTCCTTTTCTTTCTGTAATGTTTGTTCTGCAGGTAACGGATCTTCAACATGAACATCGTTGTTTCTCTCTGTTTCTACTATGCGTTCAGACCTTAATTGAAGATCATTGCACTCCCTCAGTTCAGTTTCTAATTCTGTGGGTTCCATTATTTGGACAGACTAAACTGGCCTATTGTTTGGGTTTGGGTTGGGTTGGGCTGGGAGTTGCAGCCTTAAGTTGGTCTGGGGATTTGTATAGGGAGCTGGCAGTGTAGGTTGAGAGAGAGGGATTGTTCTAGCTGGATGATTTGTAGGTCTTTGCCAGTTTGACTGCCAGTCCTGACTCTGTGAGGTAGAGGGGGACCATTGTGTTGGATAGTTATTGTTTTTCCAAAATGGTGGACAGAAAGGAAAGCTAGGCCAATTATTTTGATTTGTTTGATTTGGCCAAGATGTTGTAGGGAATGGTTGTTGTGACCAATTGGGGAAAGGTGGTTGATTTTGCCACATTCCACTATATTGTTGAGCATTGTATTGAGGAGGTTGAAAAGAAGAAAATGGATCAGTTGGCATACCTGATTGTCGTGGCTGCCATTATCGGCGCTGATTAAGCAGACATACCACTTTTGATTCTTCTTCTGCCTCCTTATAAACTGCTTTTAGGCTAGGAAGCGAGGGACATCCTTCTGTAGGGTGATATTTCGTGCAAATGGCACAGACTTTGATTACATCCAACAGACATTCTTTGTGGATGTGTTTCTTTCTGCATCTAGGAGAGAATATCGCCAAATTTTGCTCTGCTTCTGCTTGCTTCTGTTTGGCTTGCATAATATCGAACTGCGTTGTTAGAGTCCCAAGTATGTCTGTCTTAAAATCTTCCAGCAGGTTTCCAATCTCTGCGCGAGTCGCAACTTCATTAGAGGTCTTGTTGTCTCTTGTAATCATATCACGTTTTTCTGATTTTAGCCTGGTGTTGCCCCTTGAACTCTTGATACATAAATCAATGATGTCAGCATAAATTTCCTGATATATATCACCTTTTCCCATAATATTCAATGTTTCAACCCATTTATCTTTCATTCCCCTAATTAATGTAGTTTTCAACACATTATCAGGTAAGGGTAAGGATGCATAGGGAGATCTCTGAAGATTGTAGTGAAACCGTTCAACATATTCTTCCAAGGTTTCATTTGGTTTTGCTGTCATTTGTAATATTTCATCCTTTAGTTCTCGATACTTGCAATAATATTGATATTTCTTTAAAAACGCAGCCTTCATATGATCCCAATTAGTTATGACACCCCCACCTAATCCCATAAACCATCATAAGGCTGTCCCTTTTGATGTAGAAGGGAATAGTTTTAGTTTTTAGGGATCAGTGGTATAATCATATCCCCTACATAACACATCAAATTCAAACAAAAACACATTTGGATCTTCTGATGTTAAGCCATGAAATGTGGGAATATGTTGAAGGGGAATGGCCTTCATAGGCACATTAATTGCAGTATCTACTATAGGATATTGCAACGTAGAGGTTTGCTGGGGTGTCTGCTGATTCTAATTTTGGTTCTGGGCCATTTGGTCAAAAATGTGCCAATATCCTTCTGGGATCTCCAAGGAATTCCTAGGCTGACTAGTAGGGACAAGAATGGCTTTGACAACACTCTCCTTGTTTGGAATAATGAGTATTCGTTATTGTCCTACTGTTTGAGGTGATTCAAGACCCTGATTTTGAATAAGTTTGACAGTACTTCCCTTATCTAGACTGCTTATCATTTGCGCTATTTAAATAGGAGATGTTGGGTCTCTTGTTTCTCCTGTTTCCCCTTCTCCTTCACAGAGATTACTAAAGTTCCATTCTCGAGAGGAAATTATGCAAGGATTCTCAATTTCTTGGGAATCTTGCTCAATTCCCTCTGTTTGACTGTGTATCTCAACAAATGCTTCAGATGGTGACTCTGTAGCCTAAAGGGAACTAGTAGGCTGTCTAGAAATAGCTTTTATAAATCCTATTGATGGCTGAGATTCAGTTCTTTTAAGGATTTCGTCAATATAGGTTTTCTGCCCAGGGGTGACCGGTCCCTTAGGTATTGCAATTTTAGGAGGAATTTTGTTTTTCTTAGTTGGTCTATTCATTCAAGAAAACAAACCTTCATTCCTACCCAAAGAAAGAATCTTACCTGCTTCTTCTGTGAAGTAGGCTGTGAGCAACTGTGTTTCTTGCCCAGTGTATAGGTTCTTACCTTCCGTCTTTAATACCCAAGTCTTTGCAAGTAGAAGAAAATCAGCTGTGCATCACTCCTTTAAAATGGCATACACTCTCCCCGGCAACGGCGCCAAAATGTTGAGCCATAAAAAGGTATATTTTCAAACACCTAATTAGCTTACATTAATCATCAATCCGGGAGCAACTTTTTATTTCAAGAGTGTACTCTGTCTGAGGCTACAATTATCTAAGAGTAATGTTGTGAAGATGTAGTACATAATTCTGAATACAAGAATAAACAAATTCTTGTGAGGGAATCTAATTACAGCAACACAAATGGAAATTCTCTGAAACTTTAATTAAATCAAAATGCAAAACATCGATCAGGGATACAGTAGCAATAACTCTTTCCCTTAGAAATCAATGCAAGATAACCAATCTGGGGACTTGGAAGCAATAACCAGTGTCCTCTACAGTTGGTGATCGTTAAAAAAATCAGAATGAAATCAAATTCGGACTTCTTGCTGATAAAGATAACTGAAATGAACTGCAAAGGCTAAAAAGGAACAACAACTTTTAACTCCTACGCATACACAGCAACTGTAACCAACTATCTGCTAAAGTAAAGCTATGAATTAGAAGTAAGCAATAGCTAGAAATGGAACAACAATATAATTTTAACAGCAATTACAAACTTAACTAACTTCAATCTATCGCCGGCCAATACTAGAGATCAATCGATCACAAAGAATCGTAAATTAATAGAATAATAACTTAGAGTAAAATAAAGAACAGTAAAGCTTCACAATGATAGTAGAATAAATGAACAACAAATGTATTTCTTGCAAAGAATCAAATAGCAATACAACTCATTAATGAATCTGTATCCAATCTAATGGCAGTCAATCAACTCTATAATCGAAATACACTGTAAACACCACTTCACACAACAGTAAACAAAGATTAAAAATACAAACAGCAAGGTAGTTCCACCAGAGTCGGGCCCTTAGCGCTAGTGAAATACTGCTAGGCTACTTCAGAACTTAAGAAATGAAACGAAACACGTGCTTGATATTAATTGAACATAAAGTATTACAGAGGCTATTCTCTCAAAGCTGAGAGTCAATAAACATAGTATTATAGAGGAAATGTCTGAATATAAGAACTTTTTCCGACCCCCTGATCACTAAAGGACATTGCTTTATATATTGGACCCTGACGGACAAGACAAGGAATAAGATGAGTTTGAACAACGATCCCCCAGGATCGAAGGATCCTGAGGGATTCGCTCCTCTTCATTTTTTTATCATCTTGTTTACTTTGACCGAGGCCGAGCTGTCCCCTGCCTCTTTTTAGCAATTCGTTCAGATCTCCTTGTCTCTGGCTGGATGTGGTTCAACACTGATGGAGCAGCAGTTACATTGATCTCAGCCTTGCCTTTGGCACAATTGTTTACTTCATCTAATCCCTGTTTTATCAACAAAAAGCATCCTTTAGTCATCTTTTTACAATGAATGTAAACCTTTCCAATCCCATCATAATTCTTATAATAAATTACCTTCTCAAGGCAAAAAGGAGTATGTCTATAGTAAAAGAATGAGAAAATACACAGTAATTTCATACATTTTTCACTGCCCAACACCTAGGTATAGGGTACCTGTTATTCATAGTCTTCTTGTTCAAGGCCCTATAGTCAATGCACATCCTCAATGTGTCATCTTTCTTCTTTACCAAAACCACAGAGGAAGCAAAAGGAATATTACTAGGCCAGATGTGTCCTAGAGCTAGCAGCTCTTGGATAGCTCTCTCAATCTCATCCCTATAAGCCTTGGGGTGCCTATAAGGAGTGGTGTTTACTAATTGGATCCCTTGTTCCAACTCAATGGTGTGTTCAAACCCTCGGTCAGGATGTCTCCCTGGTGGGATATCCCCAAATACTGTAGAATACCAGTCCAAGAGAGACTGAATATCTGGATGCACTGGTGAATCCTTTCCCTTCACCTATGATATATGCAGCTCCACTGCCCATTCAACATCCCCTCTACACAGATCTTCCTCCATCCTATGTGCTGAAACAACCTGAGGGGGGTATGTGTTTATACCCTTGATATTTTTTTGTTGGCCATCCTTCCCTCCTGTCCTTTCCATCTCCAAGGTTCTCCAGTTAGTGGTAACTCTCCCAAGAGTGATTAACCACTGGACTCCCAATATGAAATTGGTGTCTGGAATTTATACCACAAAGAAGTGGTCTATCAATGTGTAGGTCCCCATGGTAATGGTTAGTGCCGGAACATACTTGGCACATTGCAGGGTCATAGCTACTGGGACCAAAACTGAAAATCCCTCAAACTCCTCCATGTGAATTCCTCTCCCTTGTACCAGTTTTGTATCAATAAAATTATGAGTGGCTTGACTATCTATCAACACAAAAACTCTTTGCCCCATGATAGTACCTCTCACCCTCAAGGTTAGATACTTTGGGACTCCTCTTAATGCTGCAATAGCTCCCCCTCTTGGAGAAAAGTATTTCATGGATTGTACAACACTGGTATCCTTCTTGGAAAAGGTCTTGACATGATGTGTCCTTCCTGCAACACATTCTCCCTACAAATCCTGAACATGGATTGTCTTCCTTGGTCTTTAGTAAGTATCCTACTGCAAAAATGTTATTGCCCTGGGCAAGATGTGTTGTAGATCTCTAGCTTTCTCCACAGCTTCAAGGAGTGTGGCTAGTTTAGTGGAATTGACCAACCCTTGCAATGTTTCAGCCATCCCATTAATAAACATGCATACCATGCTGCTCATAATGAGGTTTGATACCATCACTGAAAGCTGAAAATACTCAGCAATATAATCCTCAAGATCTCCCTCCTACTTGAGCTTGGTTAACTTGGCAAAGCAGGCTTCCAGATCTCTTGGATCAAACCTCTCCACTAGATTCTTGGTGAAAGTTGAGTATGAAGTGATATGATGATGACCAAGTGTGGTCAGTCCATGAAACCACCATTCTTGAGCTTCCCCTTCTAGGTTCAGCGCAGCTATCTTGATGGCTTCTATCTCAGAAACCTTGTTGAGCTGGAAGTATGTGTCCAGCTTCTCCACCCAAACCTTGGTTGTGCACTTAGGTGTCCCATAAAATCTGGGCAAGAAGAACCCTACCATACTACGCTGTAGGGCTGATCCCTGCATCAAGTTCTCCTCCTTTTGATGAGGATTAATCCTCCTCCCATCCTTGATCCGACAAAACTCCTGAAAGCTCAAGTGCTCCTTGAACCCTTGAGATTGGAGCTCATATTCTTCAAAATATTCTCCCAGGTTTCCCTCCTTATCTCCATAGTTATAAATGAAGGCATGGTAGATCGTTGTGATGCAGCTGAATGCCCCATGCCATTTGCAGTGGTGGTGCTTGCCTCATGGCAAAACTCTATAGAATCCCCTTCATGTCTCATCTCCTTGAGGTCCCTTGCAATGTTTTGTGGGGTTTGAAGCAGGAGATTTGAAATTTATTCCTCCTCCATGCTAAATATAAATCTTCCCCACAAGCTGAGCCAAGAGCAGAGCTCTGATACCACTGTAATATTATTTTTCAGGAATTTCTGCAATATCTCCAATGAGGACGTTGTATAAGGAAAAATATGCAATAAAAATGTATAACAGGACTTGGATTCTATTATATATGTTGTATGTAGCTTAAATATAGAATTTAATTAGAAACAAATCATCCTATATACATTAAACGGATCTCCCTAACTCATATATGCTTAAAAACACCCCAATCCCGCAACTTCATAAAATAGAACTTTTCAAGACTGCAACAACGTAATTTTTATTATGACATCTATAGAAAATATTGTTTCATACAGATCTAGAGCTTTCATTAATCATGGAATCATAAATAAGAGTTTTTACCTCTTTTACAATCACATCGGAACACCCCAGCAAGGGTTTCCGACAAAATAGCAACACAAAATGCAGCACTGCAGAAAATAACGTTGTACCCAGAAACTCTGTATTAGAAAATACTAAATGTAATCTGAAATAGACAAATAATATAGAAATTGGCCCAAGGCCTTCCTAAATAGACCTCCTAGAGTGAAATAGACACCTCCTCCTCCAAAACAAGCATAAAACAAGAGGGTTTCACCCAGCTACTACTGTTATTGCATAAATGACATAGTTACTAGAATTGACTGTGTTGTATGTGATTCAGAATGGATACCCTCAAGAAAAATGATGAAAAGTAAGCTCAGCACCTCCTCCTTAGATCTCCCAATCAGCTAGACCAAAGGTAAAGATGGAATTCCCGCATGAGAATTCTTTGCACTAAACAGTGCTACAACTCCGGCTAAACAGCGAAAGCTTGAAATCAGTCATAAGACCAAAAAAAGGATGGATAATGAGTGCCTTATTTTCTGCTATCCCCTTCTTCTTATCCTTGGTGATATTTACCACACCGGACCCCACTCATTGGTGATGTGACTTCCTTGAGAATATTCCCCTTTCAAAATATCGCTGCCCTAGTAGCTTTCCCTCCTCTTGTGACACCACTGTTGACTTGGTCAACTGGATCTAGCTCATTGCTTTGCCCTTCTTTCACACCAAAGTGGTTTTATTTTGTTCTCCTAATCCAATCCCTTTTCACATTGGGATATGTTTTATTGTCTTCCCTACTTCTTATTTCAAAAATGGAGCAGTTATAATATTCCAAGTAGCAGTGGCTAATTGGGAATATTACATGCTTGGTTTATGAACCAACCTCATGAAAGTCACTGGAAAGTAGCTAAAATAATAATTCGATATATTCGAGGTACAGTTCAGTTTAGGATTCATTACAGTGCAAGAGCATCTCCATTGTTGATTGGTTTCACTGATTCTGATTGGGCTGGTGACCCTGATGATCAAAAGTCTACTACAGGATATGTGTTCACTCTTGGTTCAGGACATATTACATGGTCTTGTAAGAAACAAAGTGCCATCTCACTTTCTTTAGGAGAAGCAGAGTATTTTGGTGTAGTTGAAGCTAGCAAGGAAGCCATGTGGCTTCATTAGATCCTATCCGAATTTGGTCTCCATCAGCAGCATCTAACTACACTTTGGTGTGATAATCAGAGTGGAATTCAGCTATGTAAAGATCCAGTTCAACATCAGCGTATGAAACACATTGAACTCCACATAAACTTCATAAGAAAGCTCATTTATGATCATGTTCTTGAAGTGCAATATTTTCCAACCAATGATCAAGTAGATGATTTCTTTACAAAGGCTCTCATAGAAGTGAAGTTTACCAAAATTCGATCCATGCTTGGAGTTCATGAAGGTTTTCATTAATGGGGGATAGGCTCTAATGCCTCCTTCCTTCTCCTATTGTGTCACTTTTGTAAATCCTTCAATCCTATCCCAATTTTTTCTTAAGGGGGGATGTTAGGATATCTCGACACATAGGAAATAGGCTCCTTTTCTGTCACCTTTGTAAATCCTTCAATCCTATCCCAAGTTGTTCTTAAGGGGGGATGTTAGGATATTCTGACACATAGGAAATAGTTAAGAATAACTTAGTATAGTGTAGAGTTAGGTAAAGTGTGTTTCTTTTCCATGTAAATTTGTAACTTATAATTCGAGGGTCACGATTTGTAGTCATCCGATGGTTATCTCTCACCTCAGTATTAACGACACTTGATCTGTGGCTTAACACCCGATTGGTCCATGATCTCTATTTAAAGAGCATGGAGGGTAATTTCTTCGGTAACCGTTTATGAGAGAAACATATGTAACTTTTCTTTTTATATTAATAAATTTCCTGAAGTGGCTGCATTGGCTTAGGTCATGGACTGTTTCCCTCTTTGAGGATTTTAACCACATGATTATACTGGTGTATTGATTTTTGATCTGGTTGTGAGCAGTGACCTTTGGTTCTTGATCTATGGAACTTACCCTGTAAATTCCTACACTATTGTTCATGCATTTGTGATATTACATATGATAGTGCTGATGCGAAAGTGCTGATTAGATCTATGACTGATAATAGCTCTGTTAACTTTGGACTATAATGATTAGTGGACCTGCGAATAATCTGTTTTATTGCTGTGAGGGTATCCTTGTTCCTGTTATATGAATCTATGATCTATTGATTACTACAATTATAGTTGTTGTACTGGTAGCTTGGTATTACGCAAATGGATGAAAAGGTAATTAGTAGATATGATCTCTGTGATATAAGTTTGTAACTAGATCTGTCAAATACAAAGCTAATAATTTGGGAACGCAGCTCTGCTTCACTTACCTGCTCTCTCTTAGGGCGCGGAAACCTGGTTCCAGCACCCTCCCATACTGCTTCGGGTGAGACTTTGGCCTGCACAAGGAGGTCACTATCAAAAGGGTCAATAGTATAGGGGTTTGTTGGAAAACCTTAACCTCTGAACCTAGGTCAAGACCCCTAGAGCCAACAGGAACAAATTTTAGTGGGATGATTTCCACTCAAGTTGCTTCTTCTTTTTCCTTCAGTAACTTCTCCATCAAATTTTCCATCTGTTTGATTTGGGTATACTGTTCCACTACTAGCTTCAATAGCTCTGCCTTATCTGAATCATCTTCCTCAATGCCTTTAGCCAAGGGGTCTTATGTTTTTGGCATCTTGAGTTGTTTCCTGAGGGCTACTATGTCAGCATTCTTCTTCTTCAAGACCTCCTCCACAGCTTGAACATTGGCTAGGTCATGACCCAACTTCACTATTAAATCTTCTAACGACTTGATCCTTGAGTATTTATCCATGGCAGATATCTTTTATATCCTAGGTTGTGATTGAGCATTGGATAAGGATACCTGCAGTGTTGAAAAGCTCATATTAGTACTTGTCAAGGTGGAG
The DNA here is from genome assembly GCA_034641835.2 of Pinus albicaulis. NCBI lineage: Eukaryota > Viridiplantae > Streptophyta > Pinopsida > Pinales > Pinaceae > Pinus > Pinus albicaulis. The sequence continues at coordinate 359,017,487 of CM076581.1, read as the reverse complement.
GCCACCATCTCCCTAGTCTGCTTGTGTAATTCAATCTGGTCAATCGAATGGATTTCCTTGGAATTAAATTCGAATGATGCCTTCTTATAATCTCCTTCTCCTTAGGGTCATGGGACCAAGGCTTCTAGAAATTCCATCTGCATCCTTCCCTTCTTAGTGTAAAAAACAGACAATAGCCTTCTTTGTGAACTCAGGGTCTGCTTCTAGAATTGATTGTATGTGTTAGTCTTCAGAACCTCATTTCTCAATTTTATTTCCTTGAATGTGTCCTAAACTAATTTTTCTTTGCCTTCTATGGCAGGTCTAGAAGTAGATGTTTGCAAGGCCTGCTACTGCAGAGACATTGTGGTTGTAAATGTAGGGGAGGATATTGTTTGACCACCCACTGGAGATGGCCCAAGGGTGTCTGCAATATGGACTATTGTTTGTTGCCCTAATTCTCCTCGTTGAGTTACTCAAGCCGTCTTCCTATATCTTAGTTTCAATTATTTACTAGAGGTATCAGTCACTGAAGGTGACTGATCCTCTCTTGGAATTTTTCTCCCTATCTCTTTCTCTTACTACTTTCCCTTGTCTTCTTTTCCTTCTGCATTCTTCCTTTCTTGTGGTGTTGGGGTTTGGATGCCTCGAGTGGATAACACTTGTTCTTCCTCTTCTTGCAGGGTAATAGTCACCCATTCTGTTTTATTGGCATAGTTCTCAATTGAAGGTCTGTTTGTGTGAACATAGGATGTGGATATTTGTTCCACCCTTTTTTTGGAGATAATCCCTGGAGGGTCATAAGACCAAGTGAAAATGTGGCTAAAACCCATCTCTTTCAGTATCTTTCCTAACTCCTCTCTTGCTTCTCTATTGTTACAGATGAAAGGCCAAATTTGTGTCTTGATCTTGAATAGAGCCTTCTTCTTTGTAGAAACAAAGTGGAGCTCATCTACATGTGTCATTTGCCTTATGTATCCCAATGAAAATACCCTCATGGAGAGGAAATTTGGCAATTTGTAAGGGTATACCTCATTTTCATAGACTTGAATCTCTCTGTAGCTTTGGTATATATACCAATCTGTTGTCTTCACTTTCTCTGTTAGCTGCATGGTTTTCCTGATTTCTTCATTTATACCAGTCTCTGCTGCATTGCTGAGTGTGTTGATGGTTGGGTGCACAAACAGATCCACAAAATCATTGAATGTATAATCCTTCTAATCTTTTAATAGTAGGGTGGTCCAGAAAATGACAGATTGAGGCTCATCATCTTCATTTACCTTGGTCATCCGAAATTGAAATCTTCTGGACTGGAAATGGACAAACATATATACCAACATAGAGAAATATTTGAAAACCTCCTTTGTATCAAACTTTGAAATTTTCCATGAATGGCCTCTGCAAGAAACTGAGCATAGTTGAACAAGACTGTGGGTTTAAAATATAGGGCAAGAGTGGACAAAAAACCTATCACAGCTTCATCTACCCATTGATCAGTGTGGTAACCCAATAAATAAGATAAAACAAACATAATGTGCTTGGTCATATCAGAAAAGGTAGATGATGGATAAGGAGGTTCCTTTTAGGCATTGGGGTATTAAGGGCCATGGAAAGATGAAAAGTTTTGGCTCTACTAGCAAGGTCAATCTTCTGATAAAATTCTCTGAGGTCTTCATACGAGAAAGGGACCACTTGTTCACTAGTGGGGGCCTGCATCAACTACTGGATGGATTGGGCATTAATGGCAAACAATATTTCTCCTGTTGGGGTGACTATGGTCCTCTGGTTAATGTCATAATATATTCGACACTTCCTGGTGAAATCTAGGCAACTATGGGTTTTTGGAAAGATGTAAAGAGGTAGTTGGGTCTCCCATAGGGTAATGTCATCGGCTCCTTCGAGAAATTTGTCCTCAAGCTAGCAATAGACATCAAAATGATCGGAGCCTGACTTTGTCTCATGGATTTTATAGCCTTTGTCTGCTAGAGCAAAGTGATCCATTTCCACATGTGGGTAGACAATAGGATTAAAAGGTTATTGATATAGCTTTGGAGGCATCCCTTCTATGATTCTTATTTCACAACCTGCAATGGAGAATGGGATGATAGAGAGGGAACCAAGAAAGGGAAATGGTTATGGATTAGCACTAGGGATGGGATATGACAAAAGGGGATAGTGACCAGGATTGAACAATCTAAAGGAGCCCTATAATCCGATTTCACAGAGTTCTGATATCTCTTCTTTGATGGATAAATGGATCTTTGGCAATGGTTTGCACAATTCGCACTTTCTCTAATAATACCTACAAATTAAACTCCTGCATCAGTTTGAAAATTAATGACAGAGTAAACTCTGTAGTTATGCCGGCATTTGGCTTTAAAAAAGTGATTTGGTGGTGTGCAAGTGGCACGGGTCCGTTGGATAATGGCTCAACCCTTTATGGCACAACGACTTTCTTTAACAGGAGGGGATGTGATTTGAGTGAATTGGACAGTGAAGAGCAAACATGGCACGAACGATACATGCAACGGTCAAAGGTGCAACGGTTTAGTGGGTGGCACAAAGGGTTTTTTGAAGGGGGTGAGATCGGTAACGGTATTGGAGAGGGGGGTGTAGAATAGCGATGAGCGTGACATGTAGCCAAAAAGGTGGTGTGAGATATCGCCCATTTCGAACCCCCATCCTTTGTTAACCTTCGGTAGATGCGGGGAAGCCGAAAGGCATTGTGAGACATACGATCTGCGGAGGTGGGTGGAGATGGTGGGGAGTTGTGGGAGGTTTAGCACATACATGACGTGTCAAGGTATTGGTGGGTCCGCTTGCAGCCCACTGGTGGTAGATTTTATTATCTACCGCGAGATGTAAACTTTAAACTTTGCAATTTGCGATATGCACTCAGGTCCCACCCACTTCACAAATCACACTTCAAAGCTTTTGTTGTGATCTTGAGTGATTATCTCTTGGAACTTGTGATGTGTGTTGTGCGATGGAGTCCCATTGCATCACACATCATACTTTGCCGATTATAAAACTTAACTCCCGTGGTTTTCCTTTAAATTTTTCAATTTACGATTGCGATCAAGTCCCACCTGACATTGCACATCGCACTTTGTGGTTTTAACATTTTACCTTTGCAAATTATCTTTTAATATTTACAATTTACGATTGCAATTAGGTCCCACCAGCATTTCATATCGCGCTTGGCTTACTTTAACATTTACCCTTTGTGCCCATCGTTTAACATTTGCAATTTGCAACTTTGATTGGGTCCCACCGCCGTCGCACGTCGCACTTCACTAGCTTTAACATTCACCTTCCATGCCCATCCTTTAACATTTGTGATTTTCAATTGCTATCGAGTCCCACCACCATCAAACATCACACTTCGATGACTTTAACATTTACCTTCTGTGCCCATCCTTTAACATTTGTGATTTGTGATTGCGATCGGGTCCCACTAGCGTCTCACATCGCACTTCGCTAACTTTAACATTTATCTTCCGCATGCATCCTTTGAAATCTGCGATTCTGATAAGGAGATGGACCACATTACAAGATTTATCCAAGAAGACAAGTGAAATTTAGTTAAGAAATGGTAAAAATCTACCATAACCATAATACGAAGGATTTCAAAGCATTCGAGGTGTATATGAGGGCAATGTGGGAATCGCCTGACATTGCACATCACACTTCGTGGTTTTTAACATTTTACCCTTGGGCACTTATCTTTTGAATCTTGTGATTTGGGCCCATGCAACTGGAATTAAACTCTTTTTTTAGTTTCTAATGACTTTGTGTTCAAATCATCCAGATTTTTGTGGGGTACTTAAACAATGAGCGGTATTCTGAAGAGGGTGTGTGAATAATATGTGGAGGTGAGCGGGGACGGTTAATGTGGATGGGTCGGGACAAGTGATGTGAGGTGGAGTTGGGTATGATGGTCGAGGGAGTAAATAATGAAACTTAGGATAAGAGGAATAACAAAGAGGGTTAACAGATACGAAAATGTGGTCGGGGACTTAGGATAAAACCATACCATAAGGTCCAAAATTTGGCCAAAATAATCCATTTTTAGACCTTTAGAGAAAAAATTGAGCTCTTCATTTTGATTACAGGAACAATTAGGTAGTTTTCAGGTTGCATATTTATAGCATGAACTTTGCATTTCTCCTTTCTCAACAAATCTACCTACCCAATTTAGAATTCCTAACATTTTTTCTCCTTTTAGGGTGCATTTAGACTTGCAGACCCTGACATCATTTTTTCTTTTTGAATTTATAACCTATCACCTATCCCTTATTCCTAATATTGGTTCAGATTAAGCTGTTGAACCAATGTCATTTTCTACCTACCTACTGATAATCCAAGATTAAACAGTTTGGAAAATCCTCATTCTCTAACCTATCAGTAGAAAATTCAAAATTGTACAATAATGCTTAAACGGTATGATTTCACAAACCCTTCTCAATATTAGTGGCATTTTGGTTTGCAACACTTTCAGAAATATATATTTTTGTGTGGGGCTTTCTTTTTCCTCTTTTCAATACCCTCTTTTCTTCTTCTTTTATCTGTTTTTATCTTTCTTTGGAAAAGACTTTCGAAAATTGAAATCTATGTACAATATGAAAAATTTGCAAAGAGGAAGTACACAGTCACCTTTTGATACTGTAAATTATAGGACTCTAACAAAATATTCTTATAATATTCCCATAGGTGGACCACTCAGCAAATACCAAGCATAAGTCTCTTACTGTATGAAAATTGGGGATACATGTCATTTTTTGGTTGGTTTGAAGTTGTTCAATTGGGTGAGGACACGTGGCAAGCCCATAGGCCACCACGTGACCCTCCTTGGGTGTATGGTGGAATAAATTTTTTTCTTAAGTCCGAGTGGAGGCACTAGGTTTGACCCTACGACCTGCCACCACATAGTGCCACGGCTTACCATCCCGCCTATCGGTTATTTCTTAACTATCAATGGAGCTAACATGTATTTATATTAATCATTGTATAATGGTTGGAGAAGTTGAGGGCTGGCCCCGAAGGGCCAATCCCTGGTCCATAAGACCACACACTAGGACCACGAGTGGGGCCAAACAACTAAAGCAGAGTTTTAAAATATTAAACCACTATTATTTTACCATAAACATGTTTTATGCACCTAATCTAGTTTTTAAGTGCAGATTAAGTTAAGCGTGAGTTTAGTGGTTAATTAGTTCTTAAAATAACACTTAAATTTAATGTCGTATTAACATAGCGGAGCCCCAATTTCGGAGAAATACTGGCAGTTTAACTCCAGCTAAGTGCAGTTTTCTAGATTTAGTGGAGTTTTTGTAGGTGAAATTGGAAAGAGTCATAACTAAGGTAGTTTTTGAACAAATCAGTGTCAGAAAGAGGCTATATTACCATTTTTGGGTATTTTGGACTCAATGGTGTAGGTTCAAGAATCAATGGAGAGTTTATAGATTTAATTTTTCTAGGTTTTAGTTTAAAAATGCCTAGGGCCACTAGAGGGTTAGGCAATGTCTACTTCACCTGAAGACCAATTGAATAACAAGAAGAGGCTAAATGGCCATTCTTTGCCATTATAGACTCAATGGTGCAAGTTTTAGAAGAAATGGAGCACTTCTAGATGGTATTTTTCCATCTTGAAGTTTAAGGATGCTTAGGGCCACCAGAGGGTTAGTTCATATCTGCTTCACCTAGAAACCAATTGAAGAGAAAGAAGAGGCTAGATAGCCATTCTTGGCCATTTGATTTCATTGGAATAATTTTTAGAACCATTTGAGCACGTCTGGATGGGTTTCTAGCAAAGTGAAGCCTATGGGTGCTATGGACAACCAGAGTGATGAACCAGTTCTTAGGGGATTTTGAGATGGAGATGATCTTGCAGGGGTCTTCCATCCATGTGTTTATAGCAGCAACTTTTGCAGCAATGTTCTATCTAATTCTCATCTTTTCTCTTTATGTGAGTTAGAAAAAAAGACCATTTATTTACTTGAAGTGTTTTAGTACATGTTGATTTGTTTTCAATTTGGAGTAAGGGATCTTGATGCAAGATGCCCATGAGTTGTTGGTAATTACATGCTTGACTGTAGGTCAGCAAGTGCATGGTAAAAGAAACTTTGGAGTTTTTTTCTTTGTAGGATAAACTTAATATTACAGTTCAACACTTTGATGACTCTTCATATTTAAACTTTGAGAATAATGAATATGAATCATGCCTTCAAAGCTGATTCAAGGAGATGTAGTGTAGGAGGGGTGAAATCCTTCAACAATTGATTATGTATAGTTGTTTGATGCATCTTTCCATTCAGTGTTTGATGATTTCATGTTTTAAAATTTGTTCATGGAATCACTGTAAGAAATACACTTAAAATAAACTCTTCAAATAACCTGTTGTTCAGTTCAAATATTATGCACATAAGAAGAAATCATGTTTATATTATGGAGGGGGCCTTAGCAAAAAATTTACTAATACACCTCCATTTGGATCATTTGGTATCAGAGCTACAGTTTTATTGTTATCTTATGTTGCTTTGTGAAAAGAGGGTTTGACTATTTGCAAGGTGAAAATGCTCACAAGGTTCAAACTCAAGAGAGGAGAAGGAAAACTTTTGGTGCAGATTCCCAAGTTGGAACAAGGATAAGGAGGCCAGAGTTGCCACAATATCCACCTCAAGTTTCACCACCAGAGATTCTTGAGGCTTCAGTAAGCATGTCTCTAGGAGGAGAGTCTACAAGACTGGAAAAATATGAAAAATTCAAAAAGGCTTTCTGGGACATGTTAGGGATGTTGAATGTCGTCTATGAAGAGAGGAACTCACAACTGCAAGGTGGAGGCTCTAGACCTTCAAAAGGAGAAGGTTCTCCAAAAAAGGAAGCAGCCTTTGAAAGACATGGAATAGGCAGTGAGACCAAGCTCATGGAAAGAATGGGCAGTGAAAAGTGACTCCAAGAGCTAGAGGCGAAAAAATGGCTCTTCAAATGGAGAACATGGAGTTGAGGATATTGTTGGAAAAGGTTGAAGAGGAAAAGACGCACGTGTTTTTTAATGCAACAAGTGCTTGATGAGAAAATTGCAGAAAGCTCTAATCCCGTACTAGAGAAGGAAACCTCTAAAGGTAAGTAAGTATGTGGTCATGGTTCAAATGGTGATGTTGCATGTGATTTTTGAAAACTTCTTCAAAACACACATCGCATGCCAGTGAATGATAGTGGATGGCTTGAGTCATATAAAAGTTTTCCTTCATCATCATCATAAGAGGGTGAGAATTGGAATGGTAAACTTAAAGAGGTTATTCATATTTCTAGTACTACTTCTTCTATCTACATACAAAATAATACCTTTGCAGCATTTGACAAAAATACCAAGGGCATAGGTATGAGGTTCCTCTCCAACATGGGCTATGAAGGTGGAGAACTTGGCATAAATGGTCAAGGAATTACCAATCCTATTTTGGTTGAGGAAAAGCTAAAATAAATGTGGTTGGGTTATGGTCACCATGAGTATGGAGAGTGTTAGTCATCCATAATTTTTACTATTTGTAGATGACTATATATTGGTCCTAGATTTCTAAAAACAAAATTCCATGAACATTGTGAGTTTTAGAAACGTCACTGACTTCATTATCCTTAGAGAAATTTTTTCACTATTCTACCATTTTTCCATTCCATGCTCACCCTATTGCTCCTAAAATACTTCTTATGTTCTTTTACCTTCCTTTGTTCTTGTAGATAACTAGGGTTTTTTAGGTAATTTTTCTTGGTTTCATGACTTTCATGGTTAAATAATCAACAAGGCTTGTATCCTAATGTTCTTACACCTTCCCCTATCCTTAATATACCTTCATAAACACTTCCCATCACTCCTATCCCTCAAACTCATCATTTTTCTACAAAACCTAGCCTATTTATACAATTTGACACTTTTTGAGACTAGGCCTGTGTTTTTCCCTTTTGGACCCCTTCCCCTCACTCCATCCTTGAAATCCCACTTTCCCCTAGTCCCTGACATCTATCCCTATCCCTCAAAATTTCACCAAGATTTAGAGAACCCTTAACCCCTTCATTCCCTTCCCTCAACAAGGCAGTCCTAAATCCCCTGTTTTGCCTACACCAAACACTAATTTTCCCTTCCAACTAAGCTAGGGTTTGCTATGGAAAAGAGGCATAGGAGAAAACGATCCATATGATATTTCATATCAGTGAGAATAAATCCATACCAACTCATAAAAATCATGCCTCCATCATTTTCCAAGAATTCATTCCAAAGGACAAATCATTTGCCACACCTAAGGCCAATTTTTCTTCAAACTATGTTTCTGACCAAAAAAAGATGAATTTGAAAAAAGTGAGATAGGTTTTTTTCCATCATAGGTCCAAGAAGAAAAAACTCCTTAATTTTTTACACATGTAGCGTTTTTTGGGATAAATGCCAAAAATACAAGAGTCACGAGAGAATTGTTGCACTTCTGGAGTGACCTTTGGAAAAATCAGGTTTTCTCATAGCTGGAGTGTCAAAATAACTTTTGAGATGGATAAAAAGAAAACTGTATTGGAATATATTTCCAATGAGATATCATGGGCTCAATCTGGAGTTGAGGAAGGCATCCATAATTTTTCTGCACCAACACTCTGCATTTGTGCACCATCATTCTGCACTTTTTGACCAGTCTTGGGGGAATTAACTTTTGACAAGTCAAATCATCTCCAATCAGAGAAAAAAGGTATATTTGGAAATTATATAGGATAAGCTTTCCAATGATCTATTATGGGCCCAATGTTCACACCAGGAAGGCCTCCAAATTCCCTCTGCAAAAAGGTGCTACGCCTTCAAAAACTGGCACAACGCCTTTGGACAGGAAAAGCTTCTAAGCCCTCTAACAACTCAAATCACCTAAAAAGCTTCCAAACCCTTGCTGAGGGTCCTCCCAAAATATTTTAAAATTTATGAGGTAAGTGGTTTGTCCCTAACGAAGAACATCGTGCAAAAAATAATACAGGAAGCACTTGGCTCTAAGAGGAACTAGGGTTTTACACTTGGCAGTCCAGCAGTGTGTCAAGCAGTGATCAAATGCAGCAAAAAACCTGAAGATGGCATACAAAGCCATGCATGAAGAAATTCCTACAGAGAAAAGAGTTAAATATTATTATTAATCAAGGTTTAAATTATCACTTATGGCATCTACAAAATCAGAAATGGCCACAGGAGGTAAAAGCCTTCCCTATGATTGTCAAAAGTCATGCTTCAAGGAGCAACAAGAAGATCAAAGTTATCATTTCAGTCATATACAAATTTTTTGCTATGTCAAATAAAAGGTTGAAGTCTCCATGATCAGAAGAGAAGAAAATTTCATAATTTTAGCTCACCTGCAAGCAAAGTTCTGAAGAAATATCAATGAAAATGATGAAAAGGCTTAAACATTGGGGGGGGGGGATTTCAAAAGTTTAAATAAAACCCTAAAGTCCATGAAGACCCATTCAACACTTAAAAATGTTTATTTATGCTTTGCAATAAGTTAAAAATCTCAAGGAGGGAAGGAATTTCAAGTTTTTGAGTGAAATTAGGCAAGTCTGCCCGGTGTTGCGTGTTTGGTGACAAGCGCTACGCGCCTAGAATTTTTTCCTGTGTGTTTTTTACACTGCGCTGCGTGCCTGTAGGTGGGAACTGCGCATTCACCTAGCACTCGACATTCCCGTGAAACCTTGCCTAGCGGTGTTGCACGTTCACAAAGGCCCAACTCCCTCACCCATCTCAATGCCACGTTCATCCACTACGCTTTTGGCCATTCAGCCCAAACCGATAGGCTCGACAGCCCTCCACAGTGCTACACATTCAGCCTTGCATGCGCTATGCGTTCAGCCCTGCACGGTGTTGTGCTTTCAACCTTGCACGGTGTTGTTCGTTCAGCCATGCATGACGCTACGCATTCAGCCCTGCATGGTGTTGTGCATTTAGTCGCCTGACTCCACGTGCAAGTCGACCCAACAGCTCGGGCAGGCATTGCACCTTTGATCAGAAAACCTTCTAAGCACTAAAAACTCTCCAAATCACCTTTGATCACCTGAAAATCACTGCTAAGGGTATTCTAAGCACAATCAAGGGGTTTTGTGAAAGTCCTAGGGTTTTTGTTCAAAATAGGGCGACATCACATACCCTCTTTCCTATCAATAGCGACATCAATGGAATGAAGAGGAAGATATCAATAAGACAGAGTGCGACGAGGCAAACAACAATGCAGAAGACAGTAGATATTCTATTACAAAGGTAAATGAAGAAGAAAATAATAATGACAGTAGGTCAAAGGAGCATTGAGGCTCGTGGCAGATATAAAGACAGTAAAGGAAAAACAATGAGGCCCACAGTGGGAATGATGAAGGTGCAAAGAGCAATGCAGATGAAGGGGAGAGAAACAATCATGATAATCATGATATCAATGGAGATAATGATGATGATGAGGATTATGTTGACATTAATCAAAATAGCAAGGATAGTAGAGATGATATTGAACATAGTGAGGCCCATGACTGTGGTGATGCCAATGAGGAAAGAAGCCATGAAAGCCATAAGGACAGCATGGATATCACTGATAATGACATTCAAAATGTCAACCATGATTAATCACCTAGCAGTGGTGATGAGAGCATTACAGAAAGCATTGTAGCAGTAAAGGCAATGAATCTAAAGGCATCAAAGAAAACATCAGCAAGAGGAATAAGACCTATAAATATATAATGGAACCAAGAGCTAAAGAAAAATAAAACCTTAGAAAAATATGGGATCCATCCCTTGCAAGCATCCCAGACATAAAAAGGAACATAAATGCAAATTTTGGGAACTTTTTGGAAATTTTGGATTTTTGTTGATTTGGAGGGCCAAGGGGGTAGCACCCATGGTGCTACGCTTTTTCTCAAGGAATATTCAAGAGGAAAGTTTTACATTTTTTGAATCCTCAGCTCAATTACAACATTCTCACGAAGTTTCAAGTCAATTGGAGTTGTTTTGGTCCTCCAAAAGGGTTAAAAACACCCTAATTTTCACCTTTCTGCCTAGTTTTCAGGACATGTGTTGCGCCTTTACCAGTCTTGGTAGTTTTTCTTGTTTAACAGGTTACATGGGCCCAATCAGAAAACCGAGGGTATTTCTGGAAAGTAGACTCAACAGGATTTCCAACTAGCCATCGCAGATCCCATTCCGACATCAAGAAGGCCTTCAAAACCTTGCTGCTAGTTGACCTAGTTTTCTTGCTCATGTGTTACGCCCTTGGCATGGAAATGCATCCTAAAACTCAGTGTTGCACCCTGACAGAGAAAAAGTCAACAAAGTATGCTTGGAATGTTTTTTTAGGCTTGGTAGAGCCCAGCTGTCATTTTTTTTTCCAAAAATGGCCAAAAAGATATTTTGTGCCTTGGGCCTTGCAAGGTCTCAAGGACAAAAGTGACATTTATGATTAACTAATAGGCTTCCAGAGACTTGATTAGGGTTTAGTCCTCCAATGCATGATAAATATATCATGGAGGTTTCATTGTATATGTTGGATATTTGTTGAGCATGCTATGAAATAGACTTGGAGTTTATTGGTGAAACTGGTTTTTGGTACCTTGTGATGGTGTTGGATTATGCTTCTATGGATCAAGCTCACTCTTAGGATTCATTAAGCTTGTTCAAATGGTGATTTATTCCATATTTATGTTTTTTTTCTTCATTTATTCATTTTTTTTATGGTTATTTAGTCATATAATAGAAATATAGAATGGGATTTATCTTCTTGATACCCTACTTCTCCCTGCTTTCTTGACTTCTATGTTTTCTTCCTCAAATTTTTGCTAAATAAATCCTTAAATTATTCTTTAGTGTTACTGATATGTTATGTTAGAATGTTATCTTTTTTCAAGTAAGTTTTTGAGAATCCTTCACTGCTCTCTTAGCTTGCTTAACTATTGTTTTTAAGACTTGCTTAGCCTAGTTGATATTGAGGAATCCTTCATTGCTCTTCAAGTTTCATTATGCTATCATCTTAGAAGATTTTTTTTATTTATTGGTTTTTTAAAGGATAATTTATTGCCCATTTAACTCACTATGTTCACAACGCCATGTTACTTCACTCTCCCTTGACCTAATTAGATCCATTTGATCTTGCCAACTTGCCCTTTGAGCTATCCTTGACTCATTTTTACACATTTCAAAGACTTTTACAGACTCCATAGCCCAATGGATTGGTGTTCCCCACTCTATTAACCTACTTAACAACTTGCCCAACTAACCAAACAAACAAAAAAACCCTAAACTTAACAACTAGCCTAAAATCAAAACCTAAAAAGCAAACAAGTTCATATCCCTTTGCACAAAATAGAGAGAGCCCTCTCTATGTCCAGGAAAGCCAGGTACTAGGACTCCAAAGACTAGTATGACGTTACCCCTGTTCATTTTTTCTCACTAATCTAACAAATTACGGGGCCCTAACAGAGAGTGCTCTAAAAATCTTGAACTACATCAAGCCTCCAAGAAGGAGATTTCTTCACCAGGAGAAGATCGCCATAGCAGTAGCGCTAAAGACAACTATAACTCTCAAGACACTTATGAAAAGCATGGTGATTTTTATTATTTGTTGGAGAAAATTACTTGTACTTTTTGTGAATATTTTGACCATTGCATGGCTATGTGTGAGCAACGCATGGTAATGGTTAAGAGGATGGACCAAATTTTGGTCATCGAGAATATCGACTCCCATTCACAAGAGGGAACTTCTATGTATGTGAACAAGAATAAGTTTTTTTGTGTTCATTTCCAAGTGCATGGACATGATATTGAATGTTGTTGGAAGTTGCATCCAGAAATTCATTCGAGAAAAAGTAAAATGATTATGTCACATGATTTAAGGGAGACAAAAGGTAGAAAAAATGGTTCTTCACAATCCTAAGCAGCCTCCTCCAGACAAGGTGGTGAAAAAAGAGAACCCACAAACCTAGGAGAGGCAAGATTGGGTAGACTTCTTGTAGATTTGTTTTGAAATTTTTGTAATTGCTTGTTATCATTACCTTTCAAAGGTACTTTTGTAAATTCAACATTATTTTCACTATGTTTAGCAAGTAGATGTTGTTTTCTTGATGTAATTTTTTAGCTTGATACTCCACATGTTTATGGACTTTGTGAATGTACAAATTATCATTCATAAATTCTATACTAGATGTATCAAATTCACCGATACAAGTATTCATGTTGAAACTTGTGCGAATGAGTCGTGTGGTTAAGATTGTTTAAAGATAACTATGTTTCGTAGGAAAATACAAACATCATGAAAAAATTTGCAGCAAAGTACTTATATGTACAAGCTCAGTTTGAAGACACCAAAGCAAGTTGATTGGTTTCTGATCTCTAGGATGGGATCAAGTCTTTTTTCAAGAGAGAATGTTCAAGATGAAGTGTTTTTTGGAGCCATGTAAAGATGAGTTTTAAGAGAATATTGAGATTCCACTCATCAGTGTTTGTTCTGAAACAACGACAAGAATTATGGCTCAATTCTTAACAAGACAATAAGTATTCATGAGGAAGATAAGTCATGTACCTTTATTGGGGCTTAAAGGGAACCAATTGAAATTTTTACATTACAATTGAATTTTGGGATATTTATGAGTTCTGACATCTTCAATTTGATAATTGAAAGTGTTCTTTTGGAGACCAAAATATTTCAGTGGGGATGTATGATCAGGAGCTCAAATTTCAGGTCAAAAATCAAAGTTATTATAATGACATGAAACCTAAAAAACCACGTAGTTCTTGGCATCCTGATTCTGGGGCACTTTGTTTCGCGCAAAATGGACTCTGGATGCTCCCAGAAACATGATTTGTTCGCTTTGCTAAAGAGGAAAATTTTGTGCAGGGATGACATGGATGTTGACTAGGAATCCATATAGTCCAGTCAGAAAAAGGTATATTCCAAGGAATATTCCTTGGAATATTATCATAATATTCTTTGGAATATTCTCAAAATATTTCCACAGGTGGGCCATGTTAGCTCCCCGTAATTTGCTAGATTGAGTGAGATACAAATGGATAGGGGTAAAATCAAACCAAGCTTTGGAATCCAAGGACCTAGCCTTCTTGGATTTAGAGAGCGATCTCTCTATTAGGTGCAAATATGTGAACTTGTTTGCTGATTAGGGTTGATTTTAGGCTAGTTATGAAATATTGGGTTTGTTGATTGTTATTGGTTGGGTATGATGCTTAGATAGACTAGATAGAAACAAGGAAAACTTCAAGTCATTGGGCAATGAAGTCCAACATGGTCATGATAGGTTCATAAATGGAGCAAGGAGTATTGTAGGGAAAATCTAGCTTGCTTGGTGGATCTTTGAGGTTTGAAGGATCATGAGATGGACATTAATTTTGAGAAACAAAGTTTGACAAAGAGTAGTAAAGAATTCTCTATCATATACTTTAACATGGAGATATTAAACACAGATAACAAAAAGCTATAACTCATGAGGTAGGGCAAACCATTAAGCTCAATGAACAACACTTAAACTGATTAATATCCAAGACAAATATTCAAATGAAATACAAAAAGGCAAGAAACTTATTCAACTTTCATGGATTTCATTATCAAGAACAGAAAACATTAAAGATGCACAAATAACTACAATCATAAAAGGAGAGAAACTTTGAACATCTAAGATTATAGCTATGAAGGTTCTTTGAAACAATTAGCTAAGCAATTGCAAAGAGCATGATTGAAACAAACTTCTTTGACAAACCTAGGTAATGGTGTTTTAAAGACATGAATCCAAGAATGGGGTTTTTAGTGGAAACAAATATGCAGGGCTGGCCATAAATCATGCTTGATACCAACTAATCTAAACCATTCAAGAAATAGAAAAGCTCAGGAAATCCTTAGAGATCAAAAGATGAATTCTCTAACATATCCTAGCAGAAGAAAACATTAAGGTAGTGAAGAACAAACAAACCTAAGGTGCCATCAGAAAACATGTCCCGGTCTAAATTATTTGTCCTACTACAACAAAGAAATATGGAAACATAATGAAAAACTAGAAAACATGAACAAAAGAGAAACACATCACCATCAACCAGGCTTATGGATCCTGCAAACAGTCCTCCTCCATCAACAAACAAATCAGGGCATGCATGAGCTCCAAGAAATCAAATTTCTTTTCAAAACTCCAAGAGACTATGTATTTCTTGAGAATAAGTCATCAAAATCTAGCCCAATACATAAGAGCCTCATGCTATATTTATGGAGCAAGTGAGGAGGTGGAAACCATAAGAGGCTTCCAGAAACCCTAATTCCGTCATAAATGTCATTTATGTGCTTAATGGGCATGCAAGGCCCAAGACACATAATAGATAAGATAATAAATGAAAAATATCATAACATAACTCCTTAATCAAATCTGGAGTGATTTGCCCAAGAAAATATTAAAAAACTATTTTGCCATTAATTCGTGTCTTTTGTTGACTTTTGGCAAAAAGACAGTCTGTTTGTAGAGTGCTACTTCTGCAGAAAATACAGTCTATTGTAGTTGAGTTTTGGATCCCTTCCTGGCATTGGTGTTGGCCCTGTGATGGCTTGTTGGAAAGCGTGATGAGTCTACTTTCCAAAAATACTTGAGTTCTGCTGAATGAATTCAATTTACCTGCTCAGAAATAAATCTCCCAACACTGCTCTGTGCACACCACCTGGTTTGAAAAGGAGGCAGAAAGGTGAAATTTGAGGTGTTTTTTGACCTTTTGAGGGGGAAAAACTGCTCCAATTGACCTGAAATTTCATGGGTAGACTTCTGGTGATGTGAAAAACCCAAAAACGTAAACTTGGAGAGCTGAATATGCACCAATTTTGTGTGTAGCGCCTAGGGTGTTGTGCTCCTAGGGGTCAAAATTTTGAAAAAAACAAAAATTTTCCCGATTTGCCTCAAATTTGGTGCAGAGACCCCTCAAGGGGTTTTAGATATCTGCTGAGAAGCATCAGCCAAGATCCCAAGGCTTTCATGTACTTTGGTTCTTTTTAGGTCATCCAGCTCTATGAGGGCCTGCTTTAGCTTGGCATTAGTAGGCATGCTTTTCCTTGCATAATGTTTGACCATTTTCTTCTATAAGGCAAGGCCCTTCTTTACCTCTTTGAAATTTTTATGCTCCTCTTTATAATAGTATATGATCCTTTGTGCCCTTTCAAAATCCTTTTCCCATTCTTGAAGATGTGCATCTTTTTCTAAGAGGAGCAACTTAGTAGTCATCTCTTGGTCTTCATTTTCACTGTCTAGATCAATGAAAAGAGGCCCTTGAGAAGTCTTCTTGATCCTTTTGCTCCTTCTTACTTGTACCTTCTACTCAATATTTTCCATCTTTTCCTTGCCCTTGTCCAATGTTTTGGCAGCTTGAGAGGAGATGGCCCTTTGCCTTTTAGAGGCAGCAAACACATCTCTCCTCCCTCTGTGGTATGTGTATGTGAGAGGGGTAGCAATGGAATTTTTTAATGTGGTTTTGTCACCGCTTTGATCCTTAAATTGATCAACATCTTCTGCACTTTCCTTAATTTGATTTTCTTTGTCATTTATAGGCTGATTAGTGTCAAGACAGTCATGACAGTTGTCATGAATGTCATGTGCACTTTTCTGACTATCCTAATCATCTTGCCGCACTTCTTCCTCATCTTGCTGCTCTTCTTCATCACTTGGTTCACTATTTTTAGCTCTGTTTTCCTCTTCATCAGCGTACTCCTCTTTGTGGCTACCTTCCCTAATTTCATCTTTTCCATCACTGCTTTCTTCATCGCTACTTCCCTCTTCTTCATTGTTTTCTTTATTCTCATCGTCTTCTTCTTCATTGCTTTCTTTTTGGCCATCATTATCTGCCTCAGTTTCTTCCATACTGTTGCCATCTATTTGTTCTTCACTAAGGCTATTGTCAGCCTCTTCACTTGGTATATTAGGAGAAGAAACAAGAGGTGAAATTCTTTATGGATAGGGCATATGGAGAGATGATGGAGGAGTGGAGGTAGATGGTTGTGAAGTGGAAGGTAAATTTTGCTGAATGAAGGCTCGGGGGTTTTTAAACACATCATGTGAGATGAAGCTTTCCCAACATATTCCTTGCTGCTCTAGCTGATATAAGACAATAATTTTGATCAAGGAGTGGTGAAAAAGGCTCAGCATTTGGTGGTCATAGCTTTTATTCTTGATAACTGAGGCCATTTTATCAATGCTTCGGAAAATGTAGTAAGGTAGGCTCATCATTTTGACCTTAGTGAAGTGCATCAGTAACCTTATATGATATGAGTAGATTGTGGAGTATCTCCCCTCACATCTGAAAAGCCTGGTAATTTGCCTCATCAGTGTCGCATACCTTTCTAGCAAGTGGGAGAAAGGGAAAACAACCTTACAATTTTGTTGATAGCTGGGTTTCAAGTAGGGCTCATAATAACTCAACCCCAACTTCTTTTGTTTGAACCATGTTTCACCAATGTCTATTATACCTGTTGCTTTGGAAATAATTTCAGATGAGAGCTTAAATTTCACCCCTGCTAGGTTAACTTGGTGATTCTGTAAGCTAAAGGAAAACAATCTAGTCAAGTCTAAATGGTTGCTGACTTGACTGACCTTTTCACAAAATTTATAGCACCCAACATCATGAAAGCATGAAAGGATCATAGGAGAGTAAGTAATTTGAATGGTGTATAGGGGCTCAAACCTATTTTCCTTTCGTCCGTGGTGTTTAGGTTTGGTGGGAATATGGCTCCCATCACTGCTGGTGTCATTTTCTCCCTCTGACATGGTGACTGGTCCAAAAAAAACAACAGCAGGACCTTTGGACTTTATTTCAGGGCTTTTGGGCAAATAAGTGAGTTCAGTGGTGTAGGGAAAACTCTTGCAAATGAGGGCAAAGATGAATTTTTTAAGGATTTCACTTAGTGTTTGGAGGTTGGTCTACAGTTACCCAATCCTCTTTTTTCACCTATAAAAAATTTTCTTTGCAAACCCTAACCCAAAACTGATTTGATGTAGCCTAGGGTTTGGTCCAATTTTGCTTGTAGATGTCTTCCTTGCATTTTTTTTTTAGAAAAAGGAAAGTTTAGGAGGAGGAAAGAAGATTTCACCAACCTTATTATTTTATTACAGGAGGTTTGGAGGTGAAAATTTGAGTTCTTGACCTCTTTAGATAAATTTTTGAGAGAATCCGTCTATGCGTAGCGCCAGTGCACAGCTCCTGTGCACAGCGCCGGGCCAGTCGAGTTGTTGGAGCGCAGTGCCAGGCAGAGATGGGAAGTTTTCGGGCACCTTTGGAATTTTCTGAGCCTATACGTAAAGCCAACCCAGGTGCATAGCACCGGACTCTGGGTGCATAGTGCAGTGTTAAATAACACTGCCCTCCCCACTCCTGTGCATAGCGCTGAAGGCAAGGTGCGTAGCGCTGGTGATAATCTCCCAAATTTGCACGAAAACTCTGAAAACTCCTCCAATGGATTTCTTCAATTTGGAAATGGAAAATTATGTGTGGGAAAGGCTTAAGAGACCCTTTATAGTCCTTTTGAAATTTTAAAAATTAAAAATTAAAACCCACTTTTACAAAGTTAGTGTCTCCCTACTTTCTTTAATGTGCCTTTGAATGATATTTTGTTGTGAAAAAAAAAACGCTTTTGATAATGTTTGTAAAATATTACTTATGTCTTTGTCATATTTTGCAGAATAATATTTTGACAAGGAGGCCTTTGTTGGGAGTTTACTGTTGAGATGTAAACCAGGGGTATACTTGCCTCTTAGGCCATTTTGACAACAATTTATGTCCAAACTTTTTATCTTCTTTTAAAACCTCTGTTTTTACCATTTGGTGAGATTAGCCCCTTTAAACTGATACTCTTAGCCATTTCTCCTTTTAGTGCAGGTGAAATAGTGTTGTTTTTTGACAAACCCTAGAGAGGTAGCTTGAAACTCTCTGGTAGCCATCTGTTGTGATGACGGAGGTTTCATCATCATTTCTTAGTCATTTTGTCATTTTTCCAAATTCCTAGGTTTTTTAGGGGTACTTAGAAAAATATAAACAATGTTATTTTCTAAGTTCTTAGAAACCTATCAAAACTCATTTATCATTTCTGAAAATTTTTCAATTTGTGCTTTGATGGAGTCAGGTGACATCTGCCCTTGCAACCCTTAGCATTGATTCCTTGTTTGGCCAAAAACATTTGCTAACCCCGATATTTCTAAAATATATGCTCGTTGTTGTCTCTTTTTCACTGATGATCTTCCTGTGATGATTTTTTCCTCTTTTATCTTACCTCATAGCTGATATGATGGCCCTTTTAGTCTTCCTGGCATGAACGTGACCAAAGGGAAGTTTTCCCTTTACTAGATTCATGCTTTAGACCAAAGGCCTTCCTTGAAGGATCTATTCATCATTTTAAGACAAAGTTACTTGTGCCTTTCCTTCTCTGAAAGCAGTCTTCTTGTAGGTAAAAATAGAGACTTGAAGGGTACCAAATCCACCCTAAGACTCATAAAACCCTAGGTGTCCTAGTGGAGGCTCTCTGGGATTTGGATTTTGGACTGAAACCTAGAACTTGGGCTCTATCACGTGTGAGATAGAGTTTATGATAAACTACTCTATTGAAGATTAAAAAAAAATCCAATGCACTTGATTTATCTAAAGAGCCTATAGAGATAGTTTTGAGATCATCAATGCTTAAGGCATTTGGGAGACATAAGAGAGTTGATTGGTTAGTGACCTTAGGTAGCACTGGAGGGGTTGGGCAACACAATAATAGTGGGCTTGAGGCCAAAGGTTACCAGACCTGGTGAAAATGAATAGCATGAGCCCATAATGGGTCTTTTGGGAGTAGCAGGCTAACCTTGACATGAAAGGATGATAAACTAGTGAAAATTTATCCTAAGGATAATGAAGGCAGTGAGATTTCTAGAACTCACAATGTTCATGGAATTTGTTTCAAGAAATGTTAGGACAAATATTTAGTCATCTCCATAGGCAAAAATCACTGATGACTAATAATGGCTCCACTTGGGGAGGGCAGCTTCTTTTCAGGAGGTGTCCAAAACTTCAGATCTCGGTTTTTATGGTGACCAGTACCTCATCCATTGGGCAGATCTTTCTCCTTTTTCATTTTCTAATGCTTGCTTTGAGGCTATCATCTTAGAGATCTGAAAAAACATGATTTATATCACCATCATCTCTACCTACCCAATCTATTTTCCTAGCATTTTTTCTCCATTGGGTGCACTTGAACTGGCAAACCATTAACATTTTTCTTTTTTGAAAACAAAAATAAAACTATATAATTGTACCCTTATTTCTTCCAAGAGTTTAGATTAGGCTAATGAACTCTCTTTATTTTCTACCTATTCTACTTTTTTGTCAAGATTGAGCTGTTTGACAAATTTATTCTCTAAACTACTAACATGGAATTGAAAACATGGCTAAACCAGGATTAAGTAGTCTGATTTACCATGGGTTGTGGCATTAGAACAAGCTGCACACAAGTGTTATTTTTGTACAGAAAAAAAGTAATATATGTCATTTGTTAAACATCCCTATTTTCCTCTTTGATTCAAATTTGAGCATGTGGAACCATCATATTCCATTCCTAATCTACTCCTATTGAAAAGTCCAGATTAGATGTTTTTGACAAGTTCTTTCTTTCACTAACCTATCAGCAAATAAATTGAAAACATGTTCAGCCATGATTAGGCTAGAAGACTGAACAAGAATTATCTTTCAAAAAAAAGTAGTGGCATTCATACTTGCACACTTTCAGCATCACTATTTTTTTTTTTGTGTATGGGGCTGTACCTTTCTTTCAGAATCTACCCTCTTTTTCCTTTTCTATTTTTTAGGGATTTTGTCCTTTCTGTTTCTTAAGCAAGTAATTTTATGTACAATAAGTGGTAGATTTAAAATTTAAGAATCTTGGCAAAAGTAGTGTTTGAGCATCCTTCCATTGACAGGACCTCCAAACATTTCTTCTCCATCAAGCTCTTGCAAAAAGAAAGCATTGTTTCCTCTAGCTAAATGAATGGTGTAAGGGCCTTTCCATAAGTTTTCAAACTTACCATGTTTGCCCTTGTCTTCCCTCACTAAATCCCATTTCAGAACTGTCTCCAATTTGGAAATCATTTGCCTTGGTTCTCCTATCAAAAAATTTCTTGATATTGTCTTGTATTTCTTGTGTTCTTTTGTAAACTTCCTCCCTTGACTGCTGCAAATGAATGGTTTGGTTCAGTCTTCTTTGCATGTCATTTTCTTCTGATTGTACCTCTTGGAGGAGCTTCATGACTGGAACTCCCAAAGAGGTGGGTAAAACTACATCCATGCCATATACTAGTTGATAGGGAGACATACCAATTGATTTCTTAGTGGTTAGTCTATCAGCCCATAGTGCATGCACTAGTTTTCCATGCCATGCCCTTTGATTTTGTTCTAGGAGCTTTTTTATGATATTCACCAAGCTCTTGTTAGAGGACTTAGCTAGTCCATTTCCTTGTGGCTAATAAGCAGTGGAGTGGCCTAGTATGATGTGATATTTGTAACAAAATTCCACCATTTTTTTAGATGTAAAGGCAACAACATTGTCGGTGATGATCTTTCTAGGGCAACCAAACCTAGACAAGATGTTGGTTTCAAGAAATTTGATAATAATGGAATCAGTGGAATTCGTAGAAGGGATGGCCTCTATCCATTTGGTGAAGTAATCGGTGGCAGTGAGGATCCACTTATGTTGGGAAGATGAGGTAGGATAGATCTCTCCTATGAAGTCCAACCCCCACTGTTGGAAAGGAGCTTCAACATTGATGGGATGTAAGGGCAAAGGTAGAAGTTTTATTTTGCCATCAAATATTTGGCACTTATGGCAAGTCATGACTAGTTTGTGAGTATCGGAAAAAAGGGTAGGCCAATAGTAACCAACTCTAAGGATCTTGTTGGCTGTAGTCTTCCAATAGAGGTGACCTCCACATTCTCCCTCATGTAATTCATGCATGATTTTTTCTGCATCATCTTCAAGAAAAAATTTAAGTAGAAAACCAACAGAACTCTTCCAGTACAACACTCCATCTAAAATGAAAAAATTTAAAGATTTTTGTTTTAAGAATCTAGCTTTAGTCTTTGACAGAGAAGGAGGAGCATTGAGATAAAGAAGAACATAAATGATATCAGCATACCAAGGTGAATTTAAAAATATTTCTTCAATGTATGGAGATGTAAATTCTTCTGTCTCCTCTAACACATCAACCATATTCATGTTTAAAGCTTGGAAATTTGATTTAGCCATAAGTTTTGCAAGTCCTTTTCCTTTAATTAGTTTAGTGGGTCTGATTTATAAATCATATTCTAATATAGTAGCAATCCACTTGCCCCTTTTACCATTAGGGTCTTGATTAAGTATGTCTTTGACAACTGTGTGTGGGACAAAAGCTATGACATGTGAATGCAAAATATAAACTCTAAAATATTTCAAAGCTTTGATTAAGGCAAAGGCTTGCTTTTCCATGATGTTATACTTTAGAGGAGCATCCCTCAAGGCCTTGTTGAAGAAATCTATGGGTTTTTCTTGCCCCATGATGTTATTTTGCAATAATACTATTGCCACGGTATATTCAAATGCAAATGAGAATATGTAAAAATCCTTGGTGAAGTCAGGATTGATTAAGACAGGTGTTTGTGTGAGTGCTTGTTTTACCAGCTCAAAATATTGTTTTGCTTCCATATTCCACTTCACTCCTACTTCATTTTTCAACATTTTTGTGATATTCCTTAGGATTTTAGCAAGGTTGGGGATGAATCTTCTTATGAAGTTAATCTTTCCAATGAGATATTGCAGCTCTTTAATGTTTTTGGGATGGCTGATTTGTAAAATGCCTTCTATCCTTTTGGGATCTATTTTTATTCCTTCTTCAGAGATTATGTGGCCTAAGAGTTTTCCTTTCTAAAGGCCAAGCAAAGTTTTCTTAGGATTCAGAGATAGGCCATAATTTCTACACTTTTCAAAAACTTTTCTCAAGTGGACTAAGTGTTCTTCATCAGTCTTAGAGTAAACAGTGATGTCATCAAGGTATATGAATATGAAGTAACCTATGTCTTCTGAAAAAGCTATGTCCATTGCCCTTTGGAATGTGGCCCCTCTGTTCATTAAACCGAATGGCATTTTAACATACATGAATGTACCCCAAGGTGTAGTGAAAGCAGTTTTGAGTTGGTTGCTTGGAAAGACCAGAACTTGGTTATAACCTGAGAAGCCATCTAGTAATGAGATTCTTTGTGAGCCAACTACTTTTTGGAGTATGTGATCCATTTTAGGCAAGGAGTAATTTTCCTTTAAGGAGGCCTTGTTCAAATTTCTGAATTCAATGCAAAGCCTAATTTCCCCGGTCTTCTTCCTAACTGACACAAGTTTGGACACACATTCTGAGTATCTGACAGGGAATATGATCCCAGCATCGTACATATTTTTTATTTATTTCTCGACTGAAGGTAACAAGACGGGGTTAATCCTTCTCAATTTTTGTTTGAATGGTTTCTGATTTTCCTTGAGAGGAATTTTGTGTTGAATGGTTTTAGTGTCATAGGATTTCAAGTCTTCATACCCCCAAGCGAACACATCTTTAAATTCTTTAAAAAGCTCAATGTATTTTTGTTTTGTGTGAGGAGGGAGATTTTTGGACAGCTTGAATCTTTTGTGCTCTTTCATCCCTCCAATGTTATATTCTTCTACATTTGTTTCAGTGGATTCTATCTTGGGTTTTTAAGCTACGTCATTAAAATCAAACAGCTCTTCTAATGGTGTAAGGCCTCTTGGCAAGGTGTCATCTTTGCATTGCAAAACAAGGATTTTGAATGTGGTTCATATCATCATTAAAGGATAGCTCTGTTTTGGGAGTTTCATTTTCAGCAAAATTATTTCTTTCAAATCTTAAACTCTGTTTTGTGCTTGCAAATTCAATTCCGGATTGCAGAAAATCGTTTATTTTCTCATCACTGTAAAACACTTTCCAATGGTTCAAGTTTTCTGGCATAGTAGGCTTGTTTTTTACTTGGATGAGGTATTATTTATTTTCATAGGGAAAGAGCAATTGCTAGCAACAAAAGCAAGCTCATTAGCAAGGTAGTTTTGGGCCCTGGGGATGAAAGTGAGCTCATACTTCTCAAAGGATTTGAGAAGATCTAGGGCAGAATTCCTATACTCTCTTAGTCTAGGGTTATTGGCTGAATATTCTCCCTTTACTTGTCTAATGATCAATTCTAAATCTCCTTGAACCAAGATTTTCTTAGCTTTGAGGTCTTTAAGTAAGTGTAAACCAATAATGAGAGCCTCATATTCTGCAATGTTATTAGTGCATTGGAAATATAGCCTATAGGAATGGCCTTTATTTGTGTTGTGTATCCAAACACTAGCTCTTGAGCCAAAAATACCATGAGAGCCATCAAAAATCATATGCCAAAGGATGTCAATTTCAGATTTGTCACTGTTTTGTACTTCGGGGCTGCTAGAGTTTTGGGTGTCATTTTCTTGATTAGAGGGTTGGTTTGGTTGTTCTGAGGGGCTTATTTATCCTTCATTTTCATTAAATTGTTCATTTATATCATTTTAATTGTACAAGATGAAAGAGTCAAGGTTTGAGTGAATGGAATAAACCGATGTGTTATTTGGCCTATCTATGCTACTCACCATATATTTCATGTGGGATTCCCGGTACAGCCTCCTTGTTTGATTGAAGACTGGGATGGTGGCATAAGTCATGTCCATTTGAAGGCTACTGTGGAGTTTGTCCCCCCATGATATAGATAAAAGCATGCCATACTTAGGGGGGATATTAGCAACAACTATGTCCATGACTAGGATTTTAGCGGTGATTTGTGCTAGATTGACAAATAGATCCTTGATTAAGCCTAGACACTTAATCCTACTTGAATAAAAAGAGTACAAGTCTTTGTAATGCTTTCTGATTTCTAAGCCTAATCTCTCCTTCACAACTTTGGCATGAGGTTGTGTGAGGCACCAGAGTCTAGCATAGAATTATGCATAATTTTGTCATGTATATTCAAACTGAAATAGAAAGGAGGGACAACTCGTTCTTGATATTTTCCCTCCACTTTAGGACCAAACAACAACTCTGGTTTATCATCAGTTAAGTTTAAAGTGTCGGTATCATTCCCTATGTTTAACACTTTGAAAATCCGGGATCTATATACCTCTTGGGTTACCAATTCAATGAGGGGCATGGTAATCTTCATTTTGGACATATCCCCTTCAAAGCTGAAAGGCATAGGTGTCTTCATTGCATTTACATCATTTTTATCAGCGATAAAATTTTCTATATTTTTTATTTGTTGATTCTAATTTGATGGGTTGGAAAGCAATTTTTTTTCAGGGCCACTAGTTGAAGTACTAGGACAAATTGAATCATTACTAGATTGACTAATTTTTAGCTTGTTTAGGTTAGCTTTCTTAGCCATAGTATTTGTGTTTTCTGCTGTCTTTTTAGGAATATGTTCAGAGGTCTTCCTAACAACAATGTTTGACTGATTTGTTTTAGGAATATCTTGATTCTTTTTTCTCCTAAGGTCATATTGCCTATGGAATTCCATTATGGTATTCTCAAATCCTAGATTATAGTCTTTGGAATCTTCATATGATTTTTCATTTGGTTTTCAAGAAAACATCCTTTGTTCTTCTTCAGTAAGAAAAGTGTTATTCTCATCATCAGAACTGTTATAGGTCAATTTGGTTATCATTCCCAATGACTTGGTTAACTGGACATTATCTCCAGGACCAATGATGAAGGGTCTATCATTCCCTATCATTTCAGTGGCTACATGCTCTAAGACAAGAAACAAGACAAATCAAGCAATACTTTCATCAATCAAAGGTTTCCATGGTTTGAAGCTTATTATTTAACATATGAGAGCTCACCAACATAGGCTCTAAGGGGCCTGAGTGCGTTGCATATGCAGGTAGCCCCATGCAAGGCTACTCTGCAAAGAACTTCCCGAAATTCACAGGTGCGTTGGTCACATTGGGAGAGAAATTCTCATTGTTCCAGAATCTCCACTTGGTCAGTGCCTTCTAGAAGAGTTCACATGTGTCAAGCTTCAGATCCAAGTGTCCATTTTACATCTACATGGATGGAAACATGTCTTGCCTATTTTTGGAAATATATTGATTGAAAAACAACCTACATTTCATCTATAAATTGAACACAGATCTAAGTGTTTGAAAAGTAGGAATTTGAGTAGAGAAATGCTGGAGAATTTTCAATTGAGAGGTTGATTTGTGAAGCTGTTGCTGGAGAGATTTATGTTGTAATGAGACTTGGGAACTTTGCTGGAAGGTCACTTAAAATCAGTCACTAGGTTGTAACCTCTCCTTCTATCATCAATAAAGAGTACTTCTTATTTTTACCTACATGCATCTGTATTAACTTTTATTTTCCATATTGTAAGATCTTGGTTGATGAATGTATTTTATGATTTACTAATTTAGCTAACTAGCTTGAATAGATATCTATATTATTGCATCTTCTGTTGTTTCAGTGTTCTTTCTTGCAAGAAGCATTCAACTCTCAAACCGCTTGAATTTGAGGTTGCAACAGGAGCGACAGAAGGAGCCATTTGGAAGCGACTAAACAAGTAAGCCTCCAATTCTCTCTGTATATCTGTTCTGAGTTAGGATAAATAGTAGTATAGTCTTTCACCTGTTGTTCTAGACTAGCACCTGTCTAGGGAAGCGTAATTTATCCGTAGATTACAATTCTGGCCCAACAAACTGGCAATGGATAAATTACGCTTCCCTAGATAGGTGCTAGTCTAGAACAATAGGTGAAAGACTACTACCATTTATCCTAACTCAGAATAGATACACAGAGAGGATTGGAGGCTTACTTGTTCAGTCGCTTCCAAATGGCTCCTTCTGTCGCTTCTGTTGCAGCTTCAAATTCAAGCGGTTTGTGAGCTGAATGCTTCCTGTAAGAAAGAACACTGAAACAAAAAAAAGATGCAATAATATAGATATCTATTCAAGCTAGTAAGCTAAATCAGTAAATCATAAACTACATCCATCAAACAAGATCTTACAATATGGAAAATCAAAGTTAATACAGATGCATGTAGGGAAAACTAAGAAGTACTCTTTTTTGATGATAGAAGGAGAGGTTACAACCTAGTGACTAATTTGAACTGAACTTCTAGCAAATTTCCCAAGTCTCATCACAAGATAAATCTCTCCAGCAAAAACTTCACAAATCAAGCTCTCAATTGAAAATTCTCCATCATTTCTCTACTCAAATTATTCCTTTTCAAACACTTAGATCTGTGTTCAATTTATAAATGAACTGTAGGTTTTTTTTCAATCAATAGCTTTCCAAAAATAGGAAAGACATGTTTCCATCCATGTAGATGTCAAATGGACACTTGGATCCGAAGCTTGACATATGTGAACTCTTCTAGAAGGCACTGGCCAAGTGGAGATTTTGGAACAATGAGAATTTTGCTCCCAATGTGACCAACGCACCTGTGAATGTTGGGAAGTGCTTTGTAGAGCATCCTTGCATGGGGCTACCTGCATATGCAACGCACTTAGGCCCCTTAGAGCCTGCGTTGGTGAGCTCTCATATGCTATATAATAAGCTTCAAACCATGGAAACCTTTGCTTGATTAAAGTCTTGCTTGATTTGTCTTGTTTCTTGTCTTAGAGCATGTAGCAATTGAAATGATAGGGAATGATAGACCCTTGATAATTGGTCCTGGATATGATGTCCAATTAACCAGTTTATTGGGAATGATGCCCAAATTGACCTATAAAAATTCCCCCCTAAAGCATGAGATCCAAATAATAAGAAAATTTTATTGAGATGATTTACACTGTGATGAACCTAGAAACGAATCGAAATGGTCACCTGCATCAATATTACAATACATTTCATCATGATATATCCTCTATTGATCATAATTTCTGAGGGTAGGCATTCCCATGTTTAGCACATAAAAAATATCTAATAACATGTACATAATTCAGAAAGACGTCTACATTGGAATGTTGCCCAGATGCAGACACACCTACAGATATAGGCCCATGTTTGGATGACAATCTGTATGTAAGGTCATCGTACAGATGATGTGCGCAAAATTCCTGAAATCGTAGCCCAGATGGATGAAACTATATCTAGGGTCTTCTTATCTCGTTCACTCGATCATTCGGGTACAAGTCTAGCCATGCGAATATATGGTTTCTCGTCGAACATGGAAAGACACCATTTGATTACCAGCCAATGATGTGAGTTGTTAACAAATGTGAGATAACCACCATTAATGCCAATTTCCCTCAAGTTAATGTAGTACATTTCGTAAGGTGTGAATATATGATTTGATTTCAAACACCAAACAAAATATTTCGGTCAAAGTTCCGGAAGCGAGGATCTTGTCGATGCTGTAACAAGCCTCATGGTACTAGAAACTGATGTTTCTAAGTGAACTTCCTGGATATTGATTTGTTGTTGACAGGAAGTTAACTTATTACAAAACAGGAGTTACTAATTTTTGAGACAAGGGTATGACTTGATATAGCAATTTTCAGGGTTGACGATCTGAAAATGAAGGTTTTACGAGTATTGTAGATGGATGAGCTTTTAATCACTGGATGACTTCTCTTGAACATATTGGCGGCACTGTGATGAGTTGGCAGCATTGACCCAAAATCAAAGTGAAGGTATGATGAACCATAGGTGTGAATGAACCGTCAAGATGATTACCCAACCCAAATAGTCACAGACATGGAGTGAAAGAAGTGTCATGTTCAAGAGCGACTTGCTACCAAAAAGAAACTTTACTTACTTTTCCCAAATTTTCGCTAGTCATTTGTCGACTAGTACCACTTTATTTTTTAACAAGCTTGAGGAACATAACATTTTCTTGATCTATAATTCAACCCTTCGGGCGAATAAAGTATCACTATTTAATAATTTAACGAGTCTAGTGATGAATGAAACTCAATTCTTTCCAAGATCGACAAGCCCGTCACTATTTTATGTTTTAACAAGCTTAACGATAGTGATAGCCTGGTCCTTTTTCATATTTAGAGAGTTTGAAAAAGAGGACGAAATAGAACTCCATAAAGTACTTTTTCGTAAATTTGTCACTCAAATCCGAAAAAGTGTAAAATAATATCTGAGAGAACCTCTTTGGTCATGTTTAACCAAGGTATTCCTTTTTCGTAAATAATCCATCTCAGTCCGAAAAATGGTTAAACTTATACTGAGTAGATATCAATTCATTTACTTTAATGAGCTTGAAATGACAAGTGCTCGGCAATATTTTCACATTATCGGAGTCTGAAAAGAGCTGACAAAAGAATCTAGGGGTTCCTTTTTCGCTGTTATCGAAGCTCGAAAAAGAGATAAAAGTGGGCTTCAAATCCTTTTTCATTTTTAACAAAGCTTGCAAAATAAGTAGAAAAAGTACGCTTTGTGGTCAAGTCATTCTTTGAATAAACTTGCACAACTAATCTATTCATCAGTTGTATTTCCTGTTTAGAACAACATCAAATGGATTAAAAATACCTGTTTCATGATAAAAACATAATAAAACTATAGTCGTAGTAATAAATTTAACTTGCAAACAATTAAATGACTATAAAAAGTAGTTTCACTATTCATTTTTACCATTCCATAGTTACCATTTGCATTTTGGAGCTCTGAACCTGATTTTGCCCCCGAACTTCAGTCGTTGATTGTGTTCATTTCTGTGGATGGATTTCGTCGCCGTTTGATCTAGGTTAGTGCCATAAACCTCCTCTTTCCTTCAGTATTCATTTCATTCCCATTATTTGTAAATTTTTAGGGTTTTGAGGCCCCTAGGATAAATTCTGCCCAAAATGAGGGCAACATTCCAATGTAGAAGACTTTTTGAATTATGTACATGTTATTAGATTGTTTTATGTGTTGAACATGGGAATGCCTAACCTCAGAAATGATGATCAATAGAGGATATACCATGATGAAATTTATTGTAGGATTGATGCAGGTGACCATTCCTCTTCGTTTCCAGGCTCATCACAGTGTAAAGCATCTCAATCAAATGTTCTTATTATTTGGATCTCATGCTTTAGGGGGGAATTGTTATAGGTCAATTTGGGCATCATTCCCATTGACCTGGTTAACTAGACATCATCTCCAATACCAATGATGAAGGATCTATCATTCCCTATCATTTTAGTTGCTACATGCTCTAAGACAAGAAACAAGACAAATCAAGCAAGACTTTCATCAAGCAAAGGTTTCCATGGTTTGAAGCTTATTATATAGCATATGAGAGCTCACCAAAATAGGCTCTAAGGGGCCTAAGTGCATTGCATATGTAGGTAGCCCCATGCAAGGCTGATCTGCAAAGCACTTCCCGACATTCACAGGTGCATTGGTCACATTGGGAGCGAAATTCTCATTGTTCCAGAATCTCCACTTGGCCAGTGCCTTCTAGAAGAGTTCACATGTGTCAAGCTTCGGATCCAAGTGTCCATTTGAAATCTACATGGATGGAAACATGTCTTTCCTCTTTTTGGAAAGATATTTATTGCTAAACAACCTATAGTTCATCTATAAATTGAACACAGATCTAAGTGTTTGAAAAGGAAGAATTTGAGTAGAGAAATGCTGGAGAATTTTCAATTGAGAACTTGATTTTTGAAGCTGCCGCTGGAGAGATTTATGCTATGATGAGACTTGGGAACTTTGTTGGAAGGTCACTTCAAATCATTCACTAGGTTGTAGCCTCTCCTTCTATCATAAATAAAGAGTACTTCTTATTTTTCCCTAAATCCATTTGTATTAACTTTGATTTTCCATATTGTAAGATCTTGGTTGATGAATGTAGTTTATGCTTTATTGATTTAGCTAACTAGATTGAATAGATATCTATATTATTTCATCTTTTGTTGTTTCAGTGTTCTTTCTTGCAAGAAGCGTTCAGCTCACAAATCGATTGAATTTGAAGCTGCAACAGAAGTGACAGAAGGAACCATTTGGAAGCGACTGAACAAGTAAGCCTCCAATCCTCTTTGTGTGTCTATTCTGAGTTAGGAGAAATGGTTTCATAGTCTTTCACCTGTTGTTCTAGGGAAGCATAATTTATCTGTAAATTACAATTCTGGCCCAACAAACTAGGGATTACAATTCTTGATTTTCCTACACTATCCAACTTACTTCAGATACAGAAACTTCAAGGAAAGGCTAACTTCTTGAGAAGGTTCATTCCAAACTACGCCGAAATGGCTAAAGGATTTACTCGACTATTGAAAAAAGGAGTTCCCTTCCATTGGGACCAAATTGCGCAAGCTTCTTTTGATGTTGCCAAGGACCATCTTGTCTGAGCGTCATTAATGTATCCTCCTAATTATCAAAATGATTACTTCCTATATATCGTCGCGGCTGAAATTGAACATCCGATATATTATTTGAGTCGTAATCTCAATGATACGGAAGTTAAGTACTCGTACGTGGAAAATCTTGCCTTGGGAGCTCTTCAAGCTATCCAAATATTTCACCATTATATCCTGCTCCGAAAAACAACAATAGTTTCAGATTGCAACCCCATGACTTACATCTTATCACGTTAATTACTGGGGGGGGATATTCAAAATGGATTGTCATTTTGCAGGTATTTTATTTGGAATTCATCAAATCCAAGTCAAAGAAATCTTTAGTTTTGGCTGAGCTTCTCTGTGACCTTCCCTCTGATAGTACTGCTACTACATCAGAACCATCTATTCTAGACGAGTCTCTGTTTCTGATCGGATCATCAGATCCCTGGTATGGAGATTTCATCATTTATCCCCAAACCCAAACTTTTCAACCTAATACCTCTCGCTCTGATCAGCGACGTATTCGATACCAAGCCAAAGATTATCTGATCGTCGGCGATACATTTTATCATTGTGGTGTTGATACCATTTTAAGCAGGTACCTCACTCATGAGGAGGCCAAAAACGTGTTAAATGATTTCCATGCTGGGGCTTGTGGTGGAAATTTATCTGGATATGCTCCTGCGCAAAGGATACTCCGCGCCGGTTTCTTTTGGCCTACAATTTTTCGAGATTGTATCCTTGCAGTCAGAAGTTGTCATGCATGCCATAGTTTTTACCGTAAAATCTGCAAACTGCCAGTGCCAATGCATCCTATTGTCTCTACTAGACCATTTAAGAAATGGGGTATTGAATTCATGACCTGTAACCCTCCTTCATTCGGGGGGCATGGTTATATTATTGTCGCAGTCGACTATTTTACCAAATGGGCCAAAGCGATGCCTACATTCAACAACACAAGACAAAAAGCTGCATTATTTTTCTTCAACCATGTTATTGCATAGTTTGGGGTCCCACAGTCTATAGTTACAAATCATGGGAAGCATTTTCGCAACCATATGATGTGTGAATTGACAACCAAGTTAGGATTATCACATGATAATTCTACTCCTTATTATCCACAATCAAGTGGACAAGTTGAGGCTATTAACAAAATTCGTAAACGAATGATAGGAGTTTGTAAAAGGAACTAGCACTTGATCCTGTACTCCGCCTTGTGGGCATATCGAAATTCGGTGAGTAACGCAACCAGATTCACTCCTTTTCATTTAGTGTAGGGTCTGGAAGCTATCTTACCAATCTAATGTGAAATATCATCGGTAAAACTTGTGATAGACTTGTTACCTGACACCTCGAAAGAAGAAGCGCGTCTCCTTAACCTCATCCATCTAGATGAAACATGTCATGAAGCCTAATTGGCCAATGAAGCACATAAGAGATGTATAAAGGCATAATACGACAAAAATGTCCATCTTCGCATCTTCTCATAGGGCGACTTGGTCCTTCTTTATGATTAAGAAGCTGATGTAATAGGTACATGGAAATTCGAGCCATTGTGGCATGGCCCCTATATTTTCAAAAGAGTTCTTGCTAAGGGTGCCTACGAGTTAGTTGATTACGATGGGATTCCATTAGCACAGCCTAGAAATGGGTTGTATTTGAAACGTTACTATGCTTAATCATGAGCGTAGTAATTTTTTGTATTATATTGATTATATGCTGTTGATTTGCATTCACTATCTTAATTTGTTTTTTAGATTTTTCTTGACATTAGTAATCCACTTAACATTTCATCGCAGATGACTGAATCTTCGGAACCATTTTTTGGATATGTTGATGCTGCTAGTCGTAGTACGCAGAATCTATCCTCTGCAGTGTGGGCCATTTTCACTCCGAACGATGAGTTAGTGATTTTTCAAGGGATTTGTTTTGGTAGATCGATGAACAATATCGCTAAGTATAGCGCGTTGATCGAACTTCTCTCTGATTCCATTTCATTTGGTATTAACCGCATAATCATAAGGTTAGACTCACAACTTGTGGTACTACAACTTACTAGTATTTATACTGTTAGAAATCCAACACTTCTTAGATTGTTCCTAAGTCCTAAGAGTTCGACTTCTGGAGAGACATTTTGATTTCATTCAATATCAACACATTTCCAGAAATATGAACACTTTAATTGATTCATTAGCTAATCAAGTTTTAGATAGACATTTACGACATAGGTAAAGAAAACATTCACATCATCGAATAGGATTTCGCATTGAACATAGGAAAAACTCTGAAGACATATAGATAGATAGTTATAGGTTTTTTACAAAAAAAATTCCCTAAGACACATTGGTCATATGACCTCAAAATGTATGCAAAAAATCACAAGTAAACTAGTGGTGCTCATGATAACATGCTATAGATCTAGCAATCCTATGGAGAAACTGCATCCAACAGTTAGGAACCCCGATAGTGTGTTGTTGTAGTCGCATGGGAAGTTCTTCGATCCAGCAATCTAGAATCCCGAAGGTCAACCCCTCTATGTGCTACTGAAGCTCATCCAGAGTCTCAGCCATATCAAGGTCCTGAAGGAATGCTCTACCGACAGCCCTCTCTGCTGGCGCATCTGCTTCGTGCTTTGGTTCCTCTATTGGTTGAACGCGACCAATATCTGCATTACATTAAATATTTAGTTTAGTCTTGGAAAGAAATAAAAACACAAAAACATTGTATAAACCTTATAAAACCAAAAAACATGGTCGAATCATTGTTACCCATTGCACCCCACTGAGCGCCTTCTGGTAATACTAGATCTGGATCTCCTCAGAAGTCGACGCCTGCATATGCATACACATCGATGGCGACGATCTGTCACTGGAACTGGGTGAAGAATGTAGTCGAGAACACAACGGTTGATTGGCCTACATGCCGACCCATGAGTTCTACCCATCTCTACATTCGAGGATCTCTAAGACTAGATATATCCAATGTTACATGTTGTGGCTGCATCAGTGGAATCCATTCCAAAGCGAAGGAGATAAGGATTGAACCATAACTGAAATTTTTCTTCTTTCCTCCATTTTCTTTATTCAGTTGTTCCTTTATCTAAGATATAATAGCTTCAGACCAGTTGAAGACTGTTGGCTCTAAGCACTCTAGCACATACTGCATATACGATCTGTTCGCTACATGTAGTGTAACGGTGCCAGCAAGTTTAGCGATTGTGAAAGGGATGGTTCTCAAAGGAAAACCCCTGACATCCTGGATGTTTATTTTCCCATATTTTCTAGGTTCTGACCCTGGATAGAAATATTGCATAACATAATCCCTCACTGTCTCTCCTCCAACGGTAGACCCTATGAGAGAAATGGGCAAACCTCTCGAAAAACCTGTGAGAAGATACAAATCCTCAACTATTATGGACAACACTTGATTTTTTATGTGAAATGCCTCTATCGCTCGATCCCATGCTCAAACTAAGAACTCCAAGAGTTCTATTTTTTTCCTCATTCCTGACAATTTGAAGTACTTAAGTAACATGCAATCTCTTAAGGCTCTTACAGTACCCGGATCATTCAAGGCAATCATATATTTTTCTTCATGTTCTCTTTCTCTCCATGTAATTGTCATTATAATCCGATGGAAACCTAAAAATAAACCATAAGATCCATTAAATACCATTCATTGCAAAAAACTAGGCAAATTTTGGACATAGCATGAAAACCAAAAACTTCAACTGTTCCCAACTCACTCCCTGGGTTGAAACAGTGTGTTGCACATGCAGGTACCCTTCACTGTACCTACTTTGCAACATAGGTTTCAACATTCACGGGTGCGTTGCCCTCATTTTGGGCAGAATTTACCCTAGGGGCCTCAAAGCACTAGAAATTTGCAAGGAATAGGAATGAAATGAATATTGAAAGAGAGAGGAGGTTCATGGCACTAACCTGGATCAAACGGTGAAAAAATACATCCACAAAAACGACTGCAATCAACGACTAAAGTTTGGGGGAAAAACCAAGTTCAGAGCTCCAAAATGCAAATGGTAACTATGGAATGGTAAAAATGAATAATAAAACTACTTTATATAGTCATTTAATTGTTTGCAACTTAAATTTATTATTATGACTATAGTTTTACTATGTTTTTATCATGAAACAGGTATTTTTAATCCATTTGATGTTATTCTGAATAGGAAATACAACTGATGAACAGATTAGTCGTGCAAATTCATTCAAAGAATGACTTGACCACAAAGCATACTTTTTCTCCTTATTTTTCAAGATTTTTTAAAAATGAAAAAGGATTTGAAGCGTAGTTTTATCTCTTTTAAAAGCTTCGATAACAGTGAAAAAGGAACCCCTGGAGTCTTCTTTTAGCTCTTTTCAAACTTCGATAATGTGAAACGATTACCAAGCACTTGTCATTTCAAGCTCATTAAAGTAAATGAATTGATATCTACTCCGTATAAGTTTAACCCTTTTCCAGACTGATATGGATTATTTACGAAAAAGGAATACTTTGGTTAAACACGACCAAAGAGGTTCTCTCAAATATTATTTTACACTTTTTTAGATCTGAGTGACAAATTTACAAAAAATTACTTTATGGAGTTCTCTTTCGTCCTCTTTTTCAGACTCTCTAAATATGAAAAAGGACTAGGCTATCACTGTCGTTAAGCTTTTTAAAGCATAAAATAGCGACGAGCTTGTCGATCATGGCAAGAATCGAGTTTCATTCATCGCTAGACTCGTTAAATTATTAAATAGTGATACTTTATTCGCTCTAAGGGTTGAATTATATATCAAGCAAATGCTATCCTCCTAAAGCTTGTTAAAAAATAAAGAGGTACTGGTCGACAAATGATCGAGGAAAAATTGGGAAAGGTAAGTAAAGTTTCTTTTTGGTAGCAAGTCGCTCTTGAACATGACACTTCTTTCACTCCATGTCTGTGATTGTTTGGGTTGGGTAATCATCTTTACAGTTCATTCACACTTATGGTTCATCATACCTTCACTTTGTTTTTGGGTAATGCTGCCAACTCATCACAGTGTCGTCAATATGTTCAAGAGAAGTCATCCAGTGATTAAAAAATCATCATATGCAATACTCGTAAACCTTCACTTTCATGACCATCATCCCTGAAAAATGATATATCAAGTCATACCCTTGTCTCTGAAATCAGTAACTCCTATTTTGCAATAAGGTGACTTCTTGTCGACAGCAAATAAATATCCAGGAAGTTCACTTAAAAACATCAGATTCCAGTACCATGAGGCTTGTTACAACATTGACAAGATCCTCGCTTCCGGACCTTTCGCCGAAATATTTTGTTTGGCGTTCAACATCAAATCATCTATTCATGCCTTCCGAATTGTACTGAAGTACCTTGAGGGCCATTGACATTAATGGTGGTTCTCTCTTCTGTTGTTTCAGTGTTCTTCCTTTTAAGAAGCATTCAGCTCTCAAACCACTTGAATTTGAAGCTGCAACAGGAGCGACAGAAGGAGCCATTTGGAAGCGACTGAACAATTAAGCCCCCAATCCTCTCTGTATATCTGTTCTGAGTTAGGAGAAATAGTAGTATAGTCTTTCACCTGTTGTTCTAGAATAGCACCTGTCTAGGGAAGAATAATTTATCCGTAGATTATAATTTTGGCCCAACAAGAACCTATGACATTTACATGGTCTTCTTCTAACTGTTATGGATTCTCTTTCCTCTTCATCTACATATTTGTATTCGAAAGGGGGTCTAATTTTTTGGTCATTATCTATTTGTCTGTTTTGGGTAGGGTCTCTTCTAAAATTCTGATTCCTATTCCTATTTTGAGGATTGACTTGATTTTCCCTAGGAGGTGTTCTCTCATTCAAACTGATTTTTTCCATCATTATCTCCATTTTCCTAACTAGGGAGTCAATTTTGGTGTCAGAAAAGGAGGATGAAGGCATTGCTTCATATTTGTAAGTCACTCTCTTCTCTGACCTCATCCTAGATCTTTTCTCAATTAAGTTGGCCTCTACACTCACAATCCCTTTTTTCATGTCTTCTTGAGTTAGGTAATCTCTCTCCGTTAGTTGATAGGCCATGTCAGCATCAAATACTTCTGGAAATTTTACTAAGGCTAATCCTTGGGGAGGTTTCATGTGAAGTGGGAGGGCATTGTAAACACTATTAAACCGAGTGGAGTAGTCGTGAACACTTTCTCCCATATTCCTTTTAATATTGTTATACTCAGAAAGAGTTTGAAGGGGGTTCTTCTTGATTTCCCACTTGTTTACAAAATCTTGGTAGAGGGAAGGGAGATCATGTATGTTGTTGAGAGGTGATATTTTGAACCATTTCTTGGGTTCTCCTCCCGAGCTCTGGGAAAAAATCCTCATTTTCATGGTTTCTTCTTCTATCTCCATGTATTCAAAAGCATCATTTATTCTATCTACATGTTTCTGGGCAGTGATGGATTCAGTCCCTAAGAAGTGAGGGATATTGGACTGATAATCATTTTTCAATGGTAATAGTGGTTGTTGTAGAGCCAATGGATCATACTAGGCTGCCATGATGGGAGGAAATGGAAACAATGGTTGATTTACAAGGGGAGGGTTTGTGAGTGGTGGAGTAGGATGGAGTGAGGTGGTTTGCACAGTGGTGGTATGAATGGGTGTAGCTGAGGTACTTGGACCAGAAAACTGATTCTGAGTAGACTTGAGATGAAAAGAGCTGAATTGATGGAGAAGCTGAAAGTCAGGTGGATTGGAAGGAGAAGCTTCCCTGTTGGAGCTTTGCTGCAAATCTATGGGCTCAAGGTCAGCTTGGTCAACCCTACTTTGTGACTTGGTCCTGAACAGGTTCTTGGTATGGTGCAAGTCAAACTGAGGATCTTGTGAAATTGTAAGATGTTCTGGTACGGAGCTTGCTCTATGAATGGTCCTAATAGTGGTTGAGTTTCCAGCTTTAGAAGTTTGCCACAAAATATTTTCTGGGTTATCAATTATGGTAGGAAGATTTGGGTGTGGGTGTGATATGGTATTGATCCCTCATGAAGCCAAATCTCTTACTCAAAAAATCAGAGAGGCTAAAAGGTTTGAGAGTGTTTTTGGAAGGTTGACCTCTCTTAGTGTTTATTTTACTCACACAAGGTGTAACTAGGCCTTAAAACTGATTGGTACTGATTTGACACAATCCTAGGAAAACCTATGGGACTAGTGCGGTGAAAAGAAGCCTACTGGAGGTTAGTGGAGTCACCAGGTGGAATTTTTTTGTAGTTTTGAGGGTATGTATATAATGGTCCACCACCAAATTTGATAAAAATCAATCTAGGGACTATTTTTGGTTTTCTGAGTTTCCTTATGCAGCCATAAGGTTTATATGAGTATCCTCTAGCTGAGCCATCATATTTCTAAGAGGATGAGGCAATTAGTTTCTACTCTTGGCTATCAGTTTATTTTCACAGTCTAACTGAGGGTCTAAATGAGTCTATAAAGGGTATTCAGGCAACTATGTACTCAGAGGTCCCACTGTGATCACCATTATGTTAGCTACCTGTAATTTGCTAGATTGATTGAGATACAAATGGACAGGGGTAACATCAAACCAAGATTTGGAATCCAAGGACCAAGCCTTCCTAGATTCAGAGAGGGATCTCTCTATTAAGTGCCAAGATGTGAACTTGTTTTCTGATTAGGGTTGATTTTAGTCTAGTTATGAAATATTGAGTTTGTTGATTGTTTTGGTTGGATATGATGCTTAGATAGACTGGATAGAAATGAGGAAAACTTCAATTCATTAGGCAATGGAGTCTAACAAGGTCATGATAGGTTCATAATGGAGCAGGGAGTATTGTAGGGCAAATCTAGCTTGGTTGGTGGATCTTTGAGGTTTGAAGGATCATGAGATGGACATTAATTTTGAGAAACAAAGTTTGACAAAGAGCAGTAAAGAATTCTCTATCATATAATTTAACAAGGATATCTTCAACACAGATAAGCAAAAGCTATAAATCATGATGTAGGAAAAACCATTAAGCTCAATGAACAATACTTAAACTAATCAATATCCAAGACAAACATTCAAATGAAATACAAAAAGGAAAGAAACTTATTCAACTTTCATGGATTTCATTATCAAGAACAAAAAACATTAAAGATGCACAAATAAATACAATCATAGAAGGAGAGAAAATCTGAACATCTAAGATTATAGCTATGAAGGTTCTTTGAAACAATTAGCTAAGCAAATGCAAAGAGCATTATTGAAACAAACTTCTTTGACAAACCTAGGTAATGGTGCTTTAAAGAGATGAATCCAAGAACAAGGTTTGTAGTGGCAACAAATATGTAGGGCTAGCCATAAATCATGCTTGATACCAACTAATCTAAACAATTCAAGAAATAGACAAGCTCAGGAAATCCTTAGATATCAAAAAATGAATTCTCTAACATATCCTAGCAGAAGAAAAAATTAAGGCAATGAAGAGAAAACAGACCTAAGGTGCCATCAGAAAACATGTCTTAGTCTAAATTATTTATCCTACTGCAACAGAGAAATATGGAAACATAATGAAAAACTAGAAAACATGAACAAAAGAGAAACACATCACCATCAACTAGGCTTATGGATCCTACAAACAGTCCTCCTCCATCAACAAACAAATCAGGGCATGCATGAGCTCCAAGACATCAAATTTCTTTTCAAAACTCCAAGATATTATGTATTACTTGAGAATAATTCATAAAAATCCAACCCAATACATAAGAGCCTCATGCACTATTTATGGAGCAAGTGAGGAGGTGGAAACCATAAGAGGATTCCAGAAACCCTAATTCTGTCACAAATGTCATTTATGTGCTTAATGACCATGCAAGGTCAAAGACACATAATAGATAAGCTAATAAATGAAAAATATCATAACATAACTCCTTAATCAAATCTGGATTGATTTTCCGAAGAAAATATTACAAAACTATTTTGCCATAAATTTGTGTCTTTAGTAGACTTTTGGCAAAAAGATAGTCTATTTGCAGAGCGCTACTTTTGCAGAAAATAGGGTCTATTACAGCTGAGTTTTTGATCCATTCCCGACATCGGTTTTGGCCCCGTGATGGCTCTTTGGAAAGCTTGATGAGTCTACTTTCGAAAAATACTTTATTTTTTCTGAATTAATTCAATTTACCTACTAAAAAATTAAATCTCCCAACACTGCTTTGTGCGCAGCACCTGGTCTGAAAAGGAGGCAGAAAGGTCAAATTTGAGGTGTTTTTTGACATTTTGAGGGAGAAAAACTACTCCAATTGACCTGAAATTTCGTGGGTAGACTTCTGGTGATGTGAAAAACCCAAAAATGTGAACTTGAAGAGCTGAAGTTGCACCAATTTTGTGCGTAGCACCTAGGGTGTTGCACTCCTAGGGGTCAAAATTACGAAAAAAACAAAAAGTCTCCCGATTTGCCTCAAATTTGGTGGAGAGACCCCTAAAGGGGTTTTAGATACCTGATGAGAAGCATCATCCAAGATCCCAAGGTTGTCATGTACTTTGGTTCTTTTTAGGTCTTCCAGCTCTATGAGGGCCTGCTTTAGCTTGGCATTAGCAAGCATGCTTTTCCTTGCATAATGTTTGACCATTTTCTTCTATAGGGAAAGGCCCTTCTTCACCTCTTTGAAATTTTTATGCTCCTCTTTATAATAATATATGATCCTTTGTGCCCTTTCAAAATAATTTTCCCATTCTCGAAGATGTTCATATTTTTCTAAGAGGAGCAACTTAGTACTCATCTCTTGGTCTTCATTTTCATTGTCTAGATCAATGAAAAGAGGCCCTTGAGAAGTCTTCTTGATCTTTTTGCTCCTTCTTACTTGTACCTTCTGCTCAATATTTTCCATGTTTTCCTTGCCCTTATCCAATTTTTTGGTAGCTTGAGAGGAGATGGCCCTTTTCCTTTTAGAGGCAGCAAACACATCTCTCCTCCCTCTGTGGTATGTGTATGTGAGAGGGGTAACAATGGTATTTTTGAATGTGATATTGTCACCACTTTGATCCTTAAATTGATCAACATCTTCTACACTTGCCTCACTTTGATTTTCTTCATCATTTATAGGTTGATTAGTGTCAAGGCAGTCATGACAGCTGCCATTAATTCCATGTGCACTTTGTTGACTATCCTCCTCATCTTGCTGCCCTTCTTCATCACTTAGTTCACTATTTTCAGCTCTGTTTTCCTCTTTATCAGCATACTCTTCTTTGTGTCTGCCTTCACTAATTTCATCTTTGCCATCACTGCTTTCTTCATGGCTACTTCCCTCTTCTTCACTGTTTTATTTATTCTCATCATCTGCTTCTTCAATGCTTTCTTCTTGGCCATCATTATCTATCTTAGTTTATTCCTGACTGCTTCCATCTATTTTTTCTTCACTAGGGCTATTTTCAGCCTCTTCACTTGGTATATTAGGAGAAGAAATAGGAGGTAAAATTCTTTGTGGAGAAGGCACAAGGAGAGATGATGGAGGAGTGGAGGTAGATGGTTGTGAAGTGGAAGGTAAATCCTGCTAAATGAAGGCTTGGGGGTTTGTAAACACATCATGTGAGATGAAGGTTTCCCAAGATATTCCTTGCTAATCTAGCTGATATAAGACAATCATTTTGATCAACGAGTGGTGAAAAAGGCTCAGCATTTGGTGGTCTTAGCTTTTCTTCTTGACAACTGAGGCCATTTTATCAATGCTTTAGAAAAGGTAGTAAGGTAGGTTCATCATTTTGACCTTGGTGAAGTGCATCAGTAACCTTATATGATATGAGTAGATCCTGGATTATCTCCCCTCACATGTGAAAAACCTGATAATCTTCCTCATCAGTGCAGCATACCTTTCTATCAAGTGGGAGAAAGGGAAAACAGCCTTACAATTTTGTTGATAGCTGGGTTTCAATTATGGCTCATAATAACTCAACCCCAACTTCTTTTGTTTGAACCATACTTCACCAATGTCTGGTATACCTGTTGCTTTGGAAATAATTTCAGATGAGAGCTCAAATTGCACCCCTGCTAGGTTAACTTGGTGATTTTGTAAGCTCAAGGAAAAAAATCTAGTCAAGTCTGAATGGATGCTGACTTGCCAGACCTTTTCACAAAATTTTTAGCACCCAACATCCTGAAAGCATGAAAGGATCATAGGAGAGGAAGTACTTTGAATGGTGTCTAGGGGCTCAAACCTATTTTCCTTTAGTCCATGGTGTTTAGGCTTGGTGGGCCTCTAGCTCTCATTACTGTTGGTGTCATTTTCTCCCTCTGAGATGGTGACTGGTCCAAAAAAAAAACAGCAAGACCTTTGGACTTTATTTGAGGGCTTTTGGGCAAATAGGTGATTTTAGTGGTGTAGGGAAAACTCATGCAAATGAGAGCTAAGGTGAATTTTTTAAGGATTGCACTTAGTGTTTGGAGGTTGGTCTACAATTAACCAATCCTCTTTTTGCACCTATAACAAATTTTCTTTGCAAACCCTAACCCAAAAAGACTCAAGAACTGATTTTATGTAGCCTAGGTTTTGGTCCAATTTTTCTTGTAGATGTCTTCCTTGCTTCTTTTTTTTTTTAGAAAAATAAAGTTTGGGAGGAGGAAAGAAGATTTCACCAACCTTATGCTTTGATTGTAGGAGGTTTGGAGGTGAAAATTTGAGTTGTTGACCTCTTTAGATAAATTTTTGAGAGAATCCATCTGTGCATAGCGCCAATACGTAGCACCTGTGCGCAACGCCTGTGTGCAGCGTCGGGCTAGTCAGGTTGTCTGAGCACAGTGCTAGGCAGAGATGGACATTTTTCGGGCGCCTTTGGAATTTGCTGAGCCTATGTGTAGCACCGGTATAGGTGCGTAGTGCCGGGCTCTGGGTGCATAGCACAATGTTAAATAACATTGCCCACCCCACTCCTATGCATAGCACCGAAGGCCAGGTGCGTAGCACCGGTGAAAATCTCCCAAATTTGTACGAAAATTCTGAAAACTCCTCCAACGGCTTTCTTCACTTTGGAAATGGAAAATGATGCGGGGGAAAGGCTTAAGAGACCCTTTATATTCCTTTTGAAAAGTAAATTAAAAATAAAAACCCACTTTTACAAATTTAGTGTCTCCCTACTTTTTCTAATGTGCCTTTGACTAATATTTTGTTGTGAAAAAAAAAACACTTTCGACAATTTTTGTAAAATATTACTTATGTCTCTGTCATCTTTTGTAGAATAATATTTTGACAAGGAGGCCTTTGTTGGGAGTTTACTATTGAGATGTAAACCAGGGGTTTACTTTCCTCTTAGGCTATTTTGACAATAATTTATGTCCAAATTTTTTATCTTCTTTTAAAACCTCTGCTTTTACCCTTTGGTGAGATTAGCCCCTTTAAACTGATAGTCTTTGCCATTTTTCCTTTTAGTGCAGGTGAAACAATGTTTTTTTTTTAAAAACCCTAGAGAGGTAGCTTGAAACTCTCTGGTAGCCATCTACTATGATGAAGGAGGTTTCATCATCATTTCTTAGTCACTTGGTCATTTTTCCAAATTCCTGGGTTTTTTAGGGCTGCTTAGAAAAATATAAACAATGTTATTTTCTAAGTTCTTAGAAACCTATCAAAACTCATTTATCATTTCTGAAAATTCTTCAATTTGTGCTTTGATGGAGTCAGGTGACCTCTTCCCTTGCAACCCTTAGCATTGATTCCTTGTTTGGCCAAAAACATTTGCTAACCCTGATCATTCTAAAATATATGCTTGTTGTTGTCTATTTTTCACTGATGATCTTCCTGTGATGATTTTTTCCTCTTTTACCTTACCTCGTAGCTGATATGATGGCCCATTTAGTCTTCCTGGCAGGAAAGTGAGAAAAGGGAAACTCTCCCTTTACTAGATTCATGCTTTAGACCAAAGGCCTTCCTTGAAGGATATCTTGATCATTTTAAGACAAAGTTAATTTTCCCTTTCCTTCTCTGAAAGCAGTCTCCTTGTAGGTAAAAATAGAAACTTGAAGGGTACCAAATCCACCCTAAGGCTCATAAAACCCTAGGTCTCCTAGTGGAGTCTCTCTAGGATTTGGATTTTGGACTGAAACCTAGAACTTGGGCTCTATCAAGTGTGAGACAGAGTTTATGATAAACTATTGTACTGAAGATTCAAAAAATATCCAATGTACTTGATTTATCTAAAGAGCCTACAAAGACAGTTTTGAGATCATCAATTCTTGAGGCATTTGGGAGACATAAGAGAGTTGATTGGTTGGTGACCTTAGGTAGCAGTGGAGGGGTTGGGAAACACAAGAATAGTGGGCTTGAGGCCAAAGGTGACCAGACATGGCGAAAATGAATAGCATGAGCCCATGATGGGTCTTTTCGGAGTAGCAGGCTGACCTTGACATGGAAGGATAATAAACTAGTGAAAATTTATCCTAAGGATAATGAATGCAGTGAGATTTCTAGAACTCACAATGTTCATGGAATTTGTTTCAAGAAATCTTAGGAAAAATATTTAGTCATCTCCAAACGCCAAAATCATTGATGACTAACAGGCCACTCAGTGAATGCCAAGTGGTAGTGTCTTACTGGCTAAGAATCTGGGTTATGTGTCAATTTTTGG
The DNA here is from genome assembly GCA_034641835.2 of Pinus albicaulis. NCBI lineage: Eukaryota > Viridiplantae > Streptophyta > Pinopsida > Pinales > Pinaceae > Pinus > Pinus albicaulis. The sequence continues at coordinate 358,972,553 of CM076581.1, read as the reverse complement.
TTGCTTTGAAGTTGTCCAATTGGGTGAGGAAACGTGGCAAGCCCAGAGTCCGCCATGTTCCCCCCATGGATGTATGGTGGAATAAAAATTTTGTTTATGTCTGGGTGGAGGCGTCGAGGTTTGACCCCGTGACCTCCCACCACATAGTGACACGACTTACCATCCCGCCTGCCCGTTAGTTCTTAATTATCAACAGAGCCGACATATATTTATATTAATCATTGTATAATGGTAGGGGAAGGTGGAGGCCAGCCCTCAATCCATAAGACCACGTGCCAGGACCACTGGTGGGACCAAATAACTAATGCGGAGTTTTGAAACATTAAACCATGATTATTTAACCTTAAACATGTTTTATGTGCCTAATCCAATTTTTAAGTGCAGATTATTTTAAGCGCAATTTTAGTGCTTAACTGTGCTTATTTAGCGCTTAAACTACCACTTAACGTTAATGGTGAATTAATATAGCAGACCCCCAATTTCGGTGGAAGAGTACCAGCTTAACTCCAGCTAAGTGCAATTTGCCAGATTTAATGGATTTTTTCTGGGTGAAACTGGTAGAAGTCATAACTAAGGCAGTTTTCGAACAAATCAGTCTCAGAAAGAGACTTGATTTCCATTTTTGGATATTATGTACTCAATGGTGTAGGTTTCATAAGAAATGGAGCACTTCTAGATCGGATTTTTCCAGCTTGAATTTTAAGGATGCCCTGGGCCACTAGAGGGTTAGGCCATGTCTGCTTCACTTGGAGACCAATTGAAGAACAAGAAGAGGCTAGATAGCCATCCTTGTCCATTCTAGACTCAATGGTGCAGGTTTAAGAAGAAATGGAGCACTTCTAGTTGGGATTTTTCTAGCTTGAATTTTAAGGATTCCTAGGGCCACCAGAAGGTTAGTCCATATCTACTTCACATGGAGAACAATTGAAGAGAAAGAAGAAGCTAGATATCCATTCTTGGCCATTCTGAGTTCATTGGAATGGGTTTCAAAACCATTTGAGATCTTCTGGTTTGGTTTCTAGAAAAGTGAAGCTTATGGGTGCTATGGACAACCAACGTGTTGAACCAGTTCTTGGAGGATTTTGAGATAGAGATGATCTTACAGGAGTCTTCCATCCTCCATATGTTTGCAGCAACAACCTTTGCAGTAGTGTTGTATCTATTTCTCATCTTTTATCTTTATGTGATTTAGAGAAAAATATATTTTATGTACTTGCAATGTTTCAGTACATGTTGATGTTTTTCAATTTAGAGTAAAGGATCTTGATGCAATATGCCCATGAGTTGTTGATAGTTGCATGCTTGACTGTAGGTCAGTAAGTGCATGGAAAAAGAAACTTTGTAGGAATTGTTTCTTTGCAGGAGAAACTTACCATTTCCGTTCAGCACTTTGATGTACTCTTCATATTGAAACTTTGAGCATAATGAAGATGAATCATGCCTTCAGAGTTGATTCAAGGAGATGTAGCCTAGGAGGGATGAACTCCTTAAATAATGAATTTTGTATTGTTGTTTGATGCATCTTTCCAATCATTGTTTGATTATTTCATGTTTTAAAATTTGTTCATGGAATCACCATAAGAAATGCACTTAAAAGAAACTCTTGGAATAACCTGATGTTTAGTTCAAATCTTATGCACATAAGAAGCAATCATGTTTATATTCTGAAGGGGAACTTAGCAGAACATTTACTAATACACCTCTATTCATATTAGATAAGAACTACCTCTCCTATCAGGTATATCCAACCATCTACCAGCTGTGATTGTATCATCTTTGTCCAACATGTATCTTGATTGAGAGCTACTACCATATGCCCCATTAGTCCTTTCCTCCTTCCCATGGCTAATACTTAGTTTTCCCTATCTCTACAAATATGATAGGCTCTGAAGTATCACAACATTAACTTTTTTTTTCCCTGAGATCTGGAAATCCTTTATTGTGACTCAATCAACCTATTATTTTCTACTTTGCAACTTTTAATTTTGACCTTCAAACTTCTCAATGTATCTTCTATGTCAAGAGAATACTCATCGTCTTGTTGTTCAGTTGATCTATAGGGAGATTCACATGAACTATAATCCACCATTCTGATTGTCATCCTTGATCTTCTTCTTCCTGCAAAAATTCCATGTTAGATAAACCAAATAGAAATATGATCAAACATACCTTAATTAAGTTTAGGCGAGGCTATCTCATATGGAAAAATCAATCCATATTAGCATGATATACATGTATATATACACAATGAAATCAACCTATAAACATCTCACATCATGCATGATAACACAAATTGTAACACCGAGTATATACATGACAACTATAGCCACTGCAATGCATGCATAGTAGACACACATATGAATGAAATTCATGCATAAAAATCGCATCTATCCCATCCAGTCCAAGTGTTTGAACCCAAAAGATCTAATACCACCTTGTAATGCCTCCTCCCACATTCACTCACTTTTACAAGCTCCCCAGGGTAAACCATTAGGGGAATTTTGAGGTCTAAAATGGGCCTCCTAAGAAAAATGTACAACAAAAATAAATTTTTTAATAACCAATAAGATTCAAGATGATGATGTCAACCACGAGAGATGATTCACCATTTTTGGAGTAAAAAATTTAAAAAAAATTAAAAAAAATAATGAAATAATAAAACTACTTTTTCAACTCGTATTTTCAAATTATCTCTCTAATTTTTAACTCAAATTTTGAGAGGGAGTACTCATTGGATGAAAAATTTAATTCCTCATCCAATGAGTACCCATGTTGCATATTTTCGATGGACCCTGCTACATGAGAAATGAGAAGTACATGAAAAAACATGTTTACAATCACATTTTAATATATTTCTCATTTTTCATGTAGCAGTGTCCATCGAAAGTATGCAACATGGGTACTCCTTGGATGGGAAATCAAATTTTGCATCCAATAAGTGTTTCCACTTAAAATTTTATTAAACCCATAGGGTGATAAGTTGAAAATACGAGTTGAAAAAAATAGTTTTTCCTTTTTCCCTCTAAAATTTGATGATGTAGTCAATTCTTATTTTATTATTTCCACTATTATTTTATAATTTCCTTAAGAGGCCCATTTTATACCTCAAAATTCCCCTAATGATGATCTGAGTGCTACTATGATATGACCCAACATCCAAGTTCTAGTGATGGAAGTGGGGCCTACAAATTGAAAACTTTCTAACATCCCTAAGGAACTACAGACCACTCATGAGTCAAATAACCACCCTAGGTGATCAATCCCTAATATGGAACCCTTTTTCACTGACTTAAATCCATAATCGTACCCTTGCAATGTTTTTCATGCAGTTTTGAGGCTATAATCACACTCGTAATCCTTCTTCCATGTGGTTTGAACTAAATTCCCATAATTTGTACCAGTTCTTCAAATCTCTAAGCCACCTCTCTAGGCTAGCTTCCAGACCACTTCCAAAAATTTCTTGTAACATTCCAGAAACATAAACAATATTCTAAGAATTCTAACCATTCAGAACTTGAATAAGAACTTGACCTAGACATGCCTAATCTAGGATAGAAATTTAATCAAACATATGGTAAAAATGAAAGCTACAGGTTATTTGTTTGAAGGGGTCAAGACCCAGGTTTGGAGTAGTTGTGCTACCAAAAAAACCCTCTATTACTGGCATTTTTGGCAATGATATGCTAAAAATACTGCAGTATCACTCGAATAAATATTTGGGGATGCTAGAACCAAGTTTTTGCATCCAGAGGGATATTAGGACATTGATTTATTGCTATGCTTCTTCCTTATGCTTTCATGAATTGCGCAGATGCAATTATCTACCTTTACATTTTATGCCTTATTCATCAAGTACTACTATTGTACCCTGCGCCTTTATCAGTATTATGTACTACTCAACCCAATAAAAAAAATATAAATAAGATAAAAGACTTCACTATGCAGAGCAATCATACAGTTCTTTGTAATACATAAAACAACTTCAGAGATAAATAATAGATAAATCGTGCAATAACACAGAGATACTTTAGACTTTCCTTTCCTTTATTAATGATGTGTATTTCAGTACAATCCTTCTTCGACCCGCACACATATTTACGGGTGGTCTTTGCACACAGTTGCAGACCAAGGCTTATGCTCAAACAACTGCAGAGCCTTCTCCTAAGACCTAAAACAGAATAAAACACAAATAATTCACAGTTTGTGCTCATACAATAAAGGATCTTCTATATCTCTTTGACTCAACATGGCTTCGCTTTATATAGCCTTTACATATTATAATACCATGGTCTACATACCATGGGTGGACTCAAAACTAGAAAAATAAGCTTGATCCATTTACAAAAAGAGGGGCATTGACCGACCCCAAAGCCCCTGAAACTCCTAAAACTATGTGCAAAGATTTTAAAATTCATGCAATTGACTTATTTACACTGGATCATGTTGGGTATGTGTTATATTCTTTCCAGGAATTTCAGGTACGTTGCGCCAGGCGAGGCAGGGGGGTCACAGGGGGGGCGGCAACCCCCCCTGTCAAGGTCCAAGGCAGTGCCCTAGGAAATTTTTTTTGGTGTGCAGACCCACCCATGGTTTTGTGCATGGGTTGGCACATGGTTTTGGGGGATGATGATTTTTGGCCTCTGGTATTTTGTAGATCTGGTCAAGGGAACTACAGTTATGTTCTAATCCAGGGTTAATGGATTGGGGTTTATGTATGCTTCAGCATGTATATATATGTGTTGTAACACTAAAATGAATATAATGAAAAATCAAGCTGGTCATCCCAATTTAGGATCCAAGGGAAAATATTTGTGTATATTTGTTTTATGTTTTACGCTCTAGCTATTGTTTGTTTTATGTTTTTAATATTCATTTGTAGATAATTTCTATACAAGGTTAAAAGCTACATTTGGTATCAGAGTTGTTTCAGCTTCAAGGGGACGCCTTTGTTGCTGAGGGGTTTTTTGCTCGGGCCTGTGGTAGACCCTAATTAGTGGGAGATATGTGGGATCGATTCTTGCGGTGAAAGAAGATGGCGAGCGACGGAAAGATAGAGATTGAGAAATTTAATGGTCAGAGTTTTGAGTTGTGGAAGCTCAATATGGAGGATCTGTTTGTGGATAAAGATCAGTGGATCGTGGTAGATATGGGTACTAAACCAACGATAATGTCAGATGAAGACTGGAAGAAGATGGATCAGAAGGAAAATAGCACAATACGACTGTGTGTCTCAGATTCAGTATTTTTGAATGTATCTGGGGAAGCTACGATGAAGACCTTGTAGGACAAGCTAGGGAATTTGTACCAATCTAAGTCTCTGGTGAATAAATTGTTCCTGCGAAAAAAGTTGTATAACCTAAGGATGAAGGATGAAGACTCTCTAACAAAACATCTGAACGCCTTCAATATTGTGGTAAGTCAGCTGTTATCTGTTGATATTAAAATCTCAAATGAAGATAAGTGCATTAGTTTGTTGTGTTCTCTACTAGATTCGTGGGACAGTCAAGTTATTTCAATAGGTAGCAATACAACTACCTTGAATTTTGATGACATTGTCTCAACCTTGCTGTCGGAGGAAATGAGACGGAGAAATATGGAGGGCCAGAATGGAGATGCCTTTTCTGTATGAGGAAGGTCCCAGAACAGAAACAAGAATAAATTTTCGAGTGGGAGATCTAAATCTAGAGGGAGATCTAAATCTCCAGGAAATTTTGTAAAGGTGTGCTGGAAAGGCAGAAAGGAAGGGCACTACAAAAAGGACTGCAGATCTAAATCTCCTAAGAAAGGAAAGGGATCTGATGATGCTCCTTATGTAGAGGCAAAAATGACCTCGGATGAAGGTGGGGATGTGTATTTGGCTTCTTCTTCAAATACACATGTAGATCATGAGGCATGGTTGATTAACTCAGGTGCATCCTTTCACTTCACTACCCATAGGGAGTGGTTCTACGAGTATGAGAAGTATGATGGTGGTGATGTATTCTTAAGGGATGATAGGAAGGCCAGAATCGTTGGAAGTGGAAAGGTCAAGCTGAAGCCGCAAGGTGGAAGGATTAGAACACTTCTTGGTGTTCTACATATTCCTACATTGGCCAGAAATCCAATGTCTATAAGCAAGATGGATGATGCAAGTGTAAAAACAGTGTTCGAGAAGGATACCTGTAAAATGGTTTGGGGAGCACTAGTATTAATGCGGGGATTTTGGATTGGAACTCTGCACAAGCTTTAGGGCAACACTGTTATTTATAGGTGCAACAGTTCTGTGGTTCCCGAAAGTGGAGCGAAAAGCCTAGCGGTCTCTGGAGAAAAGACCATGCTATGGCATCAAAGGCTTGGACATATTGGAGAGAAGGGCCTTTAGATATTGGATGGAAATGGTATGGTAGAAGGTATATCTAATATATATTTGGATTTCGATTTATGTGAACATTGTGTATATGGGAAGCAGAATCGAGTGAGTTTTCCTTCTAGTGCTAGGAGGGCAAACAAGATATTAGAGCTTGTGCACAGTGATGTGTTTGGACCTGTTTCAGTTCCATCACTGGGTAAGTCTGTGTACTATGTTTCATTCATAGATGACTTCTAAAGGAATACATGGATATATTTATTGAAGTAGAAACCTAAAGTCTTTGATGGATTTAAAGAATTTAAGGCTCTTCTAGAAAACCAGACAAAGAAGAAGATAAAGGTGCTGAGGAGAGATAATGGTGGGGAGCTCTACAAGAAGGAATTTGAAGAGTTCTGTAAGAAGTGTGATATAGCACGGCAGAGACTAACCATACACACCTCAGCAAAATGGATTTGTATAAAGAATGAATAGAACATTGATGGAAAAGGAAAGAAGCATGCTTAGTGGTACTGAGTTAGGACAAGAATTCTGGGCAGAGGCAGTGAAGACTGCATGTTACCTAGTTAACAAATCACCTTCATCAGCGTTGGAGGATAAGACTCCACATGAGGTATGGACTGGTAAGAAAACCTCTCTTTCACATCTGAGCATATTTGGATGTGATGCATATGTACATGTTCCAAAGGAGAAAAGGACCAAGTTGGATAATAAATCTAAAAGGTGCATCTTTATTGGGTATAAGGATGGTTTAAAAGGTTACAAGATTTCGAACCCAGAAACAAGGAAGGTTGTGTACAGCGGAGATGTGGTGTTTAGAGAGGTGAAATTTTTTGTTAAACATGAACTCCTACCAAAGCAACCTGAGAAGATAGAGTTTGAGATAAAGGATTATGAATCAGACTCTACAATAGAAGAAGATTCAGAAGAGGAAGAGGCACAAACTCCAACTATGAGAAGATTAGTTTGAGAAAGAAGGCAACCAAAAAGGTATAGTCCATTTGCTTTTTGTTCAAGTTTTTCCTTAATTATAACTGATGATGATCCCAGAACTATCAAGGAGGCAGTATATTCAGAGGATGTAAAACTCTGGAAGGAGGCCATGGTTGATGAAATGGCATCCTTGCAAAAAAATTAGGCATGGGATCTACTGGAGTTGTCGGCTAGAAGGAATCCCATCGGGAGCAAATGGGTGTTTAAGAAGAAGATGAATGTAGAAGGAAAGGTGGAGAAATACAAAGCTCGATTAGTAGCAAAAGGTTATTCCCAGGTGGTGGGAATTGATTTTGGTGATACTTTTTCTCCTGTTGCCATGATTACTTCTATTAGAATACTTTTATCTGTTGCTGCTGCATTTGATTTTGAGGTAGAACAGATGGATGTGAAGACACCATTTCTTCACAGGGATCTAGAAAAGGAGATCTACATGAAGAAACCTAAAGGATTTATGGTGAAGGGTAATAAATAACTGGTATGTAGGTTAAAGAAGTCTATGTATGGGTTAAAACAGTAACCAAGGATGTGGTATCATAAATTTGATACCTATATATGGGGACTTAGCTTCACCAGAAGCAAGGAGGATCACTGTGTTTATTTTAAATTAATTGGTGACCATGTTATTTATTTGGTCTTGTATGTGGATGATATGTTGTTGATTGGAAATAACAAAGAAATTATCTAAGATTTGAAGACCCAACTGTTCTCCAAATTCGACATGAAGGATCTTGGTGCTACAAACTATATTTTTGGCATGGAAATTAAGAGAGATCACGTAAAGAGGAAGCTTTGGTTAAACCAAAGGAAGTATGTTGAGACTATATTGCAAAGGTTCAATATGCATGATAGTAAACCGGTGAAGGTTCCTATTCCTACAGGTGTAAATCTATCTGTTGAACAGTGTCCCAAGACATAATAAGAAGAGGAGGATATGTCACGTGTTCCATATGCCAGTGCAGTGGGTAGCCTGATGTATGTAATGGTTTGTACTAGACCAGACATTGCACATGCAGTGGGAGTATTTATAAAGTTTATGTCAAACCCAGGGAAGGAGCATTGGATAGCAATGAAGCAAGTTTTCAGATATTTGTGTGGCACTAATGATTATGGTTTTTGCTACCAGGGAAGACCAGAATTGGAAATATTTTTGGACATTCATGGTTTTTTTGATGTAGACAGAGATGGACATCTAGACCAAAGAAGATCTACAAGCAAGTATGTGTTTAGCCTATTTGGAGGTGCAATCATTTGGATGAGTAAAATACAGTCTATAGTGGCTCTTTCAACTACAGAGGCAGAATACATGGCAGCCACTCATGCAAGCAAGGACGCAGTTTGGTTGTATAGATTGTGTTCAAGTATGGGGTTGGTGCAACGAGATATAAGGATAAATTGTGATAGCCAAAGAGCAATTTTCTTGGATAAGAACCCTACTTATCATTCAAAGACAAAGAACATTGATGTTCAATATCACTTTGTGAGAGATATGGTTGAGGATAAAAGGGTGTTGCTGGTAAAGGTGGACAATTTGAAGAATGTTGCATATGTATTGACGAAATTTGTGAGCACTCAGAAGTTTTATTGGTGTAGAGAAACAATGGGTGTTGCAAAGATGGGATAATGAAAACAAAAAGTGGGAGAATGTTGTGTATGTGTTATATTATTTCTATGATTGTTGGGTACGTTGGGTCAGGCGCAGCAGGGGATTCACAAGGGGGGCGGCAATGCCCCGGAAAATTTTTTTAGGTGTGCGGACCCACTCATAGGCAGACCCACCCATGGTTTTGTGCATGGGCTTGCACATGGTTTTGGGGGACGATGGTTTTCGTCCCCTGGTATTTTTTAGATCCATTCAAGGGAGCTACAGTTATGTTCTAATCCAGGGTTAATGGATTGGGGTTTATGTATGCTTCGGCATATATATATATATATATATATATATGTGTGTCTTTTAACACTAAAAGGAATATAATGAAAAATCAAGCTGGTCGTCCCAATTTGGGATCCAGGGGAAAATATCTGTGTATATCTATTTTATGTTTTATGCTCTCGCTATTGTTTATTTTCTATTTTTAAGATTCGTTTGTAGATAATTTCTATACAGGGTTAAAACCTACAGATCATGCACTCCATTTCCTCAAAATGTGAAGTCTTTATCTCAAAATTGGACCAAGTTGGACCTTTCCCAGCACAAGTCATGAATGCATATTTGATCATATTAAGGGTCTGAACTTCATCTAAGAATAACCAATAAGGATAAATTACATCTCAAGCTAGCTTCAACAACACTTGTTAGCCCATGCATTCATCAACCATTCATTAACTTATAGAATCGTGAACAAGAGGCATAGATAGAGCACATCATAGGACAATGCATATAACTAGATTAGGAACCATGACAAATCTTCCATATAATCAATAAAATAACAATTAAATGTGCTCATTAATCACATCGAAAAAATAGGTCATATTCAAATATAGAAATTCCAACCAAGTTAGGGACTTCCACATACCACTCATCCATAGGTTGGGTTGAACCAAATATTTATTTTAGCGAATCACCCCCATGCCATATTCCTAGCATGAATGTGGGATCTCATGGGATAAACTAGGAAAAAATAAAAAAGGGAATCTTTAGGTTAAACCACCTCCACCCTCAAGCTACCGTGGTCTCACCTAAACTAGTCCTGAGATCACAAAACCAAACCAAGCCTGGATTCCTCGGAATTCTTTCACCATACCTTGAGGAATTTTCCTGTCTCCACCCACCTATCTATGGATTCCCATAGAAAACCATCTCCACCCCCAACCCATGGTATTTTACTGAGACCATCTCACCTAGTTCCAAAAACCTTCTAACAATCCAAATCTCAACCAAGAATAAATCCCATCACAACATGGCTATCCAAGAAATGTAAAGGAAAGGTTGTACGCATTGTTAAAATAGGAAAAACCCATGCCAATGGCATCAAATGAACCAAATAAATAAATTCATGTACCATGCATTCACGCCTCAGCTATGAAATCACACATGCAACCTGTTACCTACGAAATCCTCTTGTTGAAACTATTGATCCAACCTTCTTTGTGCACTCCCTTTACTTTCTTCACTTGCCCTTTTCTTTCCCCTGCTTGTCCTTTTTTTTTCCTTTGCTTGCTTTCTCTCTCCTATTGGATCTCTTTCTCTCTCTCTCTCTCTCAAATTATCGAAGCCAAAACTGAGAAAAAAGTTGTGAATTGTTTCTTTGATGCCCTTTTATTATCGATTTCCCCTTTTTTCTTCATTTTTCATTTATTTTCCTCTAATTTCCCTTGCATTCAAATTTGTGTCTCTTCATATCCCTTTTCTCCTATTTTCCTTTATTTCTCTTAATTAAATGCCAATTATTGCATCTTTGTCTTTTCCAAGTCCTTTTCCAATTTCCATAGCCATTATTAAATCACAAGTGATGCCCACAAAAGTGTTTGCACAACATTGAGCTTGGAATATGCATCCTCTGACATTGATCTTATTTTTCCTTTATTACACGTTATTAAAGGAAAAATTAACTCGGGGTTGTTACAATATTCTTGGTCATCATCCATTTGATCAGATACCTTTATTATTCCCATCACCAAGAATAGTTATCACACTGTTATCTTGAGAAAATCATATACTCTTATATATGCACTAGAAGACACTCAGAGTCAGTGATCATGACATACATACTAGCTACATTTTTTGTTGGAAGCACCATGAAGACCACAAATTAAAATATTTCTTGAGGTTCAAGTTAAAACATTGAACCACGCGGGTTCACCATTGTTGGAAATTAATATTTATGTGGAAATTTCTTCGATAGCCACACAGTCGCGAAAAAATCCAGTTAGCACATCAGACCACGAAATTTCATGAAGAACACTTCAAATATTGACATGATGTTTGAAGCCTCAAGAATCCTTAAAGGAATGGAGATGGTATCTCTCATCTCATTTATGAGGAACATAACCACATTGATGAGCCAAAGGAGGGAAGGAGTGTAATTTTTTTTGTAAATACAAGTTCATAGAGAGCTAAAAAAAAGAATAAGTAGTGCATTGTTATGCTACCAAAATTTCTCCCAAGCAATATAACATTCCATTATGAGGATAGCCCCACCATTGAAATAGTATTATATGATTCTTTGAGAGAGAAAGAGATTGCAAAATAGACTGAGAAAGGTAAATCCTTGTTGGTATTTTTTGAGCACCATTGTTCAAAAAATTCTCTTCAAGTGTCTTTGATACGTCTATTTTAACTCTTCCACTACCATCAATCAACAAAGATGATCATTTTCCTACACACTCGACCAGATTTTCTCCCAAAGGTTTGTTTTTGTCTCTTAGAATTTAATAATGACCCCTGGGATCTAAATACATGATTGAGGAAGAATAAACACCACTTAGGACATTCATTTTTTCAAATTAGATTTGGTATTTTTTATTTTGAATTCATGCTCTTAGGATTTCAATTAAATTGTTGTTCTTTCTTAGGATTAATTTATTTTCAAAGCAATACTTCCATTTTTGAAATTACTTTAGACCTCGATTTCATAACATTCCCTCCTTTACATTAGATCAACAAAACAAGGACACATTGTATGTTGCACATATAGTGTCGATACCTCTTAATTTTGTACAAAACTCGGGTTGATAATTAAAGTTGGTAGCCTCAGGAGTTACAGCATTCTTGTTGCAATACTGAGGCTCGTCACTTTTTCGCATCGTTGCTAGGGAGGTGTCAAAGTATGCATTGTTTTCTTCACTAGTTGATTTATTTATTTTCTTTCTACACACAAAAAAAAAAAAAAAAAAAAAAAAATTCATTAGGCATATTTCATTTCAAAACAGAAAATTGCATTGCATTAGCATTCTTATTCAAAAAATATTTAAAAATACTTCTCCAACACAACCCCCCCCTCCCCATTTCATCAAGTGTTACAGTAAGAACCACATCACCATCCACTTTTGCAGGTAGAAGAAGAAGAGTTGGAAGCGAATGTAGAAAAAATTAATGGAAATGATGAAAATGAAGAAGATCCTTTTGCATTTCCCATTCAAGATACCGATGTCAGTGTGCATATGAAGAAAATCCCATCCATATTTCCTTCCCAAATTCCATGGTATGAGGTCAAAGGATCTGAAAAACTTTCTCTTTGAATTTGAAATACTTTGTAGATCTTATGGTTACTTACGAAACACTCAAAAATTCATATTGTTTCCTGCAACATTGAAGGATAGAGCTCTTAAATGGTTCATTATTTTAGGTACTAATTCAATGATATCATGGAATGATATGCAAAATATATTTCTAGAAAAATAAAATATCATGATCTTAAAGAATAAATATTTAGAATGAATTAAAAATAAAATCAGAACCTTGAAGATCTAATAGAGAGGTTCATGTTCAATATTACGAGGGAAAAATTACAACATTTAGGATTAGACACACTAAAAACCCTCTACATAGTACAATTAGGGATGAGTGGATTGATCTCCTTGATCTCATGAGTAGAGGAGATGTATACCAATTATCATTTGAAGAAATTTGTGAAACATGAAAGCGCATATCAAGAGGAAGGGAAAGAGTAAGTAAATCATCATCAACATTTAGTAAGTCAAGATGAACCTGAAAATTTTCTTGATAACTTTAAAACATAAATTCTTAGCAATCTAGGTGAATAAGTATAAATGTTAAGAATGAAAAATGAGCAAAACGAAGATGTTGATATTTCTGTTATCCATGCAGAATCATATGCTACTAAATATTGCCATCATTAAGAAGGCTTAAGGAAATGTACTAGGAGGACAATGGAGCAAGTCAATCACCAAATAATCTATGTTATGTAGTTCCAAGAAGACCATGGAAGCCTAGTCAACTTGATAAGATGCAAGGACCTACTTCACAATTTCAAGCTTATTCACATCCATCTCAAAATAATTGGGACACACTCCCTCAGCAACCTTGGCCATCTCAACCACAAAACCAATATTGGAAACAAGGTTGGCAAGGACCTTATGGGAAAAATCAATAATATCCTCAATATTTATCTCAATATCCTCCATACCCAACTTCATTTTATCCCTACCATCCACCTACACCACAACCACAACCTCTACCACATCAATCTCATAGATCCACTCTCACTCAACTACTTGTACCACCGTTTCCAAACCCACACAGTGAAGTATCTCAGCCCACTTACCAAACGTATCCTCTTGATCTAAATGGTTTTCATATTATTTCAAGAAAGTTATTTCAAAAAAGGGACTTTCTTGATGTCATTGAAGGACAACATCTAGAAGAAGAAGATTCAAGTGAGGAGATCAAAAAATCAAGGGTTGCACTTGATTAAGAGTAGACATCAAAATCATCTATTGAGAAAGTTCCCTCATGTTTACCATCATTTCCTCCATGTGTTCAAGAGAATAATCCACAAAAAGAGGAAGATTTTAATTTCTTGGGAGAAGAAGACATGAATAATATTCCCAATGAGCAAGAAAACCAAGGACATCAAAGCTATATTGAAATATGGTTCCAACCAATCATTAAGTTGCAACAACACACTCTTCTTCAACAGTACTTGATACAATATTAGTCAAAGAAATTCATCTCTCATATTCAGGCACATGTCAAAGCATGTATTTCAAGTGTACACATGATTTTATTTTTCATATTGATGTGCACATGGCTCCATTGGAAGTATTCCTATACTTGAAAGATATTTTTTTTTTTCAAGTAGAGTAGGATAGAAAAAATTAAAAAAATGGAAAAAGAGAAAAAAGGAAAAATATTAAAATCTCAGGTGAAAACCTCTTTTGAGGCACCTAAGATTGGCTCACTGATTGAAAACCTCCATGAGGCAGTCAATGGGTTGGAAAAAACATAAAATAAGAAGGTCTTAGGTGAAAACCTCCTTTGAGGAACCTAGGCAGATCTAGTAGTTGAAAACCTCATTGAGGCAGCTAGTAGGCCTAAAGAAAAAAGAAAACAAAGTGAAAAAATGAAAAAAAAATAAATAAATTTGCTCCATGTATCTCTCTCTAATAAATGCAGGTGCTCTCCAAACTTTGCAAGTAGTAAACAAAACAATTTGGCACAAAAGGAAAAAGTTGTTTGAAACCCTAGTCAAAGCAAGTCAAACTTGGACTTCCTCCTCCTTTTCTCATATGGTCCAAAAGGACCAAGGTCATGCTAATCCACCGCCCTCATCCATTTCCAACATCCACCCATTATTTCCAATCTTTTTTCATTTATTTTCCTCATTTTCCTAAATGCTACAGGAAACCCTGTTTTTTAAACAAGAAACTCGTAGTTTTTAGCAATTTTTTTATTATTATATCTCAAAAACCGTGCATCCATTTGCAAATCCATTTTAGGGGGAGATGCATATATATGATGGTAACATGCTCAAGCAATTTCAGCAATTTCTGGTATGCATTTTGTGAGAAATTGGCCTCCATCACCTACAACCCTTTTACTTTTTCTCGTGATTCATGTGTCCAATGGATGAGAATTGTTTTGGGGAGGTGCATAAGGATGATAGTAATCTGCTAAAAAAAATTCATGTCAGTCCAATCTACCATTTGATAGCTATGTCTAAATCAAGTCTGCTATAAGGGGGTTGTCCTGAGCAGCTTGTACAGTCACATCAAAACTCAACTTCAATTGTTTTTTCACCCACAAAGTAGAAGATCCAACCACCTTGAGCATCATGAAGCCTTCTCTGAAACTGAGAAGAGCACACCCTCCTTAGGAAGCAGTCCATCCACTCCACCAAAAAAATATTGAACATTGGGAGAAGACTACAGACAAAAAAAGCTTTATCAGTAAAACAAAATCATCATGCTATTAAGACTTGTACAAAAACAACATCATCAACTACAACACTCGCATCATGAACATCTTAGCAGCAACATTTTATCCAGTAATGTGAACCATCAACAACAACAACAAAAAAACCCTATAAGACCTAGATATTCCAGGTTATAAGCAATAGGAACTCAAGCAGATTATCACATGCAGCTTCAGGATCATGAGTAGCAGCTTCAAAACCACCAAAGGCAGCTTCAACAGTCATATCAGCAACTTCAATATCACCTGCAAAAAAATATCAAGGGTAAGGATCAAGTATGCAATCATCTAAACCTTTCTTCGAATCTATTCTAGCTAAAGAAAACATTAAAAATGTGAGAAGGAAAGTTTCTTTATAGACAAAATCAGTAGCAGAGCAACCTCGGCATTATCTAGAAATTAGCTTCACTTTTCTACCCAGACACACACACGCATGTGGGTGAGGAACAAGAAAAAAGTAAAGAGGACTTGAGAAAGTGGGTAGTAATCAGTTAGTTGTGATGGAAGACAAGGAGTTCCAAGGGGTAACTGAGGGCGAACTCAGTTAACAAAGAAATAAATCTGAGTTTATTTTGCATGCAATGAAAAAAGAGAAAAAAAAAATTTAAAAATGAGAACAAATTGAAAAAATAAAAGAAAAAAATTGGAAAAAATAAAAAATAAAAAATAAAATGTGGACCCACCACCTCTTGGCATGCAAAATAGAGTTACTAAAATTGAAATAGGGCTGCTACAGACACAAAAATTTCTACAGTAAGTTGCTACAAGAAAAACAAATTTGCTATAGGAAAGACAAATTTTCTACTGGAAGTTAGCGAGGACAAATTTAGTTGATCAAAGGTGGTTTTCCTCCTCTCTTCTCTCTCTCCTCTACTTACACACCCCATGGACAACTCCAACATGCACCCATTCACTCATTTCACCTTTTAAATAGGTAGAAAATTCCATTTTTACTCCTGACTATAATTTCTACACGAAAGTCCTAGCAACTAGAAGATTCATATAGCACTACAGGAAACCCTGTGAATGCTACAGGAAACATATTTACAAGGAAATTAGCTCTCTCAAAGGTTTCTAAACTTCAAAAAGAGCATGACAATTTTTTTTTCCTATACCTACCATTCCTAACCCTCACTTCACTCTATGCACAAGGATTCACTTCCTAAACCTTATGTTGTGCCACTAGAAAGTAGATCACCTATACCTTGGCATGGGACCTCTCCCCTTAGCTCTCTATCACTCCATCCATAACCTCCGTAAACCATTTCCCTTCATCTCTAAGCAATCTAGAGCCCCAAGAAGCAGAGAGAAGACTACTACAAGAAGTTGAAAAGTTTCCTCTAGCAATTTTGTATATGGCATAGCAAGGTAAAAATCTGAGGATAATTTGATGAAGATGGATTCAAAGGACCACCAGCAGACTCTAGGAGAATGAACACACCAGCAGGGCACCTGAGGACCTCCATACATCACCTGCAAGAAGAAAAAACAAATAAAAAGGTTAAGTAATACACTCAAAAACAAGCTGCTAACTCAAAAAATACATAAAAAAAACACACAACAATAGAAATATAGCCATGGCTATCACCAAACTCCAGCTCCATGCACCAGATAATGTCTTCAACTCCCTAGAAATAGGTACAAACAAGAGCAGGGTCCAACTTGGTCCAATTAAAATTCGAAAATTTAAATTTAAAAATAAATAAATAAAAATAAAAAAAGGTCAGGGCCTTGTTGGACCTCGTGGTGGAAAAAACCCCAAATTTTTAATTTTTTTATTAATTTTTTTTAGTTGTTTTAATTATTTTTTTTATTTTTTATTAATTCTATTTTTTATTTTTTTTTATTTTTTGTTTTTTTTTTCATATATATATATATATATATATATATATATATATATATATATATATATATATTAATTTAATATTTTTTTACTTTTTATTTTAACTTCTTATTTGAATTTAAGAATTTTTTTTTTATTATTATTTTTTTATTTATAGTTTCTTCTTTAAATTTTAATGTTTTAGTTAAAAAAAAACTAACTATGTTTGTTTTTAATTCTTCGAAAATATAATTTTCTTTTTTTTTTTAATTTTAATTTTCTTTTTTCAATTTTTAATGTTTTTTTTTTTTTTAATTCAAATTTTTATTATTAAAAAAAAAAAAAATTATTTTAATGTTCTTTTAAAAAAAAATATATTTTTTTTTTAATTTAAATTTCCCAATTTTAATTATTTTGTATTTTTGTATTTTTATTATTTTAATTATTTTTAAATTTTAAATTTTAATTATTTTATTTTATCATTTTCTTTAATTATGCTGTTTTTTTTAACTTAAATTTTATTTTTTGGGGTTAATTTTTAATTTTTTTCTTTAAAGTATGAGTTTCTTTTAATTTTTATCTTTTTTTTTTATTTATTTTTTGAATTTTATTGTTTAAATTTTTTTCACAATTTTTTTTTTTGTATTTTTTTACACTTTTATTCGTTTATTTCATATTTATTTTATATTTTTTTATATTTGATTTTTTTGTCACTTTTTCTTATTTAATTTTTATGTTTTATTACCAAGTTGAAAATCACCACTCTAAACAAAAAATATTAATGTTGCATCAACATTTTTCAAAATTAGCATGAAAATCACTAACATTTTAAAACAAATGTTCATATTTGACAAATAAAAAATTTAAATTGTCAAAAAAATCACCATTTTTCTAAATAGACATGACATTTAAAAAAAAAATCAAAGAAAATTTAAAGTTCCAAAAATATGCTCCAAAAAAAAAATTAGATTATTCTATATCACCACTTTTCAAAATCGACATGAAAATCATGACATTTAAAAAAAAAAAACACAGCAAAATTTAAAGTTCCAAAACTATATTAAAAAAAAAAGGGTGATTCTACATCACCACTTTTCAGAATCAGGTGCTTTTTTTTCTACCTCAAAAAAAAGAGTACAAGGTAATTTTCCCGTTTGATCAGTAATTGTGTTTTAATGGGAAACTAAGATACAGGAAGAAATGAAAATAGAAGAGTTGCAAGAAGATCATCACGAGGATCAACGCATGGACCAATAAACAGAGAATGAAATAGAGCAGCATACATGAAGAAGCACAAGGCAAGGAGGATGAATAGGTTGCTCAGAGGATGAGCAACAGTTTCAGTAGGGGAGTATGATGGGCCTCTAAATTAGACATAAATTAAGGCCCATCTAACCTTTCTTAGGCACATAAAAGATATATCAAATCTCTCCTTCTACACTTAATAATGTTTTTTTAAGTTGTATTAGCCTCTAGGGGAATGTATTGTTTAGAAGGAGAGATTTAATATAAATTATATCTCCTAGGGGCATGTATTGTTTAGTCTTATTGTGGATAAAACTTCTTGTGTAACAACTTCACTTTCTTTTCATGCAGGGATGTACCTAGGATTGATTCAATAATGAATTTTGGTGCCATTTTTAGCTTCTAAGGCGTAGTTCCTTCCATAGGACTCTAAGTCCTCATTTTTCTTGGCCATCCCAAGAGTCTCAGAGTCCTCTTGCACAATTTATTTATATTCTTTTCACTTCTTATTCACATGCATCTCTTATTTCTATTTTGCATATTTCTATATTTAGTATTATTTCTTTCTTGTTATATAATTAAATTAAATGATTGAACTGAGTTCTTTTTCAGGTTTTTTACAGGTTAAAAATAATTATTCATCCTTAGAATAACTTTGGAAGGTTATCTTAATCATTAACCTACTTGGATTTGGTTACTAGGTCACAAATATAAGATTTCTGCAAATGCCTTGTAGCGAAATAGTAGTAAATTTATGCTATTTTTTTAGAAGGGGTCTTGAATTTCCAGATTTTAGAGTAGTGATTTTCTGTTATTTTTTAGCATGTGTGAATAGGGGTGTTTTGGAGTGATTCCACTTGGAATGGAGACCTAACACATCCTACTTACTAAAACATTTGTCCCATACCATTTTCATTTTATTTACTTGGTCATTCGGTGAGTTATCTCCAAAACAGAGTTTCCTGTAGCAAGCACAAAGTTTCATGTAGTACTCTTGCAGCATGTGTAAAATCTAACATATTTTCTCTCAAAGGTTGGTTTTTGTCTCTTAGGCTTGAATCATGAACCATAGGTTATAAATACATGATTGAGGAATAATAAACACCACTTCAAACATTCATTTTCTCAAATTGTATTAAGTATTTTTTATTTTGAATTAATGCTCTTAGGATTTCAATTACAAATTGTTGTTGTTTCCTAGGATTAATTTATTTTCAAAGCAAGACTTCCATTTCTGAAATCATTTTAGGCCTCTATTTCATAACATTCCCTCCATTACATAATATCAACAAAAGAAGGACACATTGTATGCTACACATATAGTGCTGATACCTCGTAAGTTTGTACAAACCCCGGGTTGATAATTAAAGTTGGTAGCCTCGAGAGTTGCAACATTCTTGTTGCAATATTGAGGCTCATCAGCAGGTATAAGGATGTTCAAGGCATCATCACTCCTTGGAACATAACCTTGTGACCAACCTTTAATTGATCCCTCCATCAAAACCCTGATGTATATGATGAGTTCGTCAAACACACCTCAACCTCAAGAACTAGTTCTAGACACCCCCATGGTTTGTACGATTGACTCAACATCCCTTCCATACACAATAACTTAGACACTTTTCTTGTATCCCCCACCTATTTTTATCTCACACCAAGTCTTGCAAAAACTAACATTACCAAATATGGCTTTCGCAATACCTATCTAGTATTTGGCCCCGTAGGTCACGTCATCAAACTTAGGTATTACCTCAACAAGAATCATTCCTGTAGCCACCTTCAAGAAGTCACCCAAAAACAAGTTACACTTGTGTGGACACCAAAAAGTGATACCAAAAGGGACAAGTATAAAGGTAATAAGGTGGAAACATCATCCACTTCCTCGTCCAGGGTAACACCACCCTATGCAGTATGTGAAGTATCAAGGCACCCTACCAACTTGTGCCTATAATTAGAAGACTTAAAAGCTCTTATTCACAACCCAAAAGTGCCAATAGCCCCACCTTCCCCCTCAAGAGATAAAGCCACAAAAATGCGTAATAAGGCATTTCACATGAACCCTCCATGCACTATATTAATAGAGTATAAACATTACGCACATCATTGTCCCAAAATCCCTCATTATTGAGATGCATTAGGAGCCCTCGCTCAAGCCAATTTTTTCCAAAACCATTTATTGTGCCTTCGAGGAAGAAGCCTCACCACTGCAAGATGATGGCTCCAAAACCATTTATTATGTCTTCGAGGAATAATCCTGACCCTTAGTTTATCCTTGTGCCCATTTTAATTCTACCTCTTGCTCGCTGTCATTCTCTAGTAGGATGGAAAATCTACCCTATATAGTGTTTCCAAAACCTTCCCACTCATGCACCCTATGCCATAGAAAAGGAAATTTGATTAATGAATGCCAATAATTGAGAAAAATCATATATGCTTTTCTCTCATTGGTCCACCTTCCTCAACCTTCTTTCTCAAACAAGTCTATATTCAAGCACAACCATTTTCACATTTGTTCCCAAGTTCATCATACATGTAACTATCAATTCCTTCTATGATTTTGAATAACATGAAAAACCCTACATCAAAATGACATAAAGACCACAAATCCTTGCCCCACGACCAAGGAAAATATCATGAGGTGACCCTCACCCTTAAATTCCCCACCTCACGACACCAACAACCCGTAATATTTAAGACCATGAGAGATGTTGGTATGCACACCATTTATTACATTGGCACAAAACATGAATTACATGCAGTACACATGTGCAACATTTCTACCAAAAAATTTCATATTTTGGAAACATCTCCTGTGTTGAAAATATTTGGACAACTTAGAATACGACACAACCCACTTTAGGTAATCCCTTAACACCCTTCTCCCATAGAGGAATGTGCCTTGGCTACTGAGATGAAAAAATTATCTGGAGAATCCTCTCCCACTCATCATCAAGCCCCCATCATGGAAATTATCCTACCACCTGGTGTTGATGAAAAGAAACACTATATACGATTCATTTCCTTGACCGTAGGAACCCTAATTTGTGTCATATGCTCATAATTTATTGGTTTCAAGATCACTTTGTCCAATGCGAAGTTGATACCACCCCCAATGGTGCAAACCCATGCAATATTCACATTGTCAACATCGTTGGGTTCTATGGCAGTAACCACCGATTCATTCTCTTGTTTGTTGACCAACACCGCTAGGTCCCAATCCCATTCTCATAAACTCCTACTACCTCTACCACTATTAGAAAATATTTTTTATTTAGATGAAGATATTCTTGAGGCCATGACAAAACCAGAGTGTCCTTGGGATGCCATGCATCAATTATCTTTCTTTTTACGAGAGAAAGCATTCTCACATATTGATGCACCAAGTCACAATATTTTCATAGTAAAGCGTTAGGGGAATTTTGAGGTCTAAAATGGGCCTCTTATGAAAATTATCAAATAATAGTGGAAATAATAAAATAATATTAGATTACATCATCAAATTTTAGAGGGAAAAAAGAAAAAAACTACTTTTTCAACTCGAATTTTCAACTTATCTCCCTATAGGTTTACTCAAATGTCACTCTGGAACACTCGTTGGATACATAATTTGATTCATAATCCAAGTATTACCCATATTGCATACTTTCGATGGACGTTGCTACACGGAAAATGAGAAATACATGAAAAAACGTGATTGCAATCACGTTTTTTCATGTATTTCTGATTTTTCGTGTAGCAACATCCATTGAAAGTATGCAACATGGGTACTCCTTGGATGAGGAATTAAATTTTGCATCCATTGAGTACTCCCACTCGAAATTTGAGTAAAAACTTAAGGAGATAAGTGGAAAATACAAGTTGAAAAAGTAGTTTTATTATTTTTTATTTTTTTATCTTTTTACCTTTTTACCCCAAAAATGGTGAATCATCCCCCATGATTTACATCATCATCTTGAATCATATTGGTTCTTATAAAATTTGTTTTGGTTGTACATTTTTCTTAGCAGGCCCATATTAGACCTCAAAATTTCTCTAATGACGAAGGACTTCCTACCACCACGACAGGTATATTGGTTCAAAAATCCCATTCCTACACTCAACGCATTTGAGGAAGGTAACATGTCCATTATCTCACCCAAAATCAAGGAAGATATTTCCATCAAGCCTAGCATAGTCTGTTAAACACCATGTTAAAGCACACACATGGTGTATGAGGAGATGAACACACATACAAGAGAATCAACACACAATGAAGGATAAGCGTGAGGCTTTCTTATTTTCCATTATACAAAGATGTACATTTATAGTACAATGGTGTGACTCTTGGCTTCACATTCCAAGGTCACTTGGACTCCATTGTGACTTTTCGCATTCCACACCTACCCATAGAGGATTAGGTGTTCCAACATCCCCCCTTAATCCGAAGGGGTATGTGTGAGTCCAAGAAAAGAGTTGTAATACAAATCTGCAAAGTATACATGGCAGCACTTGGGCTGAATCAACTCTCTGAAATGTTGGAAAAAGAGATGGTTTAAGGATGACCACCAACACTGGAACGCAAAACTTGTTGCAGTTCCCAGAACTCTTCCAAAACTGGCAAGAAGCTGAAAGCTTCTGCTAGAGGAATTGTCCCTCATAAAAAAGGGAGACCTTCAACCTAAAAGAAGGGAGATCTACTACCTGTGATGGTTTTAGGATTACCAACAACTCTGGAATGCTTTGAAGCATTTCCTGGAACTCAACCAAAGCTGGCAAGAAGCTGAAGGCTTCTGCTAGAGGAAGTATTCCTCATATATGAAAGGGAGACCTTTGACCTAAAAGAAGGGAGGTCTACTACCTTGTGATG
Source organism: Pinus albicaulis (assembly GCA_034641835.2). Lineage (NCBI taxonomy): Eukaryota > Viridiplantae > Streptophyta > Pinopsida > Pinales > Pinaceae > Pinus > Pinus albicaulis. The sequence continues at coordinate 358,949,425 of CM076581.1, read as the reverse complement.
GTTTTAGGTTATCCACCAACCAAAGATGATGGTTTAAGGTTTTCCACCAACCGAAGGCATGCTCATGGGCATCCGTGTCTCTGGCTACATCTCCGAATCTGGAATGACTAATTGTAGCTCAGGCTCGCTTGAACTGCTGGCTACAACTCTGAACATGGAATGAGAGATTGTGGCTCAGGCTTGCTTGATCTGTCGTCGAAGCTTGTACATGACCACCATTTCCCCCCCTGTCAGGGATAAGGTGAGATGATGGCGAAAACTCAACTGCAATTTTGCTCAATATCTGAGAACAAGTTCTGACATGTGTCTTAAACATCTTCTTGGCTGCTGATGCCCATTGCCAAGAAGCGATCCATCCAAGATGAATCTTTGTACTTGCAGGAGGCTTGTGTCTGAAGCATCTGTGTGAAGAATGGCTGTGCCGACCACAGTGCTTGCATGGATGAAGATCAAAAGAGTGATCGATCACAGTGTTGGCATTTTACAATCTGTTATTGTGGAGCAGGATCTGGAACAGCTGCAGGTGAACTGTCATATAGGAATCCGACACTCTAAAATATGATGGGCTTGGTGTAGTCTGGAATATGAAAGGTCACATTCTTGTCATATCCAAGACTAGTTCTGTGCTTGTTGTGGACAAGCTCTTCCCAAGGTCTGATGATGGGCTTGAGAAGTGCAGGTTGAACTGTTGCAACTGCATGTACATCTGCTCTAGTGCAAGGAACTGAATGTGAATCAACTAGAAATTTATCTTCTTTCTTCTGATGAAAGTCCTTCTCAATCTTCTGAATAGAAACAGGTTCAAAATGGTGACACTTTTGCTGAAGTTCGTCTTGTTGGAGCTGAGATTCCAACTGCAAAAACTCAATCTTTTCATGTGCACCTTGCAAACAATTTTGAATTCTACAAAGAGCATCCTTGCTCATTTTTATCATGTCATCAACATTGGAATGAATGAGGTTATTCAACAACTCTAATACCTCATTGATTTTAGCCATTTCAACAACTTAGGCTCAAAAAATGAAAGGGTGTCGGCTTCAACCGAAAATGCACCCGTTTACAATGTGATTCAACAAATGCAAATGACTCAAGAGAACTTCCAACTATGGAAATCTCAAAGTACAAAATCTGCTCCTCAAATGATGGAGGGCAATCAACAATGACTTACATCAACAACTCACATTCACTGATTCCAACTATGAATGAAGAGGCAAATTCCACTCAAAATACAAAGTTAGCTCAATACATATCTCTGCAAAATATTTGTAAATGTGTAGCTGAAAACACTATGCAAGAAGTCTCAACAAAGAGCTGTTTTGCACCAATAACAACTCGTCTTCAAATGTCAATTTTTTCAAAAAATCATCCTTATGTCAATGCTACAAATGTAATCTGCACTTTTCTTTATGTATTCAGTCCATTTTCTCTTCATTTCCTGCTGTTCATTTTCTCTATCTGCTCTTTCTCTCTTCCTCTCTCTCTGTTGTTTTTTTTTTTTTAATTAATTAAAATTAATTAAAATAGATTAATGGGAATAATTAAAAATGAAGGGGAAGGGGATTACTTAAAGGAGGGGGAATTTAAAAAGGAAAGAAAAATTATGAGAAGCGGAGGGGAGGATCGAATTTTGAATGGACGGTAATGTTAAAATTATAAAAATCGATTTTTAAAGAAAGGGGTGGTATTATATGAAATGGGGTGGTATTATTAAAATGGGGGCGGTATTAGTGTAAAAGGAGGGGTGGTATTGTATGGCGTGGAGTGAATAAAAACAATTTTAAAATTTTAAAAACGTTGACTTTAAAAAATTTGAAACGCTGGAATGGCCGTGGGTAGGGGGATCGAATGGGTGGAAGAGTAGTTTAGGGAGGGAGGGTGCTGTGAGAGCAGTGTTTTTAATTAAAAATGCGGGTTAAACAGTGAGGTGAGGAGCTCGTGTTGGATATGGGGCAAGGGAAATGGCCGAGAGGCCGGGTATGCGGCCAGTTGAGGGGTGAGAAGGGGTGGGCTTTAGAGGTGTGAGGGGGTTTGGGTAGGGGAAGGCATCGTGGGTAAGGGGGACGCGGGTGAGCGTTGCGCAGAGAGAGAGCTAGGGGAAAGGGCGGCTGAGTGAGTGTGCAGGCCGCAGGGTTGAGTGGTGCGCAGAGAATGTAGAGGGAGTGCGGCCGTGTAGGCAGGGAGGGCGGGTAGGAGAGTGAGGGAGCGGATAGTTGGGTAGTTGAGTGCAGAGTTGTTTGCATAGGCAAAGGGTTCAATATTTGAGGGGCTGGTGCGTATAAGGGAGAGTGGCCAAGCAAGGGGGTAATGCAGTAGCGTGTGGGGAGAGTGGGCACCAACCGAAAGATGCATAAGTGAGTTGTGTTGTGAGAGGGTCGAAAGCCCTGGAGAGGGGGGAGGCCAAAGGCCGAAAATTGATTTTTTTTATTTTTTATTTATTTTTTATTTTTTTAATTATGTAAAAACAGCAGAGTAGAAGAACTTTGAAACAGCAACAGAGTTTTAAGCACTGAAATACAGGCAGTAGATTCCAGAAATGAAGGCAACAGTACAAATTTCAAGTACTGAAATGCAACAGCAGATTGCCAATAAAACCCAGAAATTTTTCCAATAGCTCAGCAGCAGAAAATATTTTCCAGCAGTAGAAAAACTCAGAATTGCAGAAATTTTCAATGAAAAAACTCAGAAATCTTTCTAGGAAAAACCCAGAATTTTCCAGAAACTCATTTTAAACACTTTTCCAGCAGCTCCAAAATGGTGCAGAAGTTAAAATGCAGAGATTTTTCAATGGAAAAATAAGCAGTGAGAAAACCTTCAGATGCACAAGGCTGCATCTCCAAACCAATTTCTGAATGCTGCCAAGGATTTTGAATGCTGCTCCTTCTCCAAGATAAAATTTCTGAATGCTACAAAATCACTGAATGCTGCTCCTCTTCAAAACACCTCTGAATAGCGGCAAAAACACTGCTGCAAAAACTCTGAGTGCTGCAAAATGACAAGAATTTTGCAGATATGCACAGGCCATAAACACAAATGGCTCACTCAAATTGGAGCAGGGCCAGCAATCGCCCGCTCTGATACCATGTTAAACACCAGGTTAAAGCACACACCTGGTGTATGAGGAGATGAACACACATACAAGAGACTCAACACACAATGAAGGATAAGCGTGAGGCTTTCTTATTTTCCATTATACAAAGATGTAGATTTAGAGTACAATGGTGTGACTCTTGGTTTCACATTCCATGGTCACTTGGACTCCATTGTGACTTTTCGCATTCCACACCTACCCATAGAGGATTAGGTGTTCCAACATAGTCAATGAAATGACACTTGGGGCAACATTCTCTTCAGAAGAAGTTCCCTCATACAAAACCCCCTTTCAAGAATAAAGGGACATCTTTGCATGGTCTTACTCAAAAATTCTAGGCATTAGTCCTACAATTATGGAGCACCACATTTACATGTGGCTTGATGCCTACCTTGTTAGGAAAAAACAACTTTAGCTCCACCCCTATAAGGAAAAATTGATTAAGTAAGAATATACAAGCTTCATAAGGTCAGTTTCATCTACCTTATCGCTTACACATCTTCGGTTTCTAACCATGTACACATCATGAATAAACAAGGTACCATTCGAGTTTGTACTGAATTCATAGATCTGAACAAGGCATGTCCCAAAGAAAATCCTACACCATTCATCAATCAAGTAATAAATGCATGCATTGGACACAAACACTTGTCCTTCATGGATGGCTTCTCAGTGTATAACCAGATTTAGATACGACATATGGGTTAGTAAAAAATTTCCTTTACTACCCCATGGGTCACATTCTCCTACCATGTCATTCCATTCTTCCTTAAAAACATTTGAAACACTTTTCAACGCGCAATGAACGACATATTCCATGACTTGCCTCATATAATACTATCCTATTTGGATGAATTTACACTGAAATCTAAAATGTTTTTAAAAAGGGAATCCATACAGGTGAAATAAATTTGAGATGAGAGGAATAACCTGTTTATGAGTTTTTGTTAATAACCCACAAAAACTCATAAACAGGTTATTCCTCTCATCTCAAATCTAAAATGTTCTTAAACGATCTAGAAGATCTTCGCTTGGTTTTTCAAAGGTGGCAGTAATACAACCTACGCTTGAAACCTCTCAAGTGCATATTTTGCATCAACGCGAGATAATTTCCATGATTCATTATTTCTCATCAAGGCATTAAAGCCGACCCTCTAAAGTTCCAGGCCATCCGAGAAATACCACCTTCAAGAAATTTGAAGTAATGTAATATTCCCAAATGGGAAAAGCAGTAATAGAAGACATAAAAATGGAAAGTAGCAGTGAATATCAATGCATAAACATGGAAGACCAATATGGAGCCATTTTATTATATACAATAGTAGCAAATAAGTGCAATACAATTGGGCACAAGCTATACAACATGAACCAATAAGCCTCTAATAGATAAATCCCCTCAAGAATGAGGTGCTGCTACTATATATAATGTCAGAAAGTTGCTACAGCGTAGTCATGATTAGAACAGCTACAAAATATTAATATACAATGATATAAATGGCTGATACATGCCTCAAAATATGTTATACATAAATATAAAGGCTCCATAACAACCTCCAAAGAGAACCCAAGAGGGTTTCCAAAAAATACACCAATATACAAAAGGTGACCCAAATCCCTAGGGATGAAGATTCACTGCAAATAAATAGCTGAAAAGATGTGGCTGATCTGATGTAGCATAGAATGAAGCCTCCTCAAAATAGACTCTCCAAGTGAAAAGTTGATCCCTTCACTGGAAAATCATCTCCCCGGATGGTGTACTAAAACCACCCTTGCAACTCCTCCCTAGAATAACACAGTCCAAGACTGAAACTACGTTGTAGGGGAAAATGATAGTGTGGTCTGGTGCCAAATGTTGCAATAAGGCTCAAGGGCCTTCGTTACTAGCCTCCCAATGGAAGGAAACCATCCTCCACTGAAATCTAGCTCAGAAATCACCCAAATGAATTCTCCACTACTACACCTTGCAACACAGCACAACCCTCTGCAAAAACTGCACTGTGGAAGAAATATGGAGCTTGGCCTGATGTCAGAATATGGAAATATAGTGCATATACTTCTCCTTAGTGGGCACTCGAAGTCCCCCAAGGATGAAGGTGGGATTCCCGCTCAAGAACACCCTGTGCTAAATAGCACTACAGTCTTATCTAAACAGCTAAAGAGAGCAAACAGTCATACGGACCATATCAAAAATAATAATGAAAAACATGCTCACAATGGTTGCCATCCCCTTCCTTATATTCTTGGTGAGATTCCTCACCTTGGTCCCCACTCATTAAAGCCACTACTTCCATGCATGGAATCTCCCTCCAAAATTGTGTTGTCCCTCAATGAATGCCACTCCTTCCATACCATCATTGTTGATTTGGTCAAGGTTGACCTAGTATACATGCTCTAGTCCCTTTTCACACACAAGGGTGCTTTATCAAGCCACTAAATTGATCTCCATTCACATTAGTAGTGATTTTATTCCTACTAAGGAGATTTATGGGTCTCCATACCCTCTTATTCATCAAACTAGGAAGCAAAAACAAAAATTAATATTCCAACTAGCTTATAGCTAATTGAGAATATTACATTCCTCCCCTCCCAAATATTTCTTATCCTCAAGAAAATTTAAAGGTGAGTGTTGCAACTCTTCTCCTCCTTCCTTGGTGACACCTCCATGTGATAAGATCCCCTCATAAGCCAAGTGTCTCCCAATCAATACCTCCATTCAATGCTCCTCCTAAGTACTCATGAGATGCCAATGACTCACCTCATAAGGAATAAAAATATCCAATGTAGAAATCAGAGTTTGCCCAATGTTCTCCCAGAAACATGAAGCATAAGGAACATGGATAATCTCACTCCCAATGGGAATGTTCAATCTTTGCATCCTTCCTCCATTCATTCCCACAATGAGAATAAGGACATCAACAATGTATGGGATCAAAACCAAGGATACATAAGCTTCCATATGCAATATTGGAGGAGGATGATAGTCCCACATGTGGAATCAGTGCATATGTCTCCTGAATGCATTAGATAATGATATAATAAGTTGTTTCCCACCCACTTACTTTCTTCCATAGTTTTCTCACATGTTTTGAGAAGGTGAGTGATGTTTGGTGCCTTTGGAGTACACCCTGAATGATATGTCATCTCCCTATATCCTCCTAGGGAGTGGCCATGCTCATCACTGTTTATGGCCCCAAGTTGACCATGAAGTTTATAAGGAAGAATGCCCCCACTTGGAGAAATAGCCTGCACATGTATGGTAAAGGAATGAAAATATTCATCAAATAAATCATTATTCATAAAAACATGATCATTGCCAAATAATTTGATCATATTGAAGGAGTGGCTCATAGATAGATCCCCTATCATTCCCAAAGAGGAAAGAGGTGGTTGTGATAACTCCATCAAATAGATATGTCTCTCCTCCATATCCACATGATCCATGCATCTCCTCAAATGCTTATATATATCTTCTTCAAAGCCCTCCCAATTGTATCCCTCCATGATGGTATGGTATGCTCTAATGGAATAAGTGTGGCTGAAGAGAAAATATTCATGTGCTGCATATAGTAACTTCTCCTTGAGCTTGGATGCTCTAGATAAGAATATCCTACATTGATAGCATATGACCCCATCTCTTACTGAATATCCCTCCTCTAATAGTTGGTCATCAAGTATCATGCATGTAAAAATATCCTTGGAGTAATCCAAAAATAGTTGGGATTTCCAATAAGGATATATCCTCCATAGTGACATCATTTATTTATCATATAAAACATCTGTCATGTGGCTGCCCCCTTTTTTTGCATCTCCCATGCCAAATTCATATACCAAGAGCTTGCTATCCTCCCTCTGCTGCTCCTTTCTCAACGCAAGATTTGAGGTGAGAGTGGGTAATGATGATGTTGGGAGAATGTCTCCCTCATCCTTGAGTCTACCAAAGACTCTCAGCGTTGTACCATGATCTCCCAATGTTCCCACTCCTCCTGGATTTATGAGTGGTGCAACATGTTGTGAGACATTTCTCACCAACTCTTGATCAGGTGGCCTCCTAGGTAGTTTGCCACTAAACAGTAATGTCTCATGGGCCAAATTCATCTGCATTCATGATGGGACTGTTAGGTCCTTGCTTCCACTGTGAAAATCCAACTCTATTTTCTGTGTGGAAGTTTTTTTCGAGGGATATGTGTGCATGCCCCTAATCATCTGATTTTTACCACTCTTTCTATCCACCCATTCCATTTGCAAATTCTCCCAACCTGTGGTGACTTTCCCCAAAGTAATCAACCACTGCACACCCAATATCACATTGGTGTCAGTTATGTCAACCATAAATAAGTGATCAGTCAATGTATATGTCCCCATGGTGACAGATAAATATGTAACATAATGCATGCACTACATAGTTCTAGGCCCTAGGACCAAAACTAAAAATCCCTAAAAATCATCAGTGGGTACTGCCCTCCTTTGCACTACTTGGGCATCAATAAAGTTGTGGGTAGCCCCATTGTCAATCAAAACTGAAACCATCTGATCCTGAATGGAACCTCGAGCCCTCAAGGTCAAGTACGTGGGTACTCCTCTCAATGATGCAAGGGCCCCTCCACTTGGAGCAAATGCTCCATTCCCACCTTTTGGTGATGGTGGATCCTCTCCTTCTATCCCAGTGTCCTGACCTCCTTTTGGTTCTTCTTCTTCCTCCTCCTCATCATCTGAAAATACCTCTATATAGTGTGTCTTTCCTACTACACATTTATGTTCGGGTGCCCATGATTCTTGGAATGTGAAGCAAAGCTTCCTTCTCATCATGTCTCTTTGGAAATCATCACTAAGAGGTACTTTGTTTTGTCTCTCCTTTTAAAAAGGAGCCTTATCATCCTTTCCCTTTGATGGAAAAGTGGGATTTTGCTCAAATTTTTCCTTTTCTTTTGGCAAGGCATCTTGTAGATATCTAGCCCTTTCAATGGCATCTTGAAGTGTAGTCGGTTTGGTAGATTTAACCAACCCATGTAGACGTTCTCCTAGCCCATCAATAAACATATAGACCCTCCTTACTGCAGATGAATTAGGAACCATAACATAAAGTTTTAGAAATTCAAAAATATAAGTTTATGGATTACCTAATTGATTGAGCTTAGTGTTGTTGTGGATTAGTCACACGGGTGTACGAAATGGCACAAGCTTAGAGAGTGTGGTCTACTCTCTAAAATATTGGTAACAGGCAGAGAGTGGGGGAGCTCAAAAGAATAAAATTTAATGGAAATAGTATGCTGAAGTATGCTCTAGTTAAACTAAAACTAAAAACAAAAATATACAGAAGCTATATAGAGAGTTCCAAATGAAAATAATGAAAATGATGGCTCGATGGCCTCTTCTTATTAAACGCTCTAAATGGAGAATAAATTTTACCCACTTCCCAAAGGGCCCCTAGGCAATGGCTCTAGGTCCCGATGCAAGGATTTTGCCTTCCAAGCTCCGCCTCTGATGTTTTCTCACTCTCTCTCTCTGCTATGGTGCACTATGATGTTGGGTGGCCAACTATCAAGCCTTCTTTTGCTCCAGCTCTGGGTCACACACAATGCTGGTGTTGCTTGGGAAACTTTGGCCAGCATAATATTGTGATCACCATTTCTTCATCTCTTGTTGGGTTTATATAGGTGAGCTTCAAACTCTCCTTCCCTCCCTTGGTACATGATGGATGGCGGCCCAAGGGAGAGGTGTGATTCTATTGTGTGTGTAGAAATTTGCTGAATAATGATTAATTATCCACCGAGACTATCCTGATCACATATCAATTCGAATTCATATGCAACACATAATCTCTTCCACTCAGATCATCACACATGCGGAAATAAAACAAGCGATAGCACATCAATTCATCACACATTAAGACAGTATGTATGGGGAAAGATTATAGTTGAAAACCCCGCAGCTATTGTGTATATTATAATGGAGAAAACATGTAACAAACTCAATACAATACTCCTCACAAGTACTCAGTACTATCTCATGAAGTTACACACAAACTAGCTTGGTTTTGAACAAGTCACGGGTTCAAAACACATCCACTAATTTCCTGCCTCTATTGCGCAATCATGGCCTTTCTAAATAGAGATCCAAGGTTTGAATCTCCTTGGCTTGACAGCGCAATCATCATGGGAAATTTCCTCCAAGTGTGGTGCAAATCTCATGCACAACTGATGTCACAACTGATAGCTGTACTCACCCTTTCATCTACCTCTTCCACTGGTCTCCACTAAACTGTCCATGCACTGTAGTGAACTGATGTGTTCTTGAGTTGAATAATGAGTTACTAATTAATGAATTAAATAATATTTAATTCACTCCACTCATTACTAGTTGATTAGCTAGTTAAACTAATCTCAACTAGTTCAACTAAGTTAAACCGAACACAACTCCACCAACTGTCTCATCAACTCCACCAAACTTCTGCCACTGAAGTCCTAACCGAAGTCAACCATGCATGAGCTCACCAAACCCCTAGGAATAGCGTAATTCCTCTGTCAGATGCATGAGCCACTTCTGTAGCTCGAACTGAAGTGCTCCAAGAGAGTAAACTAAAGTTTAGAGTCCAAATATTATTAAGGGTAAATAATATTTGACTTCCCTATTTTTAGGATAGGCAGTCTAAAAATAGACTTCGACCTATAGGTCCAAAAATAGAGGTCCATCTATTTTTACCAACATGACCAATACTCTAAGAATAACATACTGCAACCCCTGGACCATGCTCCATATGTCTAAAAATAGACATAGTCTAAAAATAGACTTTGCGCCAAGATTTGCTTGCGGGCCCACTTAGTGAAGGCGACTTCATTTCACTAAGCTCCATCATCTTTCTGCATTTTCAACACTCCCTCTCAGCAAGATATGGATTATCTACAACCCCTATCCTACCTCTGTGGAATTCGAACTTGCTCCTGGTGAGCGCCTTCGTCAAGATGTCGGCATCCTGATCCTCCGTGGGAACATATGAAAGCATCATGATTCTCCGCTGAACACAATCTCTGATATGATGGTACCTGATGTCGATGTGTTTGGATCTATCATGAAATAATAGATTAGCCAAGATTTTAATGCAACTCTGGTTATCACAGTAAATCGCTGTAGGCTCCAAATGCAACCCGAACAATCCAACGAGGATATTCCTCATCCAAATAGCCTCGCATGCAACCAAGCTTGCTGCCATGTACTCGGCCTCTGTTGAACTGAGTGCAACGGATCTCTGCTTCCTACTGTATCAGGAAACTGCTGTCGACCCAATGCTGAAAACTCCTCCGGATGTGCTCTTCCGGTCCGTTGGGCTCCCTGCCCAATCTGCATCAGTGAAGCCAGAAAGCTTCACTCCATCCTCCTGTCTGTACCATAGACCATATCCCGATGTGCCTCTGATATAACGCAATACATGCTTGCCTGCCTTCCAAAAGAGCTTGGTAGGCTTAACCATAGCTTGCGAAAGCTGGTTAACTGCATAGCATATATCGGGTCGTGTATTGACCAGACACATAAGCGACCCCACCAACTGTCGATAGACAGTGGCATCCACTACCTCCGCTGAAGTAGCATCCTCCTTCCTCCAACCACCAGGAAGAGGAGTGTCAACAGGCTTGCAGCCTTGCATGTTGAACCTCTCCAGAATCTCCCGGGCATACTTGCCCTGAGAAACAAACAGTCCTCCACTACGCTGCCAAATCTCCAATCCCGGGAAATAATGAAGGATGCCCAGGTCCTTCATCTCAAACTCTCGTGGAAGATACTCCTTGCATGAAAGTATCAACTGCTCATCGCCTGTCAAAATCAGATCATCGAAATACAGTACGATGATCAACAGCTTCCCCTCCACCACAATCTGGTACAGGTTAGGATCCGCCTCACTCTTGGAGAATCCAAGCCCGGTGAAGTAGCTGTCTATGCGAGTGCACCAAGCACGAGGTGCTTGCTTCAGCCTGTACAATGCTCTCTTGAGTCGGCACACATGCGACTCACTGCTGAAGATCTCGAAACCTTCAGGCTGATCTATGTACACCTCCTCCTCAATAACTCCATTGAGGAACACAGTCTTCACATCCATCTGATGGATGTGCCACCCCATCTGCGCTGAGAGAGCAAGGATCGTCCGTATGGAAGAGTACCTTGCGACAGGTGCAAAAGTCTCCTCATAGTCAATCCCCTCGATCTGTGAGAAGCCACGGGCGACAAATCTCGCCTTGTACTTCTCCACACTTCCGTCAGCCGCCTGCTTCACCTTGTAGATCCATCGCGAACCCACCACTGATTTCCCAACCGGTCTTGGGACAATCTCCCATGCACTGTTCCTGATGATCGAATCATATTCTTCGATCATGGCATCAACCCATGTGGGTTCCTCCACGGCTTCCTCAAAAGAGGATGGCTCCGTCACAACACATTGACTCACAAGAGCCATGTATCCAGTGTACCGATCCGGTGACTGTCTCTGTCTGCGCTGTGCTGTAGGTGGTCCTACAGCCTTCTCTGCATCCCGAGCCAGTCGCTCAGCTTCTGTAGTGCGCATGCGCCCTCTGATGGTTGGCGCTGCCTGGGTGGTTTCTTCCACCTCCTGAACCTCCTCTTGTGGCTGATCCACATTCGGAAGCTCCTCCTTAGGAACTAACAGCTCCTCATCTGCATGCAAGTGTAGCTCCCTCTCAAGCGAACACTGCATGGCTTTCTCCTCCTGAAATTTTATATCCCGTCGCACAACAGTCTTGCGACTGTCTGGCACATACACTCGATAGTTATGAGGTGTATCGGTGTACCCCACAAATATTCCAACTTCAGCAGTTGGATCCAGCTTCCTTCTTGCATCCTTCGTCACATGCATGTAGACAGGAGATCCGAAAATCCGCAAATGGGAAATATTAGGCCTCTTGCCATAATAAGCCTCCTCTGGTGTACTCATGCCAAGAACCTTGTGAGGACAACGGTTCTGCACATACACTGCTGTATTGCATGCCTCAGCCCACAAGTGAAGGGGTAGGCCCTGATCATGCAACATCGCCCGTGCAGCACCCACGATCGTTCTGTTCTTCCGCTCAGCCACCCCGTTCTGCCGTGGGTTATGGGGTGCGATGAGCTCTCTCCGAATCCCTTCTGCGCTGCAGAACTCCTTGAATTCAGCCGAGATGAATTCACCACCGTTATCACTCCTTAGAGCAATCAACTTCTTCCCCGACTCCTTCTCGACCAGTGCTTTAAACTCACAAAACTTCGCGAATGTATCGCTCTTCTTCTGCATGAAGAAGATCCAGCACTTTCGAGAGAAATCATCAACAAAGATCACATAATACCTGTGCTTTGCTGTCGAAGCAACTGAGAAAGGACCACACACGTTTGTGTGAACTCTCTCAAGGATCGTCGTGGCGCGACTATCCTTCTCGTGAAAGGTGGATTTCACATACTTCCCTAAAGTACACCCCTTGCACTGATCTGACTGCGCAAGAGTGCCCTTAGGAAGCCCAGTAGAAATCTGCTACATGATCTTCAAAGCTCCATGGTGAAGGTGGCCCAATCTCCTGTGCCACAGTTCGCCCTCATCATCCCGGCTCACCACTTCTCCCGCCTTGCATGCCATTGCTGCGCAGCCATCTACCTGCAACTGATAAAGGTTCTTGGTTCGAAACCCTATCTTCCGGGTCTCTCCAGTAGTCTTACTGCGCAGGAAGGCTTTTCCTTCGCTGAAGACCACATCATACCCCTTATCCTCCAACATCGCCACAGAGATCAAGTTCTTCTTCAATCCAAGTACATGCATGACATCCTTCAGTACAAAGGGCTTACCAGACTCCCTCTGAAAGGATATGGTACCGATACCAGTCGCACTGTATCTACCATCATCGCCCATCTCGATGTGCACACCCAAATCTTTGTCCTCCAGATCTGAGAACAAATCTCGATCTCCCGTCATATGAAATGACGCACCGTTGTCCAAGAACCACATAGATCCCATCACACTTGAAACCAAGCATGCGATCAGTGAAAAGTCAAGCTCGAACTGCGAAGCCAAAGCTTCTCCATCTGCAGATCTTCCCGCTTGCTTGTTTTTCTTCTTCTTCGGACAATTGGTAGCATAATGTCCGTGATCATGGCAGTGAAAACACTTCACTTTCACCATATCCTGCTTCTTGCCCTTTGCACCGGAATGAGAATTTTTCTTACCCTTCCCCTTCTTTTCTTTGGCTGCCAAAGAGCAATTTTCTTCATCAGCTCCCTTTGATGAAGATCCGTCCCTGGTAGTCCTCCTTATCTCCTCCTGCATGAGATCCGCCCAAAGGCGCTCCCATCCCGACAACTTCTCCCGACCATTGACACTATCTTGATATGAATGCCAAGCCTTCGGAAGACCAAGGAGAGCCAGGTCCACCATGTCCTCATCTTCGATAGTCACCCCCACACTTCCCAGCTCATCTCTGCATTGAGTGAACTTCGTGAGGTATTTGGCGATGATGTTGCCTTTCTCCATATTGATGTTCCTGAGCTTATCTTTGAGCGCCAGCTTCCTTTGGTCGCTCTTACTCTGGAATAGATCCGTCGAATCTTTCCACATTAAATATGGAGAATCCTTTCCATGCAGGCTGGATACAATATGATCCTTGACGCCCTCCAACAAGATCCTTCGACATTTCACCATCTTCTTTTGCCAAGCTTCGACTTCAGCAAGATCAGTGGGCCTTTGAACATCCGTATCCATGAACTCCTTCAGTCCATTATCTTCTAATACTGCCTCCATGTGATCCTTCCATGCAACATAATTCGAACTGCCTTCAAGAGCATATTCGAGTCGCAAACCGTTGAAAGACATTTTCAACTCCGGCACCAAGAAAACAAAACTGCTGCAAAATTCGAATTCCAACTCAAAGCTCAACCGCTCTTGATCTGTGAGAACAAATTATTTCTAGCACAGAGATCGACTGCAGGGGAATTTACTGGATATATCACCTTTCAAAGGAAAGGATGGATCGAGAGGCTACCTGGCCCGCATGCAGACTCTGTCTACCGAAATAAGTTTGTAATCACTGTGATGATCAATCTCTGCTTCAATAGCTCCGATACCATGTAGAAATTTGTTGAATAATGATTAATTATCCACCGAGACTATCTTGATCACATATCAATTCGAATTCATATGCAACACATAATCTCTTCCACTCGGATCATCACACATGCGGAAATAAAACAAGTGATAGCACATCAAATCATCATACACATTAACACAGTATGTATGGGGAAAGCTTATAGCTGAAAACCCCGCAGCTATTGTGTATATTATAATGGAGAAAAAATGTAACAAACTCAGTACAATACTCCTCACAAGTACTCAGTACTATCTCATGAAGTTACACACAAACTAGCTTGGTTTTGAACAAGTCACGGGTTCAAAACACATCCACTAATTGCCTGCCTCTATTGCGCAATCATGGCCTATCTAAATAGAGATCCAAGGTTCGAATATCCTTGGCTTGACAGCGCAATCATCATGGGCAATTGCCTCCAAGTGTGGTGCAAATCTCATGCACAACTGATAGTTGTACTCACCCTTTCATCTACCTCTTCCACTGGTCTCCACTGAACTGTCCATGCACTGTAGTGAACTGATGTGTTCTTGAGTTGAATAATGAGTTCCTAATTAATGAATTAAATAATATTTAATTCACTCCACTCATTACTAGTTGATTAGCTAGTTAAACTAATCTCAACTAGTTCAACTAAGTTAAACCGAACACAACTCCACCAACTGTCTCATCAACTCCACCAAACTTCTGCCACTGAAGTCCTAACTAAAGTCAAACATGCATGAGCTCACCAATCCCTTAGGAATAGCGTAATTCCTCTGTCAGATGCATGAGCCACTTCTGTAGCTCGAACTGAAGTGCTCCAACAGAGTAAACTGAAGTTTAGAGTCCAAATATTATTAAGGGTAAATAATATTTGACTTCCCTATTTTTAGGATAGGCAGTCTAAAAATAGACTTCGACCTATAGGTCCAAAAATATAGGTCTATCTATTTTTACGAACATGACCAATACTCCAAGAACAACATACTGCAACCCCTGGACCATGCTCCATATGTCTAAAAATAGACATAGTCTAAAAATAGACTTTGCGCCAAGATTTGCCTGCGGGCCCACTTAGTGAAGGCGACTTCATTTCACTAAGCTCCATCATCTTGCTGCATTTTCAACAGTGTGCTCACACAATGTCTAAGGAGGCGCTAGTGGCTATCCTTAGGTGGCTTTCACATAAGGAGTAATTGTCCTTTACTTGGTGTGGTCCCGGAAAGTAACTTTTTTCCATTTCCAGGAATGCGCGCTTATCAGGAAAAAAGGCACGTAGAAGGCGCTCTTCTCGGAGGATGAAGCGCGCATTTGAGCATTTATGACTAGTTCAAATCTGATTTTCTCAAAAACTTAGATATTTTAAATAATCCTTGATTCCATAATGTATTCCTATCCTGTAAATACTTGGGCTCGACATTAATTGATGTCATCTTATACTGTACGATTTTCCAGTGTTAACATCTACCCCCTAATGTGTGAGGTCTAGGAAGAATTGTGTAGCCGAAATACATTATAGTTTCTTTTCTGTATCATACGCAGAGAGAGAGAGGGAGAGAGAGAGAGAGAGAGAGAGAGAGAGAGAGAGGTCTACGTGTATTTTGGAATTGACAACACTTTGCACCGTTTCTAGGATAACCATGACCTAAGATACCCCCTGCAAGCAAACAAAATATACAACATATTTACAAAATTTCAACGAGGTGGACATGTCCCATGCTCATGCTACTATTCCTAGTTAAACAAAATTGACAGATACATGTGTTGTCTATGCCACTACTGTGGTAGTGATGCTGGTGGTTGTTGACGACGACTGTTGATGCCCTTAGGGGTATTTTTTCTTTTCCTATAGGTGGAATGTGGTACCCATATGCGTAATGTTGGTATGGCATATCACTATGCCATGTACGCATATGTATTGGCTGGGACCTTCCCGTGTAAGCATTGTTTTCAGAGACGCTTATGGAGGCACGGGTCTTCAATGGATCTAATCAAAGTGCAATGGTTGTAAGGTATGATACCATTGTGACATGAAAGCTTTTGCTGTGGTCAAATGTCAGGAGGATCGATGACATATGTGGGCAATTATGTCTCCCATAGTACCACCCGAGGATACCCCTTTGCATGGGGAGGGGTCATCCAAGGTACTGCTTCCTTTTTGGGAAAGAGGGTTTGAGGTCAACAAAAAGGAAGCCTTAACCGAACCATGGGTCACCGACCTAAGGGGTCAGGGACCAAGATGTGATGAGTTTAACATAGGCATGTTGGTGAGAGGTGATGGAAAATGAATGATGGGGATTCAGTGGTCCAAGGTCGAAGCATACTTGAGCATCTTGGCGACAGTCATAGTTATTTCTAAAGGAAAAATCCTTGGAGTCGGTAGGACTTCCAGGGCGGGTGTGAACTGGCTATGATTTTCGTAACGCTGCGTGCATGGGGGGTGAAATACTTCGACCAAGGGAGATGGGGGACTGCTGCTATTATCAACCCTAGAGACAGCCTTGAGTTGTGAAATACCAGTGCCTAGGACATCTTATACAGCAAGGATAATATGATATAATATGGGAAATTATCAGAAAAAGGCTCTCATGCTATCTATTGTAAACAAGAAGGTTAATTTGAATGGGACCAAAACTTTCAGAAACTTGACACAGGGAGAGCAATACCGCAGAGGCAAGGTGTGAAACTCTAATACAAATGTATCAGACAATTCAAAGGCAGCTTACTGTAAAGAGGGTTGGGTTCTAAAATACCTCACAGAGATGAATAATCAGAAGGTGTTTACTGCGTATGAAAGATTGAGATAATACTAACTGTCATTGGGATAATATCCAGAAAAAAATATCGACATGTAATGGGCTTACAAAATTAAGAATCCATACATGACAATAGCATTTTAAAAAATAACATCCCATAGAAGCTAATATAGCAGAAGTATCGTTGAAGTGGAAAATGAAATAGTATATCACGCCTGAGCCATATTTCAAGCACTTGATAGGTTCAAGCATGAGTATCAATTAGGATAAATTCATACCAAAAACCAGTGATCCACTCGCATTCCAGAACATGATACAAGTGAAATGGATGAAAACGAAATGAACAATTAAACTATCACATATAGGGGAGAGTTACAGACTGTGAAGCACAAAGACCATAATCCTCGTTAGAGATGGAACTCCTCATCACTGAAACCCGACGGGCTCTTCACATTCATATAAAATTTCAACCAAAATGCATACAAAATTCTCTCACTGCCTCACTTTCTGAAAATTTGGAACCCTTTACAATCTGCTCTTGGGGATTCTTATAGGAGAGGAGAATAACAAGAGTAGATGATATTCATTAAATGGATCTCAATAAGACAGAGTGGAGAAAGAGTTCATGCACACTCTGCTTAATGGAAATCTGCATCGTTGTAAGTACTCTATAGTATGGCCTGGGAGTCTCTGTCAGGTCGATATCGACCTCAGATCTGTTCTTGAAGTCTTTTTGGCTGTTTGGAACTCTCCACTATCCTTCTGGAATAAATGACATGGATGGAAAGTTTGCAGGTCTCCATGCTTCCATAACTACTGATCTGATAGTCTTTAAGAGACTTATGTCAGTGCAATTAACTGTTTTTGGGCTCGAGGAGGCATGGAGACTTCTGTAGGTAGGTGTCATTTTTGGAGAAACGGTGCTCTGCTGACATTAAACATAGATATGGCTTGTTTTGTGTGCATTTGGTCTTAAAACTGCACCTTCTTCCTTTGAATGCAGGGTTAAGCATTAATTATTCAATAACAGGCTAAAACCCCTCAAACCTTCGTTATTGAAACACTAGGCACTGAAGAAAAGGCTTCTCTGCGTTCCAAATCATAGTGGCAGTGATCATGGAAATTAGAGAAAATTAATCACTCTGTGAACCCTGCACAATAAAATAAACCATTATAAAATCCAGGGGAGGCGGAGGAAAGCTTTAGAGGCCGTGGATGCAATGGGAAGTGATGAAGAGAAGCAGTGAAGCGGTGGAAAAGGGTCAATATGCAAAAAAATTTAATGTAGAACATTAGGTTTAATGTCAGGAGCAAAGATATAATGTTTTAATATAAAACGTTATAATTCATGCCTTTGAATCGAAATGCATAGGATGTGCGATGAAAATCATATGAGATTTCTTGATGGTGGGACCCGGCATGGACGGGGGGCGATTTGATATGAACCATCGGATCTCGAGAGATCAACGATTGCGATCTAATCGCATTGGAGTAGAGCGGGGCCGAAACTCCGATGGAGAAATATGAATGAACAAGGCGATGCAATGAGGACTATTGATTTGGCATGGATGAATGGCACAATGTTGTATTGCTGGCAAAAGCTGACAAACTTTGCAGACTTAAAGGCCTGTGCATTGTCAGTCACTATCTTGGCCGGGCAACCGAATCTTGATATGATATTTTCTTCCATGAATTTCATTACCATAGCATTTGTTGCATTCCTTGCAGGTATAGCTTCCACCCACTTTGTGAAATAATTAGTAGCAGTTAATATCCACTTGTGCTGACCACTTAACGGAGGATGTATTTCACCAATAAATTTGATTCCCCATTGTTGGAATGGTTCATCCACGTGAACAGGGATCATGGGCAGAGGTGCCAACTTCTGTCTTTCAGCAAATTTCTGGCATTTCTCATAAGCTCTGACCCGGGTAAACACGTTTCCAAAGAGTTTGGGCCAATAGAAACCAACCTTCAGGATTTTGTGAGCGATGGCCCTCCAGCTGTAATGACCTCCACAAATTCCATCATGAAATTCAGCCATTATATTTTCTACCTCATCCTCTATGATACATAGGAGCAGAATACCTGAAGGATCTCGCTAGTACAGCCGACCATTGGCAACTATGTACTTCTGTGATCTCAACTTTAGTGTTATGTATTTAGCTTTATCATCTAGGAGGGCAGCTGAGCATTAGAAGATATTCCACTATCTATTTGTACCATGGGCTGATGAGGTACTTCATATGTGTCTTTTGAGTAGCTATCTCTACTCCCTGTTGCTCTTCTTTCTTCTCAGACTCCTCATTTGCTATCATGGACAAATTTATACCTAGAGCCTGACAGTTTGATTTGGATAAGATTTTGGCTAGCCCTTGTCCCTTGATCAGTTTGGTAGGATGGATGTCTAGCTCATACTCTTGTATTTTGGCAATCCATTTCCTTCCTTTCCCTACGCTATCTCATTGGATAAGAATATCTTTTACTGTAGATGTGGATACAAATGTCGTGATGTGTGGCTGCAGGACATACATACGAAATGCTTTGAGGGACTTCACCAGAGCATAAGCCTATTTTTATAATATATTATATTTCAATTCTACATCACGGAGCACCTGACTGAAGAAAGCAATGGGTTGCTCATACCCCTCTTCATTTTTCTGAAATAAGACTCCTACCACTATATGAGGTGATGCAAATGAAAAAATCATGAATTTTCGATGTAGTCTGGCCCAGCTAACACCGGGGCTCCAGCAAAGGCGTTTTTGATTCTGAAAAAGGCCTCTCATGATTCTTGGGACCACTTTACCTCATTATTCTTCTTAAGCATATCTGTTATATGTCTAACTATCTCAGCATAGTTAGGGATAAATCTCCTCAGAAAGTTAATGTGTCCTAGGAACACCTACACCTCCTTCTCATTTCTGGGAAGAGAAATGCCATTTATAACTTCTACTCTCTTAGGATCTATTTTTACCCCATATTTGGTCACAATATGTCCCAAAATCTTACCCTCTTCTAATGAAAACAATGACTTCTATGGATTAAAAGAGAGACCATACCTTCTGCATTTCTCAAAAGTTCTACACAAATTCTCAATGTGCTCAGTATCATCCTTTGAAAACACGGTGATATCATCGAGATAGACCACCACAAACTTATCTTGCTCCCCAAAAAAGGCAATGTCCATGGCTCTCTGAAAAATGGCCCCCGCATTAATCAGCCCGAAAGGCATCCTGGCATACATAAATGTACCCCATGGTGTGGTAAAGGTAGTCTTCTTCTGATCTTTTGGTAGTACAACCACCTAATTGTAACCCAAGAATCCATCCATCATCGACATCCAAGAAGCTCCTACCACTTTCTGTAGGATGTGATCCATCTTGGGCAGTGGGTAATTATCCTTTAAGGATGCTCGGTTTAAATTTCGGAAATCAACACATAGCCTTATTTCTCCATTCTTTTTCCAAACAGGGACTAGGTTTGCTACCCACTCAGAATACCTCAATGGCACAATGATTTTGGCCTTCAACAGTTTCTTAATTTCTTTCTCAATGGAGGGAAGCAGTAGGGGATTAATTTGTCTAAGCTTCTGCTTGTGCGGATTTGCATCTCCTTTCAAGGGGATTTTATGTTGCATGATGCCAATATCAAAGGTTTTCAGGTCTTGATAAGACCATGCAAACACATGTTTGTAAGACTGAAATAATTTCTGGTATAGCTTTTTATCTTCTTCTGGGACCTTCTTGGATAGTTTCACAATTTTGGGGTCATCATCAGTACCAAGGTTAAGATCTTCTACCTGATTTTCTTCTACCACTTTGTTTGGCTGCATTGGGACGTCGTTCTTGTCAAACAATCTTTCTAGAGGCACCAGCCCTCTAGCTATAACATTTCCCTTCAACTGCAACACTTTATGACCTGCCACCTTTTCCTCCCATTTGTTTTCTGAAAGGTCTTCAGCCTCCTTCACAAACATCTATCTCCATGTTTGAGAATTCTTCGATTGTTTCCATAAATCTTTTCACTTGCTCTTCATCCTCAAACACCTACCAGTGCTTGATGTTATCTAGGATTTATGGCTGATAACGCACCTCAATTTCATATCTTAAGAGAGGGTTCTGAGGTGGACGGAATGTACTAGCAGCCACTGCAAGGGAATCAGTCATCTTGTTCTGCTCTCTAGGCATAAATTGAATCTTAAATGCCAAGAAAAAATTTTCCACCAGGTCCCACACTTCGCTCCTATAAGCCCTCAACCTAGGATGTTTGGTTTGACACTGATTCTTCACATGTCTAACCACCAGTTTCGAATCTCCTAGAAATTTTAAAATTTGTATATTCATGCTCCTAGCTATCTGTAACCCTAACAGAAGTGCTTCATATTCGGCCACATTATTAGTGGCTTCATATTCTAGCTTGAAAGACAATGGGACCCATTTTCTTGTACGAGTAATCAATAATACTCCGGCCCCATTACCTTCTCTTGAATTTGCTCTGTCAAAATGAAGTGTCCAGATTCCTACTTCATGGCTCTTTAAGGGCTACTCAGTCTTGGTCTGGCAGAATGATGGTTATTGAGCATAATCTTGGTCTTCCTCCAGCATTAAACATAAAAAAGCACCTTCTTTACTGTAGACTGGTGAATTAACCGAGTTGTCAGCCTTAGTAACCATCTTTACAAATCTAGTTTCCCTGTACAACCTCCTCTCCTGGCCACCAAAAACTGGGATAGTAGCATATGTTAAGTCCAACTTGATTGACCCACCGATTTTTGTCCCCCAGGACCTTGACAGCAACATGCCGAAACAAGCTGGGATGTCAGCCACCACAATGTCCATCACCACACCTTTTGCCGGAATCTGGGCCAAATTGACCACCAAATCCTTGATCATACCCAGGCACTTAACTCTTTTGGAATCAAATGAATAGAGATCCTTGTATGGCCGGGTGATTTGTAGTCCTAGTTGTTCCATGATTGATAGAGGCAATAGATTATGGGAAGCTCCCGAATCTAATATACAGTTATGTAATATCAGGTCATGAATCACTAGTGACACATAAAAAGGAGGAGTAGAAGCATCTAATTCCTCAACGTGGGGGCCAAACACAGCCATGGGTCTTTCTTCTTGAAGGTTGAGACTATCTGGGATGGTGCTGCTTTTGGAGGGAGCATGAAAGAGGTGACCTGGGACAGATATGCAGGTTGCTTCAACAATTCAGTCAAGGGAACTGGGATTTTGACCTTCTCAAGCTCCTTTTGTAGACTAAAGGCAGGAGAGGACTTTTCTGTTGCGACCTCCTTTGACTCTTTATTTTCGGCCAAGGGTTTGGCTTCTTTTGACACAGACTTGGTATTAGGGGGAATGACTACTTTTGAAGAGGAAGGAATTTGATCATTAGACTGCAAAGGTTCGTTTAGAGGCCTCTTACCTTTGTCCGTGACCTTTTGCATTTTTGACTCCTTCTCAGTAGGTGCTTCCTTCTGGGGTGGCTCTTCTTCCTGATCTTGAGTATGAGTCCTTTTCCTAGAAGATCTGAGATCATATCTTCTATTGAACTGTGCTTGCATGAAATCAACAAATTGCTTACAATAGTCATCAATCTCTGGGTCTTCTGTGCCTCTAGCCTTCTCTTCTTCTTGTAATGAGATCTCGGTTCCATCACTTCCTTGCAAGGGGCATTCTACTCCATCACTATTCAAAAAAGCAAGATATGCACCCCTTTGTTCATAGGCAGTGTCTTCAGTAGGACCATCTACCTGGCCTTTCAAATACAGTGGGTGTGGTACCTAATCTTGTTACTCTTTCCGTTCCCTTTGTAGTATTTGCAGAGGTGGTTTCCTATACTGAGGATTGTAACCCTTGTTTGGAGCATTCTGGAAATTCTTGGAGGATGAATTCTTGGCCTCCAATTCAAGTTTGGCCAGCTTACTAGAAAGGTTCTTAATCATTTTGTTCATTTCTTCAATTCTGTTATCAGTTGAGTCTCTATCTTGGCTATAAGTAGACACCTCTTCTATGCCTTTCCTTCTAGCATCTTGGTCTGGCTTTCCCTTTGATTTACCAGTGGAGGAAAAATTTGCCTCCAACTCTAGTGCATCTGTTTTAGCATCATCCAAGGTGGCAAGCTTTCTTTCTCTCAAAGAGAAACCGAATTCTGAGTCAAAAGATGCTACGAAAACAACTTTAGCAGCAGTTTGATGAGGTTTCATATCAGCAGGAAGGCTCAAATACAATTTGTTAAACCTCTTGATCAACTCTGACACCCCTTCATTATGTCTTTTCTTGAGTGTGTTAAAATCAGTAAGACAATTTCCATGATCTTTCTTCTCCCCCCATTTTCTAAGAAAAGTATCTTCCATTCCTTCCCAAGTGGTGATAGAACAATCTCCCAATTTATTAAACCATTTTCTGGCTTCACCATCAAGAGATTGAACAAACAGTCTTAAGACTACATCTAGATGTTCCACATTAAAGTTCTCTGCAAAAGAGAAGAAGACTTCAAGATGCTTTTGAGCTTCAATCTCATTTTCCCCATTGAATCAGGGTAAGATCTTCAGATAGTCCTGTGGCATATCATTCAATACTTAAGGTAATGCCAGGGGGGCATACTTATTCAACAAGAAACTAGGAACATTGGCCATTGGGGGAGGTGGAAGTAGTGCAAGGGTTTGGTCTATAAAAGGAGGAGGAGGAGGTGGAAGTGAGGTATGAATGACAATAGGAATGTATTGGACAACAGCTTGAGGTGTTGACGGGAACAACGGGATGTTAATAGCAGATAATTCAGTGAATTCTTTGACCTCTTCGACTTCAGGAGTAGGGTGAAAGGTGTAATATGTGGTATCCCTTGGCTCATATTTGCCTTCAATTCGAACCCCTCCCTGGGGTGGACTATCTGAGTAGTAGTCGGTATCTCCCACAAGGGAGTCAGGACCTTGCACTTGGGCAACTTGAGAGGAGGAGTACAGAAATTCTTCTAGAGAGAATTCATGAATCTCAGTATGGACTGATTTTCTTTCCCTCCAACTCCGTCTATGTAGTGTTGGGAAAAATACTGAGAGGGGGGGGGTAGATCAATATTTACGCATACTCAAAACTTTTTACTTTTTCATGCTCTAAAACCCATACGCTACTTTCAAACCAACTAGCGTATATACGCGGATACCCTTTATTAAACTCGCGTATACACAGAGAACTAATTATGTCATTAATTCTTCACTTAAACCATTCCATCATTTATTCATCAGATATTCAATAAATAGTAAACATGTGCAGTAAGAACAGAATAAAGCATCACATGAAGCATCACACATGAACACCGGGATTTTTAGGTGGAAACCCATGTCGGGAGAAAACCACCGCTGCAGTTGCTCGGCCTTCAATATTTTATTATAGAGAAAACATCTTACAACATATGTGCTGGTGCAGACTCCTACCAGCACGCAGGCACCCACCTGCGCTCATTTACCCGGCCCTCTCCTAGAGAGAATACCCCCGATCTCGTTTACAGCCTCACACGGAAGGGAGGCTCGACCAGAGTGACTGGATTTACCAGCCTCTCCTGGAAGGGAGCTACGACCCCATGACTCGTTTACCAGCCTCTCCTGGAAGGGAGCTACGACCCCCTGATCTCGTTTACCAGCCTCACCTGGAAGGGAGCTACGACCCCCTGACTGAAGGCTACAACCCTCAGCACCTCTATGGACCACGTTTCATCAATTTTCACACTGGATCCAACAGCTTTAATAGAACACAACTTGCAGGCCACATTTCATCATATTTTCACACTGGACCCTTTCCATACTTTTAAGCTCAAACATACATCACCAACAGATACTTATCAATTCAGACAACACAGATCAGATGGCAGAAACATAGTAGAAACGAATCGAGACATTTCATACCCCTTGCATCATCAAACCCTAGTTTTCATACGCGCTTTCACTCACGTGTCGCGTATATACGAACTTCCATCCACATCAACCGGCGTATACCTCTGTACTAATTTCATTGCGCATACGCGCTTTCTCCTCGACAAAGCCGCGTATATACGCGCTTCCTGCGGCGAACTAGCGTATAGATATTCAGGTAAAACGCTTCTTTTCTTGAATCAGATATTGACCAGTTGAATTCAACCCTTCACTTAGAGACAGAGATGTTCGCCTCATCACGAATCCAAGCCTTCCATAAACGAATCTAGAAATACAAGTACAATACGAATCTAGATCCCCTTCTTCATCAACGGTGCATCATTCATTCGAATTTATCATTTAAGTGTAACCCTTTCCATTCAGATCTACTTCGGAAAACATTCATTCAATCTCAGACATCTTGCACCCACACCCTTGATTTTGCATAATTAATTTCATCTCTTTATATAGGTTTATCCTTTTTCAAACATGAGCCCAAAACTACATTACTTCCAATGGTATTCCTAGACGAGTCAATTAGGCGGATCATTACCCAATACAATGGGTCGAAATGCATGTTAGTTACCCTTGGTTTTGCACTTTTTGGCGCTTTTGCCCATACGCGACTTGGAACGTTTATTCTCGCGTGCATACGCGACTTCCCTAGGAAAATCCGCGTATGCCTAGAGACATACTCTTTTCATCATAGATCTATCACAAGCTGAATTTCTTTCTTCATTGCCTTACGTAACTACTTGTAGATGCATCAGATTTAGTTCATCAAGACATATTCTATCAAGCACAACTTCATCCAGTAAGTTGCCATTATCTTCATCAAGTGGGTTGCCTAAGGACAACATTCAACATCATATTGCTAACAAACATTATTTACCAAGTCAATCAGGTCAAGAATAACTTCATAAGGTGGTTTTCCATCAAGGACAACACATGTCAACTGTCTCATGTCTTCATCTTCATTTAGTGGGTTGCCATCGGGACAACCTTTCTGCATCATATTGCCAACAATCTCCCTTTGGACTTGATGGCAACCACGATGGTGTTTGGTTACTACAACGGATAGGTACATTAAGAATGCAATGGCACCATGTCATTTTTCTCCATTTTGACACCATTCTTTCTCTTCATTCAAACACCATGTCACTCTTCCCCTTTGACATCAAGGGCAAAGGGTGGATCAAAACCAACACTTCTCTCCCTTTTCTCAGCATGGAAGAAGCGTTACGCGAATCGATATATCTCGAAGTGACCAAGCGCCCCACGAGTTCATCTTGAATCTTCAAACATATTTTCCAATGAAGTACATGACTTTATGAAATTCCTATCACCAATGACTCATACTTACATCAAATATCTAACCAAGTGGATTTACATATAAGACTCAAGTACCCAACCAAGTGGGTTTACACATTTCAACTCGGCTACCCAACCAAGTGGGTTTACAAAATTTGACTCGGCTACCCAACCAAGTGGGTTTACAAATTTGACAAGTCCTTTACATGTTGAATATTACAATTTTACATCAAGGGTCTCAAAAGAAATGAGACCTTTTCACCAAAATACACAAATGACCATTTAAGACCAACACCGAAAGTCCTCAAGAAAGGAACATTTTTTGGGAAATCAACATAATGCCAACAATGCATTATACTCGGCAAGGCCAATGCTCCCCCACAGTTCACATTGCATCCAACCATCCTTTCCATATGACTAGGCTCCCCCTTGGTTGTGCATCTAGTTTCTTTCACCAACAAATCATCGAGGTATCTTTATCGAAACATCGGAATCGAAACAATATTATAGGCGGAACACCACGAGAGATGCAAACGGCTGCTGCAGTTGTCTTGAAAGTGACTCCAAATAGAAATTTGTCGGCAATCGGACATACGCGGTTTTACGCATTGCATGAACTAGCGTATATACGGCGTATTTGAGGAAACCCGCATATCCAATACTATCTTCTCTATTTTAACCGTCGATCCTCTGTGAAAAAAGACGTGTTCGGCTTCTTTATGAGATATTTGAATGCCTACTGGAATCTGAGATAGGTAGAACAATGTAGTTGTGTCTTCAAGCGTCATCCAACGGTTGTATCATAAGCACATTAGTAACCAAGCCTTGATTCTTTGCGGCATGTCTACAATCTTTCCCGAGAGAAATTATCATACCATAGGCATCTTCAAATATGTGTCAATCATCCATGTGGTCCAATATCACCATGAAGTAACATATGTATGGAAAATATCTCAACCATAGTAGCAAACTCTACATGTTCTATTCTTATCTGAATCATAAGACTTCCAATTCATTCATGTGTGAGCACAAAGATACTTTTCAGCTAACACGGCTCAAATCTCATCATAATAAACCATGTACCAAGTCATCATCATTTAAGCATGAGTATCACAATAACCAAATAATAAGTAGTCATAGTGCCAACAATGCAATCATTAGCATTCAACACAACATCCCCCTGGACAGTGCTCCTTCTTAACTTGTGCAACACAGCGTTCATCGGCAAGTCATCGACAACAATCTCTGCATGGGCTGCCCTTATCTCCGAATTATAGGACTTTCATCTCAACAATGAATATTCTTCATCAACAAGCAAAGCAGGACTCATCCATAATCTTCAACATAAGTAACCCGAAGTATCATATCATCATTATTTAAAGCGCGAGAAATTAAAGAACGTCTGAGAGTCAATATCTGATTATTAACAATCGAGCTTGTCTCCCCCTACGAACCTCTGCTCCAGATCTTCAGCTATCATATAAATTCTCTTATCATCAATGCATACGCGGCTAAATTGTCTGCTAAGAACTCGCGATGTATACGCATTTTGTTAATAGAACCGCGTATGGAAAGTGAAGCATAGAAATTTTTTCACATTCCTTCATCTCCTCTGAGATTTTACCTCTTTATTACTGTCTTTTCCACATCGGATGTCTTGTCGAAGTAAACATAACAGAATAATCAAATCCAGCCATGAAGTCATCATGCATTGCTCCCCCTGTGACGATACATTACTAAATCTCATAATGTATCCCATAATTCCTGCGATCAATAAGAAAAGTCAACCCGAGACGCGGATGAAATCATTTGCCGGTAAATTCGAATTCCTACGTTTCGAGTCGGTCCTCCATCTTTTTCAGTTTGTTTGAACTTTCTATTTGTGTCTTTGGAAGTTATCAATGCATTCCAGCACGCATTCTTTTTCTACATGACATACTTGTTACAAGAATAACATCTCATGTGTCGAGAGAAATAAGCATAAGAATCATAATGTATTCCTTTCTACTCTTCCTCCTTTTACAATCCCATTGCTTTATGTCCATACTTGTTACATGAAAAAACAATATCCCTTGAAGCTACTAGAGCACCTTTACAGTAGAACTTTTTGTTTGTTTGTGGCTGAATTGTTACCGCTACGCAATTGGCTACAACATGGCCATAATTATGACATTTAAAACATTCAAAAGGTCTTGAATGAATTCCTTTGAGAGTTCATGATTGTTGGTCGATCTTTGTTTCTTTCAACACTTCGGGTTTTGCATTGACATCCCTCTGGCAATTTTTTAGCACTTCCTTGTGAGCTAGATTCTCCTTTAACTTGATTTCATGAAAACCAAGACCAAGTTTGATAGCGGAGTGACCTTTGATTACTCAGATATTGTCCAGAATATTGATGAAACCTCAAAAAGTTTTACCTTTTCTTCTAATTTACCTTTGAGAATGTTTACCTCAACCTCCAAGGCTTGACATTGCTTTGTCATGCTTTCTTCTTTCCTTCTTCCATCTTCTACTTGATCCTTGAATTTAGAATCTCTTCTTTCAACCAATTTTCATTTTCTTCACATCTTTGTTCCGGCTCTTCATTCTTCTTATTTGATTTTTCGGATATTGCTTTGAGAGAGATGATTTGCAGCTTCAAGGCCTTCCTTTTCAAATGATTGTATAGGTTCCTTATTTTTCTTACTTGATGCTTCTAGATACGCTGCTGCGGAGAGATGATTACTTTGACTTCAAGTCCTTCATTCTTCTTGCTTGATTTTTCCATGATCGATTATTTTGATCATTGATTTACGCTTCTAGTTCTTTAATTCGATTGGATGCATAAGTATGAGAGCACGTGATACTTGTCCACTGTCCATTCAGCATTTCTATTTGATCTTTCATTTGAGAGATCATCTCTTTGTAAATAGAATCTTTCTTATCAATTTCCTTTTTTTTGTTCTTCAACTTTGTCTTGATAGCTTCTTCTAGATCCACAACTTTAGTTTCACTATCTTCACTATTGTTTGCACAAAGGAGAGTATTACAGAGTGGCCTTCTTCTTTTCCTTCTTTGCCATTAGTACTTGGAGAACGTCGAAACTTGCGGATCCATCTTGTCACTTTCACTATCATAATATTTGCACATGCGTTTAAGTAAGAAACAAGAACAACGATTAATACAGTTTCATCTTCTTCAATTTTTGCTATACATGATTTGAGGTATCTTCTTGTTTCGAGTAGCCTTCTTTCTTTTCTTCTTAAGTATGAGCACTCGGATCTTGGTCGAGAATCTTCTTCATCTTCCTTTGGACACTTCATCATCATCTTCTTTTGCATATGCTCTTTCTCTTTTCAAATTTTTTTCCCTTTACCATGTTTTTCTCTATAAGGACATTTAACGGCATAGTGACCAACTTTTCCACACTCAAAACATTTGAAGGGAAGCTTACCTTTGAATCTTCCGGTACCTAGTTGGAGCTTTCTCCACGAAGTCTTCTTCTTCATCGGATATATAAGTTTGGATTCTTTGACAACTTCCTTTTCCTTTCCTTTTGTAGATGCCAAAGCGACTTCCCTTATTTGAGAAGGACCTCCTTGTCTCATTTCAAAAGCGATCGGAGTACCATGTAATTGAATAATAGTAAGAGTTTGCGAGATCTTGCCTTTCTTCAATATTTGAAACTTTAGAGTCAAATTTTGAAGTCAAGGATCTTAAGACCTTCCACGAGTAGTACTCGAGTTATGGTTTCACCCAAATTTCTCATTCGATTTACAATATCATCCGGATGAAGAAAAGCTGGCAACACTCTCATCACTATGCATCTTCAAATTTTCATATTCAATTCTAAGAGTTTGGAGTTTTGCACTTTACCTTTGTGTCTCCTTCATAGCTTAGAATGATTTTGTCTATATTTCTTTTTCTTGAATGTAGGCATCACTTTAGCAAATTGATTGAACATGCTTCCCAATAAGACATTCTTGCTTTGGCATTGATTTCATACTTCTTTCTTTGTTTGCATCGAGTAGGAATACTTGTAGGGTATTGATAACCTTCTTCACGATTGCCCATACATCTGCAGACTTTGCGGATATGCTGTTCGTACCTTCAGTATCAGTTTGCTTCCATTGAATAGAGGTGGCTTTATAGACATTACTCCTTCTTGACTTCCCATTGCGATGGATCTCCTTTAAGCGATCAAAACTACTGCCTGAAAAGGACACATACGGGAAACGGTGTTGGGAAAAATGCGAGAGTGAATCGGTATTTCTTGCATACTCAAAACTTTTACTTTTTTCTGCTCTAAAACCCATACGCTACTTCTTGAAGCCAACTAGCGTATATGAATATCCTTCATAAAACTTCAGCGTATACACGAGATCTAATTATGCCATTAATTCTTCACTTATATCATTCCATCATTCATTCATTAGATGTTCTATAAATAGTAAATATGTGCGGTAAGAACGGGAATAAACCATCACACATAAGCATCACACATGAACACGGGATTTTAGGTAGAAGCCCAAGTCGGGAGAAAACCACGGCTTGCGGTTGCTCGGCTAATAATATTTTATTACGAGAGAAAACATCTTACAACATATGTCTTGGAAGCGGACGACACGCGGGCACCCACACACGCTCGTTTACCAGCCTCTCTGGAAGGGAGCTACGACCCCCCGATCTCGTTTACCAGCCTCACGGAAGGCTACGACCCCACGACTCGTTTACTAGCCTCCACAGAGGATCTACGACAGTCTCGTTTACCGACCTCACCGGAAGGGAGCTACGACCCCACGATCTCGTTTACTAGCCTCACCTGGAAGGGAGCTACGACCCACGGCCCAGAAGGCTACAACCCTCGGCACCTCTATGGACCACGTTTCATCAATTTTCTGGATCACGCTTTAATAAGGCAACTTTTAGCCACATTTCATCATATTTTCACAGGTTTTGGACCCTTTCCATACTTTTAAGCTCAAACATACATCACCAACGAGATACTTATCAGTCGGACAACACGAATCGGATAAATGAAACATAGTAGAACGGATACGGACATTTCATACCCCTTGCATCATCAAACCCTAGTTTGTATACGCGCTTTCCATTCAACGATGTATCACGTATATACGACGCTTCCATCCACATCAACCGAGCGTATACCTCTGTACTAATTTCATTGCGCATACGCGCTCTCTTCGGCAGCCGCGTATATACGCGCTCCTGCGCGAACTAGCGTATAGATCTTCAATTATTATAGAAGCGACATACTTCTTCGGATCGGATATTTAGTTGAATTCAACCCTTTACTTGCCGGACGAGATGTTCGCCTCATCACGGATCCAAGCCTTCCATAAACGGAATCTAGCAAATACAAGTACAATACGAATCTAGATCCCCTTCTTCATCAACGGGTGCATCATTCATTGAATTTATCATTTAAGTGTAACCCTTTCCATTCGAGATCTACTTCGAGGAGAGAAGTATTCATTCAAGCTCGGACATCTTGCACCCACACCCTTGATTTGCATAATGAATTTCATCTCTTTATATAGGTTTTATCCTTTTCCAATACCATGAGCCCAAAACTACATTACTTCGATGGTATTCTGGACGGGCTCAATTCGTGAATCATTACCCAATACAATGTGGGTCAATACCATGGTGGTTGTTTTCACTTTTTGGCGCTTTTCCCCATACGCGACTTGGAACGTTTATTCTACGGCGTGCATACGCGCTTCCCCTAGGCAAATCCGCGTATGCCTAGAGACATACTCTTTTCATCATAGATCTATCACAAGCTGAATTTCTTTCTTCATTGCCTTACGTACTTCTTGTAGATGCATCGGATTTAGTTTATCAAGACATATTCTATCAGCAACTTCATCCAGTAAGTTGCCATTATCTTCATCAAGTGGGTTGCCTAAGGACAACATTCAACATCATATTGCTAACAAACATTATTTACCAATTCAATCAGGTCAAGAATAACTTCATCAGGTGGTTTGCCATCAAGGACAACACATGTCAACTATCTCATGTCTTCATCTTTATTTAGTGGGTTGCCATAAAGGACAACACTCTGCATCATATTGCCAACATGTAGAATATTCTCTGGGTCAGACACAAAAGGTGTCTTTGGCTGAGACGTATCTGACCTCAGGTGTGGATTATGAGGAGCCAAGACTGCAAATAAATTTTTCTAATAAATGAATATGGAGTCGCCAAGGTGAGGGATCTACAAATCTCAACTCTCCATGCTCACCTATTTGAAGAGTGAATAAGGTTTTTTAGAGGCCTAGGGAGTTAACTTTTCTCAACTTCACTTCGCCGGCAACGACACCCAAAATATGTTGTCCACCCCAGAGACTTGACCTTGAGTTCTGAAAGACTAGTGCCTAGGACATATTATATAGCAAGGAGCATATGATATAATATGGGAAATCATCAGAAAAAGGCTCTCATGCTATCTCTTGTAAACAGGAAGGTTAATTTGAATGGGACCAAAACTTTCGAAACTTGACACGGGGAGATAAATACGAGGCAAGGTGTAGAAGCCTAATACAAATGTATCGGATAATTCAAGGCGGCACTTCTTGTAAAGAGAGTTTGGGTTCTAAAATACCTCACGAGATGAATAATGTGAAGGTGTTTACCACATATGAAAGATTGATATAATACTAGCTGTCATTGGGATGATATCAAAGCAAATATCGACATGTAATGGGCTTACAAAATTAAGAATCCATACATGACAATAGCATTTAAAAAATAACATCCACTAGAAGCTAATATAGCGAAGTATAGTTGAAGTGGAAAATGTAATAGTATATGCAGGCCATATTTAAAGTGCTTGACGGGTTCAAGCATGAGTAGATGATTAGGATAAATTCATACCAAAAACCAGTGAGCCACTCGCATTCTAGAACATGATATCTGAAAGTGAAATGGATGAAAATGAAATGAACAATAAAACTATCACATATAGGGAGAGTTAAAAAACGATGAAACACAGACCCGGGGGAATCCTGGATTAGAGATGGAACTCCTCATCTTGAAACTTGTGGCAGGGCTCTTTGCATTCATATAAAGTTCAACCAAAATGCATACAGAATTCTCTCTTGCCTCATTTTCTAAAAATGCGGAACCCTTTACAATCGTTCTTGAGGATTATTAAGAGAGAGAGGAGAATAACAGAGTATATGATATTCATTAAATGGATCTCATTAAGGCAGAGTGGAGCAAGAGTTCTGCACACTGGCAATGGAAAATGCTGCATCCTTTGTAAGTACTCTATAGTATGGCCTGGGAGTCTGTCGGGTCGATGCTCGACTTCTCAGATGTGTTCTTGAAGTCTTTACGGCTGTTTGGAACTACGCTCTAGCCTTACGGAATAAATGATGTGGATGGAAGTTTGCGGAGTCTCCATGCTTCCATAAGCTGGCGATCCCCGGCGGTCTTTAAGGGCTTACGTCGGTGCAATTAACTATTTTTGGGTTCGAGGATGCATGGAGACTTCTGTAGGTAGGTGTCCTTTTTGGAGAAATGGTGCTCTGCTGACATTAAACACATATATGGCTTGTTTCATGTGCATTTTGTCTTCAAACTGCGCCTTCTTCCTTTGAACATGGAGTTAAGTGTTAATTGTCCAAATGCGGGCTAAAACCCCTTAAACCTTCAATTTCTTGAAACACTAGCCGTGAAGAAAAGGCTTCTCTATCGTTCCAAATCATAGTGGTAGTGATCATGGAAATCGAGTGAATTAATCACTGCAGTGAACCTACCAAATAAAATAAACCATTATAAAATCTAGGGGAGGTGGAGGAAAGCTTTAGGGCGTGGATACGTGGGAAGTGATGGAGAGAAGCAGTGAAGTGGTGGAAAAGGGTCGATATGCAATGAATTTTAATGTAAAACATTAGGTTTAATGTCGAGCGCAAAGATATAATTTTTTAATATAAAACGTTATAATTTAGGCCTTTGAATCGAAATGCATAGGAAGTGCGATGAAAATCATATGAGATGGCTTGATGGTGGGACCCGGCATGGGCAGAGGGTGATTTGATATGAACCATCGGATCTCGAGAGATCAACGGTTGCGATCTACTCACATCAGTGCAAAGCAGGGCTGAAACTCCGATGGAGAAATATGAACGAACAAGGCGATGCAATGAGGACCGTTGATCTGACATGGATGAACGGCTTAGATCGGGTCGGGAGTCGTCAATCGGCGATCGCCAATCGGGGATATGAAGGGTGGTGCGTTTTGAAACTTGTGATTGGTGATGCCCTGATTTTGCGATAGCCGTCGGATCGGGTGGTAGATCGATGGTCGGCGGAAACTGGAGGGTAAATGGATCAGGGTGGTGGGCGTGATGGGAGAGAAGTGTTGGCCATCGGATCTTAACCGATCAACGGTCAGGATCGCAACAAAAGTTCATGGAACAAGGCCATCGCATCGGAACTTATCAAGCACAACACATAAAACACACTCCTTCGAATGTTCCGATTGCGATTAGCACCCAGGCCTTTAGCGCTTGGTCTCAAGCGCAGGGCATATGGGGAAGTGGTCAAGGGGGCTAACCTAAAAGGGGCTTAACCAGTTATATGGAAAATGGAAGCTTTTTAAGCCAAAAGAGAACTTTTTAAGGCTTAAAAGGGGTTTCGATAGAAGGAATAAAGGGACTTCAGGCCAAACACGAGTGCTTGCAAGGTTTAAGGGGGAAAGGAGATGATTTAGAGGGGGTTAATGAGGGGAATGGAGAGGAGTAAAAGGGAAGAAAACGAGAGGTTTAGTGGAAATGAAATAATAAGGGAAAGGAGGCCTTACGGGAATTTTCTTCACAAACGAGAGAGGCTTTAAAACTGGAAACAGCAGTGAGGATTTATCAAAGGACAAAGGCACAAGGAGGCTTCAAGGATGATGTGTTTTCAGAGGAAATTCATTCCTTGAAGGCTCAAAAAAAAATTTAGCCCCCTGTTTGGACATGTGCTTAGTTATTCAGCCACGTGACTTAGCTTAGCATCGTTTCTCTCCAGCCATCATTTAAACTTTTCACCACGAATCATGACATTCGATACTTGGCTAATCAAGGCTATCTTTAAAAATGACTAATGTTAACCATATGATCAACAGCTTCCATGGGAGAAAAGGTGACATATCAGGGCAAAGTGGCAAAGGGCATTGTTTGTGGTATTTGTACACTTACCAAAAGAATAAAATAATGGGGTTTGGTTTGTACAAAACACAGACACGGGTACCCCAAAACATGAAAGATGGTTGCTCACCGAAGGTGTGAGGATGGTGTTTTTCTGGGGGTATGGGTCCCATTGGTTGGTCTCATGTGTGGGGTTGATGAAGCGAAGATGTTGCAAATGGGATTATGTTGATGGAGGTATGGCAGGCCAAATGTGGTGTGCAGAGGTGCACTTTCAATCTGCTTGTATAACCTGATCGTATGAGAAGGGGGTTGAGTTTGAAAAATGAACTTGACCTTATGCATGATATATGGATGGGCATGAGGTGCTTCCCGGTCTAAAATGGTATGGCCCTGGTGTCACTTGTGGGGTGATGTATGGTCTACATTGGATGACAATCGCCATGGAGGGGTGGCTCTACTAACCATCACGGGCATTTATCATATGCAAGGTGAGGTAATGATAAACGTGGTCAGGTATGGGGACCCTATGGTTTATTTCTAATGGATAAATGATTTCAGGATATGCAAAGTTCTTTGGATATCTAGCTCATCTTGAGGTAAGTGTCTTGCTCGAGAACTCGGTGGATGAGTCTTGTGAATGGTTTGCAGGTTCTTCCTGCAAAAAAAACTACCTCAAGTGAATGCATCTTCTTTTCATCCAATATTATTAAAAAACATGAATTTTGGAAATGAAGATGGGAGGGTGCATAGCTACTCATGCTGAAAAAAATATTTTTTCAGAAAGTGAATGTGGAGCATCGCTTTCATTCATCATGGCAAACTGATGATGGTGCAACTTACGGTTTGCAGAATGGACCTTCTGATCTCCTGTTATGGACCTTCGAAGTTCTAGAAAAGAGCGTTAAATATGAGATTATGGCCTTAATCCTTTTCATTTGTACTTGCTGATTTTTGGGACAGCGGAAGTGATTCTGAGAACCTTTCTTCACCAGTTGCGGTCGACGTATGCGAGTTAGCGATATTATGCTGAGGTAACTTCCATGACATCCTGCATTTCAATTTTTCCAGCTCGATGATGCTGGGGGTCGTACAAATTGGGTTTGTATGGCCTTAAAGGGATATTTTTTCATATATTGTGCGAGCAATCTAGGTAAAGAGGCGCCATTCTTATGCTTATTTCGAGGACGGGCGTCTTGAGTCTTTATTCCCTCCCTTTTTTGCACGCAAAGCGTGCTGTGGAAAACAGTGGCACGCAAAGGGCATGGTTCTTGTAAAAACTTGGGTTTGTCCCTTTTGATGTTTTCCTCTATACTTATGGGTGCATGTTGCTTGGCAGGTTGGTGTGGAGAAGGGAAATTTGTCCCAAGGTCCCGGACCGCTCGAACAGCGATGCTAGGGTGCGCCGTCAGTTGTCTGCATGGGGCCTTCTGAAATTTGCTGAGAACGAGTTCCTTTGGTCATAGGACCGATTGTTACATTATATTATATAGCATTGGCACAGGAGGCACAATATGTTCATGCTGAAGGGGACAAATTTGATTATTCATCCAGAGACGGATATTTACTTTGTGACCGAGTTACTGCCCCAAGGTGAGGCACTAAGTTATCCACTCCCTCCTTGGAGAGTGAACCTAGACAGGTTCTAGAGGAGGCATTGTGGTGGTGCACCTCTTACTGAGGGGTGCACCAATATTGCATCAGTGACATATGTGGCCAAGCGGTGTGCTCTGGACATTATTGTGCGACTGGTAGGGTCGTTTGCTCCGCATCAGGCATCGGGCCCACAGGTGGGAGTTTTACACCGTTTGAGGAACGGGCATTTTTTCGATTTTGCTCGTTTTTTTTTTATGGTATGGTGTCACAACTGAACAAGGTCCAACGTGGATCAAAATAATTTGTGTACACTAGCATATTGTGCAACATTATGTATGAGAGGGTGGTGATACTGAGGCCTGTTGTGGCAGTGCCTATTAGGGGGCCAAGGGAGCCACGCATGAGGAGGTGGGCTCCGGTGATGCCACATGGCAACGATGGCATGGTGGGTTGTTATTGGAACAACACGATAGAGGCCTGGTTTGAGGCCAATCCATAGATGTTCTTGCGATACCGTATGTGGGGATGGACTTTCAGGGTGATCTAGATATTGGTCTCCCTTTCGGTTATGTTTGGGGTCCTACAGGTATGTGCTATTTTTCTGCATTTTCTCAAGCGTTTATGTAATTGTGTGTTTTTTTATTGACACTGTCATTATTTTGGTTACTCATGTAGATGTTGGTGAGGTGGGATGCCCAGTGGCCCCACTAGTGGGTCATGATCCTCTGCCACAACCACAAGGTGATTGGGGAGGAGGTGTCGTAGGTGGGCCAGGGTGGTCTTAGGTGGACTGGCGGGGATGGTCTTGGCCCTTACGGTGAGGGAAACAGCTGGTCATCGAAGTGGTAGGCCCGAGCGAGCTCATGAGATGCGGTGAGGTGCACATCGCGTGGATTATGGCTCGGGTGGCCACTCTAGAGGACTTCGGGGTTAAGTGGACCGTTTGACCCAGGGATGCACGCACGGATTTATGGATGACCTCGGAGGTTTGGCTAGAACGGTGATGGCTCCTTGAAGGGTCTCTTAGGCCCACTCTACAACCAAGGTAGCTATCGCAATGGCGACGGTAGCTCGTGTGGCCCCGGGAAGCGGAGTGGTGGGCCTAGGTGCTCCTCCGTGGGCACCCCACTAGAGTAGTTTTGTACATAGGGAAAGCACTAGTTATGAGGATGCTTCCCTTATTTTTGACGACCCTTGTGGGGTACAGCGATGGGCTAGTGATACTATTTTTGTACTCAGTTACACATATTTTTGATATATATATGAGAGATATTTTTGCGGCTTTACATGGTGTGCTATCTATTTCAATTTATGTATTTTGTGTTATGCTGATGGATATCTATGTTTTTCGTTTTTTATAAATGGTAGTTTATTCACGATGCATTCCAGTCTAGGATATTGTTAGCTATGTGATCAGCTGCCTGGTTTTGTTTCCTTGATACATGTTAAAATGTAATGTAATCAAATTGTCTTGCTTAATCTTTTAGCTGCACAAATATTTTCTAAATAGGTTTGCATCTCTGGTTTCAAATGTTTTGTTTAACTGCGGTACCACTAACTGGGAACTGAGGTAGACATGCATATGGCAGATTCCCTGATGGAGGGCCTTGCACATAAGTCCGATAATGGCGTCATATTTTGCCTGATTGTTGGTTGTTGATCTGATGCACATGCCATTTGAACATAGTGGTGATCAGTCAGGGTGGTATATGACCCAGGTGGCTTGTAGTGTTCCAAATTTTGCAATAAAGTATTTGGAACATTAATCTTGATTTTATTTTAATAAAAGGAATAAAATGGGTGAGGGAACCCAATGTAGAAACATAATAAACACTTCTAAGGTGCAAAAAATTGTTACTTAGCGGCTAATATAGTAGCCCAAGTATGAAAAGGGGCCAAAAGAAGGTAAAGTGAAGCCATGGTTGACTAAAGTCAACAACGTACCCTAAGAGCACTTTAATAAAATTGCGTAGTTGGAGTGGAGGGAAATTCAAATGAGATAAACCCTAATGTGAGTGGGGTCACGCACACATTGCATAAAATATGAAGGAGAGCATTGTGGGGATCATGCTTGAAGATAGAATTCGAAGTTGAAGCTCTCTTCAACTTGTTTATTTTAGCACAGAGGGATTCTATTTAGGAATGCCCTTCTCTTCCATGGGAGGCCATGGAGAGAATGTTCTTCATCTTCCTCACATCATGGCTTGAGGCCAAAGAAATCATCTACCGGCTATTTAGTTATTCTTGCGGCAAGAGAATGCTAGAGTTGTTGGTGTTGCGGTGAGGGACCATTTTCCATCTCACTTCGGAGTTGTTACGTAGAGGAGAAGCCATCTCTTCCTCCCTGCGAGATCAGCAAGGGGATGCAGGCCTTTTTATTGCGGATATTGTAACTGGGCCATTTTTTATTCTCATGTTATGATCCCTTTCTCCTACGCGGATTATTCTCGGTGAGGGTTTGCGAGGTGGAGCATATTTTGTGCACTATGGAGTGCAATCTTCGGGAAGGAGATCCAGCCCCTTCCCTTTGGAGATTATTGGAGGATTTTTCATTGTCATTGACATCTATTTCCCTTCTCTATTTTTTATTTTATTTGAGTTGCGGCGGCTACCTTTATAACTCCGGCATTTTACTATTTTGTGTATTTTAGCCAATCCCTTAGAGGATTGAGCCCAATAATGTTTTTTATAGAGGTTGAGATATTTCTCCTTTATATTTATTTGAGCCTATAATTCCATATCATTCCATATGTATCAGCTTGCGATCATTTTCCCTCATAGAATGTGCGAGTGATAGAGTAGGCTAGGTTTATGCGGCAATGTATTCTCATGTACATGTACATTTTTCCTTAAGTGGTTTGCACTCACCTTGAGGTCTTTCCTCCAAAGGATCTTGTATAATATTCTTGCTACTAAATTATGTATCATATTTTCACTCTTCGACATTATATGGTGCATTCTTTCCGCGATATTCATATTGAAGTTTTAATCTTGTTGGAATTCCCTTGTAGACATTGTTTCGGTATACATGTTGGTGGGAGATCTGAATATACATAGGGTTATTTATTTAGACTTATATTCTATAGAGGGAGTTTATATCAGATGTATTCCAAGGCAACCCAATATTGGATTGTCTTATTTTGTCACGAACTTCCTTATACGAGTGTCCTCAAGGGTAGCTAGTGCGAAATTCCTTGAAGGGAATTATTAGCTCTTGAAAAGTTCTATTGTCGAGAGTCTTCTAGTGGGCAGATTAGCCTCTAGATCTCATTCTTCCTAGTGAATATGACATATCCGGTAAATTCCCCGGCAATCAATCTCTGAGATAGTTCAATGTTGATTGTTAATACTCTCAGTGGAAAAATAGGAACATATAAGATGTTCCACATGGAGAAAAAATTTCCCCATTTGGGATATTAGATGGTTGCGGCTAAGTTTGAGACCATGGTGATGCTCCATCGACAAATCCGAAATAAGGGTTCAAGTTGGTGATCCATGGTGGCACTTCTGATGCATTTAGGTTTGGGTCAAAAATATTTCAATGTTGATTTTTATTGTACCCTAACTCTAAGGGATAAGGGCCTCTTGGGGCCCTTATGGGTAGAATTCTTGAGGTAAGGGGACGTTTACGGGGTTAGTGAGGTAGGTCCCATCTAGTTCCCATCAAGATGTATGCCCCCTATCAGATCCAATGTTTGATGATATAAGGTCCTTTCCCTGAGTTTTAAGCTTTCTTGGCCATAAGGCTTCTTTTTGCGACATCGTAGCGAAGGACTAACTCTCCCATGGTAAATGAGAGAGGGGTGATGTGGTAGTCGAATGATGCTTACCATTTTCTTATGGGCCTCATTGTGTCGTAGTGATTGTCGGCTTTCATTAACTAGCTCTAGTTGTACTAAAGCGTTATTCTGAAATTTGGGTGTCATCGGGAGTTCGATGGTAGCATGAAAGTTTGGGATCTTGCAGAAATATATGCAAAATTGTAAGATTTTGGTCTTTGTGACGAATAGGCGGAATTCTGGCAGTGAGTGGTTTAAATCTGTCTTAGGCGTGCGATGATATAAGTCTTATGTGGTGAATTGTGTCAGCGGCATGTGGCGAGGGGATGATCTCGGTAATGGAGTCTGTGTGAGCCCTAGGTTGGATTTCCCGCTAGGATAGTCAATTTATAGTAGGTGGAAGTTGTTTTTATCACGGGGAGGTGCTGAATGCTTTTAGCGTGGGCATACCTACGAAGCGTAATCATGGCCTAGGTGCAAATGTTGCATGGTATCATAGCGCTAACGAATTATGTGTGAGATTCTACACTACTTGATGTTCCTAATGTAGATGCTTGGAAAGGGTTGGTTGTGGATGAGTCAGTCTTCTTCTTCCATTTTTTGCGTCGTAGTTTGAGACTTTCCTCCCTCTTTGGTGGGTGGTTGACTTAATGCCGCTCTAGTTGCTCTCGGCTTGGGAGATGTGTACACTTAAATGTATGATGAAAGTGTGAGAAAATTCAGCAATAGGGTCATGTGATATTCTCTTGATTAAGGGGAAGTACACGAGGAGAGAGACGATACTATGCGGGCGTTTGCAGGGGGTTTGAGTTCTCTGCATTGGTTGACTTGGTGATCATTTAGATCACATGGCGTAGATTATCTAGCTGGGGTATATGTGGTTGGTGTGGTCTTATCGGTGTAAACCCATACACCATTGTGGTGGTGGGACGTTGGTTTGTGATGTATATTTTATGCCATTCTTAGAGATCCTTGGATTCTCTTTTCTACGGCATTAATCATGTCGATAGTGGGATGGATCCACGAGACATAAGTGCAATAATACATTGTCATAGTGTCTACGACATATCGGGAAAAATATCCGTGATATGGGGGTCCCATCATGTGTCGTTTGAGGCCAAGTGGAGAACCAACGTCATAATGTTGCTAAGTTAGAGCCGTGGGCCGACTATATGGTGTATTTTGCTTACATAGCATGCATGCGGGTGGGTTTTGTGAAGTGCCTTTGGGGGTAACTAAGGGTTTCTGTTAGGCATTCTTCGGGCGATAAGAACATTATCGGCCGCTCATCTCTTTTGCTTGGGTTAGACTCACAGATGGACTCGGCTTATCCATATCGTCTTCTCGGGAAAGAAATATGGGGCGGCAGAGGCTAGAAAGTACTAGCTGAGCCCAAGGTAATATGAAAATCTTCCAATACAGGTGTGTTTATCACAAGAATAGGACCACGATAGGTTGTTGATTAGACTACCTCGGTGTAAATCTTTCGAACGAATTTTATGTTTGACTTCGCCTCCTTAGCCTAAGAGGGCTCTCAAAGGGTTAGTATTGATTATTGATAATATAGATAGCTAACTCTATCTTGGTTTTTTTGTTTATCGGTTGAAAATATTAAGGCTTGTTACCATTGGGCTATGGAGTCAGCAAGTCGGTGAATTCAATGGCAAGGTTTTTGGACATGGAAGTCGAGGAAAATGGAATATTCAAACCATTTAATTCACTCAAGAACATAGGTCAACACATTAATTCCATTAATAAAGGAAGTCGAGATCATAGGGTTATGAATTCGAGGTAATAGAAATGGAATCTACTGCTAGTGGTTCAAAGGTAATTTACTCACAAGATCTGAAAAAAACATAGTCATCTCATTGCTAAAGTAAGTCGAGCACATGGTTGTGAATTCGAGTAATAGAAAATGAGATCCTCTTGTTCAACACACTAATTCCATTACGAAAGGGAAGTCGAGGCATATGAATATGAATTACATTATGGCAAAATGCGATCTTGCAGTGGTTCAAGGTAAAAAAGCGGTCATCTTATTGTTAAAGGAAGTCACTAGCATATGAATATGAATTACGATGTAAAAATAAGATCTACTACAGTTGAAATAACATATAATTAAAGAAGCATTAAACCCCATCTAAACTGAGATTTATTCAAGAAAACCTCATTGTATTATTCTTGATTGTATTCCTTCACATAAAAACGGCTTGAGCTAAGGCCAAATAAGTTTTCAACCACATGCAATTTGAATTCCAACCTCTTATGAGAAGTCATTACATCCTTGTATTCCTTCCAATCATTTGAAAAATTTGAATATGACACCTATCAACTTCTAAACAAACTTCATTTACATTTGACGGTTAAATTACGTCTTGGAGTCCTAATACAGCTAGGACTAAAACACTCTTTATTATAACTTAACAACCTTTAACAACCTTATATAAACATTAAAAACTATGTTTGATAGTTTCTACAACTCCATGAATTCAAATTTGATGAAGCCCATAACCTTGTTGTGACATATTTTAACTTGCTTCTTACTCTGTCCTTGCAAAATAGGAACATGTTCCACGTATAGCAGTAGAAGTGCTTCATTAATGCCAATTAGAACCAACTGTTGCATAAGCCCCGGAGCACAAAACATGTGGAAAATGTCTTATATTCTTCATGCAAATTCGACTTTCCCATTTGCTGTAGATGCCAAACTTTTGAAGGAGTGCCAAAAACTGCTAGTCTTCTTTGTCTGAGAAATTGTCTGTTGTTTTCGTAGCGCACCAGCTTGCCTTTGAAAACCTCACTTTTAACACCTTCAATTTTTTGTGATTTTCCACTTGGATCTTCACTTTTTAATCTCTTTACATATTTCAGTATCATTATCATGTATAAAACCAATTGTTTTCACCCATTGAAACCTTCTCAAAATATCAAAGCTGCATCTTGACATTTTTTGTAAGCGCTATAGCTGTTGTGCATATCACCTACAGTACTTTTTCAAAAACTTAAGTTTCAAAACAAATATGAAATCCTTCCATGCTATCTAAAAGATTTCAAAATCAACATAAATTATCTACGGCTTCTTTCAAAAAATTAAATCTTTCTCCATAAAAATGTTTTTAAGGATTTGTCACTTCTTGCTTTCTGTTTAGCTAAAAAATAGTGTGGGCTGAGCTTTATTTCCTCATAAAAGCTGTATTTTGAAAAGATTTGAAGGAGGATTTGGAGACCACTGTTTTGCCCATACGTGTCACAAAGAGTGCATGCATGTGCTATGCGGCGGTTTGCTGCTGCTTTTGGTGGCAAGTTCATTTTTATGGGAACGTCGTGTCGAGGTGCCTGCCATTTAGCAGAGGAGTGGTTTTAATTCATCCAACTGCGGGCATATGTGGGTCGGGTGTCTTGTGACATCACATATAAGCACTGGTGACTCCCTTTGTATGGTGGGGGCCACCACTTTCTTTCCTTTCTTGGAAATTTTCTTGGTCATGGTCATTGGTTTTGTAATGGAAATTTCCTTTGCGGGGCGATTTCGAATCTTGCTTGGATATGTTGGGGCTCCTCGGGGCCCGGGGCTTTAACCCAAATGTAGTAACATTGGTAGCTATTATTCCTAAGGGGGAATGAGGTACCAAATTGGGAATACCAACGATATGTTGGGTAACACCGGTGTTACCCAAGAACGTGGGAGGTGAAGCGAAGTGGGTAGAGGAAATGGGTTTGGGAAGTGGCATAGACTAGGGGAGGTTGTCGTGGCCGATGCCTTGCTATTGTTACTACTTGAGTCGTGTCCTAACTAACCTCGTGCATGATGTGGACATCATGCATACCGAGCCTATGGCATCGAGCGATACCTGGGGGATAATGGGAGGATCTCCTAGGAATGACCCTAGGACGGATGACAATTTGAATTGGCCGGGGCCATATTCTTGATGCTGTGAAAGACCTCCTATGGTTATATCTACATAGGGTAGAACCATATCCGTGTTGTCAAGGGAAGCTTTTTACTTTTCAACTGTGCATCAATTTGGTCTACTATGATGATTCAATCCTCATGGGGGAACATGATGATGCGGAAGATGAAGGATGTTATGGCGGGCCTTGGCATACATGTAACTCTTCCCAAGAAGGTATATTGTAATCCAAGTGAGCGTCAAACTTCAATGTCTATGTGTGGGCTTGT
Source organism: Pinus albicaulis (assembly GCA_034641835.2). Taxonomy (NCBI): domain Eukaryota; kingdom Viridiplantae; phylum Streptophyta; class Pinopsida; order Pinales; family Pinaceae; genus Pinus; species Pinus albicaulis. The sequence goes on along the minus strand of CM076581.1, from coordinate 358,904,567 downwards.
CTTGCGAGCTAAGAAAACTGGTACATTTTGGAAGATGTCGACGGGGTAGGATCAGTAATCATATACTCCCGATTGTGATGATGGAAGTTTTGAGTTGGGGCTAACTACGCCATATGTTCTTTGACATGATGCATGTGGATGCACTCATACGTATTTTTACATCGGTGAATAATGATGATACACAATCACCAGATGCGAGGTATCTAGAAGGCGACCATGGAGGAAGCCTAGGGGTGGCTTTGTCTAAGTCAAAAGCCATCATGCGCGTGTCGGCGAGTACTTGATGCCTAATGCGAAGTAGGGCTTTCGTTGTTTTAGGCATGGATGAAATTACTTCCAATGTGGACATAGAAATAGGTGATTTAGCCTAAATCATCTGATGCTATAATTGTGGGTAAACTGGAGTAGTTACCCACCTATTAGGCGAGTTTACCATTTTTTGTGATGGTTCCAAAGGAATCTTTGGAATGGTTAAGAGTGCGATCAGGCGTGATCATACTAGCCCCTAACATATTGGTGTACGGTGGGGTGTCGTAGGCAATGGTGAGTTTGGAAAAACATTTCTTCCCGAGCCATGTAAATTCATGGTTTCTTTTTCCCAAGGGAAATCGTTAGGGATTTGCTGCTAAGTGCTAATCGTTCCTTGATGGGGGAAGGGTTCTTGCATCGGCATATTTTTATGGGAAGATCCTTGTCCTCGGTTACTGCGAGAGCTTTTAAGCTCGGGAGTTCGGGGCAGTGGTGATCATAGTTTCCATACTCACCACATATTGAACAAGAATGGTTTGTTCGTAGAGGTGGCCTTTGCCTGCCTTTGGGCATTGCTTGGCTCCTAGTTACGATTCGATTGAGTTACCTCCGACACGGGATCTAGGTGAGCCTTTTGGTTTTTGTCTCGTTGTCCGGGGTTCCCTTTGGCTTTCATTTTTCCTTTTTCTTAACCATGTTAGGAGGGTAGTTCTCCTAATCATACTCATGTGGTTGATTTTGGGACGGTTGCAAAGTTCCACTGTGCATTGTTTTGCATAGGTGGGTTATGTGCTTGGGGTGAGCATAATGATGTCCCATGTTTGCACCTGGCCATTGGGGGAGCTCTTCCATCAGTCTTTTCTTCTTGCATACTAGGTCCCTCGAATTTGGAGGATAAGGTCCTCCTTGGTGATACGCTTGTGCCCTATTTTTCAAATTTCTTTGCTGCATATGATGGCCTTGGAATCAGGGTTGAGACATGTTGTGGGTAGACCCATGTGTCATGCTTAGAGATTCGGCTTCTTGCTACCTAGGTACCCCTTGGGTCATTCACCCAATAATTCTATGCACTTAGTTAGACGCGCTTGGCAATTCTTGATAAGATTGTAGGTTTGAGGCGTTGGCGGGATATTGTATATGTATCCTAATTGTGTGTTAGATCAGTTCAAGGCTGTTGGGATTTGCGGTGTGTCCTCTTTGGATGTGGGGTTATGTTTGCGCCACATCCTTTGAAATATCTGCCATCGAGTTTTCAAGGAATAAATCTAAAAGGACTCGGTCGTCGAGTTTTTTCTTTGCATAAGTTTGTGGCCTTCACCTCCACTCATGGAGATGCTCTGAAATATAGGTAGAGGGGGATTATGCGAAATGAGTTAGTAACTCCATTTTCAAATCATGGTGAATGGGAAGCTGAAAGTATGTGAGGAATGCATTAGCGAAGGTGCTAAAGGTTCCATGTGGCTTGAGGGTTGCTCCACATACCATTTCATGGCCACTCCCATGAAGTCCATTGAAATAGCCTCAATCGAATAGTATCATCGATGATCTTGTCGATGAGCACCACGGTGAAAGGTCATTATATGATTCCTGGGTCTTTCGTTTGCTTGCCTTCAAAAATTTGGTATGTACAAAATGGAGATTACGTGGGCATGGGAGGCCAATTGGGGTCGTGTGCGATGGGGTCATTGAGCCCAGACCAAATATGGTAGATTCAACGCCACTGAAAGGGTGACTATGAAGTTGAAACCATGGCAACGTGTGAAGACACAAATTTTTGGTAAGAACGAGGGTTACTCTGTGGCGTGAATTCAGGCGGCTTCCGTATGGGATGGGCTCTACACCCTAGGGGACGGGGGAGTGAGGGTGTGCGGTTGGTGTTGGGAGACCCAATTAGGGTTCCCAACTAAGGTTGCTCCAGAAATGAGAACCAACCTCTGTGGAAATGTTTAAGTCTTTGATGCCTAAATGACGAAGACTGGAACCACTCAGTAATGGGGGAGGTCAAGATACATTTGGACCAACGGGTTAGTTGGAGCCGTTTGAGTGTAGACCGGGTTAGGTTTTGGAAAAATTTTGAGAAGTTGAGTCTATGATCACAAAAAATTTATGGCCACATACATAAAACAAAGTGAAAAGTAAATGAATTTTCCCTTTAACTTAATCTATGTGATCAATCAAGCAAAAAATGGTTTAGTTTGTTTGCGTGTGATACTCAAAATCTAGAAGACCTACTACGTCCTCACACACTCAATAGTAGCTTGGGCCTTGAGAGTATTTCTTGCGAGTGGCACAACGTCTCGTAGGCAGCACCTAGTCGGTTGGAGAATAAACCAAGGTAAGTCGCGCTCTGCACCATCACCTATAGGGTAAAGGATGCCCTAGTTTTGGCCACCTAAGAACCCGCAGATCCCACGTGATCGTTGATCTTGGGCTTCTTGGTAGTCATGTAGCAGTCTCAAGTATAGCCGTTCGAGGGTAGCCCCAAGCCCCGATGCCGCACGCCTTGCGCCTAAGCCTAACCCCCTCTGAATTGGGTCTCACCCCCGCTATGCTCAAGTTTTCTTTTCCATGGGCGGATGGGGTGGATTTTTAAATTTCCCTAAATACACGAACTTCTATGTTTCTATGTGAAGTGTGATCAGGTGTACTTATTGGATGCCTACCCCCTTAGTCCTATCTTAATCTATAAATTCTCTTGTGGCCCCTATGGGGGAGAATTTAGTGAGTTGGTTTAAGTTATTTTTAGGTGGCTTTCTTTTCTTAGTGGGTGAATGTGTGTGAGCGTATGGTGAAAAATCTCGGGAATTTGAACATATGGATATCGGTGATCCGCTACCAAAGTCCCTAGTTAAACTATGTGACGTTGTTCCTTGCTCAAATGGAAAGCATTTGCGGATAATGAGCCGCTTCAAATCTTCTAGTTACTCTATGTGAGTGACTAAAGGGATATGAGTGAATCATGAAATGTAGAGCATTCATATGCTTGTCTAGGGTCACCAAATGGTGCAAAGACAACGAGAGATTACTTGCTCTAATTGGCGATTCAATCTAGTCCCGCAATTTCCTAAATGAAAAAATTGAATTTAAGCTAAACATTTTCTACACTAGCTTATGCATATGTGGTCTTGAGTGACTTACTTGGACTAGTTAAAATAAGTGTGCATACCGGAAATGTGAAAAAAACATAAATTATTCATAAAGAAATGGTTAATTCGCCCCCTACTTAAACTATGTGAACACTTTTTGCAAAAAACAAACTTAAATGAAAACTAACTAATGCCTACAGAAGCGGCAAAGTGAGTTCTCGAAGTTGTGGGGTATGAACACGGGTGTTGGAAGATACATTAGGGGCGCAACACACTTACAAACGAAAAAATGTAGAAAATAGGGAGAAAAAATCTCTCTACGTAATTTGCGTGAAAAAGCCCATGGCTGGTACGCCTTCCGCGCGTAGGTCGGTCTGCGAACTTGTAATGCATACGTGTGGAAAAACTACACACGAAATCCACGCAAGTAAAATATTAGGAGCTACCTTCCTTGAATTTGTCACTTAGGTGAGTCTAGGGGCTTGTAAAATGGGTCGAGAGGACTATCAGCTCCACTCTAGCATAGACAAATGGTCTCATGTTGCAAAAGATGGTACAACCACATAAACTTGGAACACGTCAATGGAGTCGCCAATTACGTTGTTGTGGATTAGTCGCATGGGTGTATGAAATCGCACAATTTTAGAGAGTGTGGTCTACTCTCTAAACTATTAGTAACGAGCGAAAGTGGGGAAGCCAAAATCATAAACTTAATGGAAATAGTATGTTGAAGTATGCTCTAGTTAAACTAAAACTAAAAACACAAATATATAGAAGCTATATAAAGAGTTCACGACGATAATAATGCAAATGATGGCTCTATGGCCTGCTTCTTATTAAACGTTCGAAATGGAGAAGAAATTTTAGCCACTTGCGAAAGGGCCCGCAGGCAATGGCTCTAGGTGTCTTGATGCAAGGATGTTGCCTTCCATCGATGCGATCTCACTCTCTCTCTCTGCGGAAATGGTGGACTAAGATGTTGGGTGACGAAGCTATCGATTCCTCTTTAGCTCTGACTCCAAGTCACACACAATGTTGGTGTTACTTGGGAAACTTTAATAGCATAACATTGTGATCACCATTTCTTCATCTCTTTGGTGGGTTTATATAGGTGAGCTTCAAATCCTCCTTCCCCTCCCTTGGTACATGATGGATGGTGACCCAAGGGAAGGTGTGATTCCATTATGTGCTCAAATATTCTTTGTGTACTCACATAATGTCTAAGGAAGCCTTGGTGTCCTTAGGTGGCTTTCACATAAGGGTAAACGTCCTTTGCTTGGTGTGGTCTCGGAAAGTGACTTTTTTCCATTTCCGGGAATGCACTTGTCGGGAAAAAAGGGGCCTTAAAGGTGCTTTTTATCGAAGAATAAAGTGCACATTTGAGCATTTATGACTAGTTCAAATCTGATTTTCTCAAAAACCTTGGAGATTTTAAATACTTCTTGATTCCATAATGTATTCATGTCCTATAAATCCTTGGGCTCGACATTAATTGAGTCATCTTGGTTCTTGTACAATTTTCTAGTGTTAACACTTAGCTAGCCCCATGAAAGGTGCCTCTGGGTCTCTTCGATCAAACCTCTCCACCAACCTCCTTGTGAACTCTGAATATGCAGTCACATTGGCATGACCCAATGTAGAAATTCCATAAAACCACCAATCATTTGCTTCACCCTCAAGGTGCAGCACTACTATTTTGATGGTTGGCATCTCTAGTAATTGGTTCGGCTGGAATTATATGTCTAACTTCTCTACCCATGATTTGGAAATGCATTTCGATGACCCATCAAAATTGGGTAAGAAAAATATGCCCATAGTCCAGTGTAGAGCATGATTCTATATGAATCCTCCACCTCTGTTATGATTCCAGGGTCTCCTATTGTCCTTGATCTGACAGAACTCTTGAAATATAAAATGGTATTTGAATCTCTGAGATTTAGATTCATACTTAAGAAAATAATGTACAAGAGTTTCTTGTTCTTGAATCCCTCCATTTCCCACTACTAAAAATGTAGGCATTGTAGAGCATTGGGAAACTTTTTGCTTCACTAGTTGATCACTCCAATGATGAGAAATTTCGGAGCCTTCACCATGTAGAAACCCTTTAGGGGATTATTTTTGTCTATCCATCCTCATCTCCTTTATTTCTCTTGTAATTTCTTACATAGTGCAAAGAATAAGCTTAAGGAACTCCTTCTCCTCATCTCCTCTTGATAAAGGGGTTTTACCCCTACCTTCTCTATCATCTATATATTCATATCTCTGGTTTCTTCTAATTTACCTCTTCTCTCTATCTATGAGAGGTTCTCCTTATTTTGATGACATATTGACTTAGATGCACGGGTTGAGCCAAGATTATGCTTTCCTCGAGACGACTATAATAATCCCAAATGGAAAAGCGACAATAGAAGACATAAAAATGGAAAGTAGCGAGTGAAGATCAATACATAAACATGGAAAGAGAAATATGGAGCCATTTTATTATAGAATAGCAGCAAATAAATGAAATACGATGGGGCACAAACCATACAGCATGAACAAACAAGCCTTCAATAGATAAATCCCCTCGAAAATGAGGTGATGCTACTATATAGAATGTCGGAAAGATGCTACAACGAAGTCATGATGAACACGGCTAGAACATATGAACATACAATGATATAAATGGTTGATACATGCCTGAAATATGTTATACATAAATATTGGGGCTCTATAACAACCTCCAAAGAGAACCCAAGAGGAGTTTCCGATAAATACACCAATATATAAAAGGTGAACCAAAGCGTTTGGGAAGAATGTCTTGCAAATAAATAGCTAGAAAGATGTGGCTGATTTGATGTAGCATAGAAGGAAGCCTCCTTCAAATAGACTCTCCGGAGTGAGTTGATCCCTTCAGCGCTTGGAAAATCATCTCCCCAAATGGTGTACTAAAAACCACCCACGCAGCTCCTCCTAGAATAATGCGGTCAAGACTAAAAGCTGGCGTTGTAGGGAAAAAATGATAATTATTAAGCACACTCTCTGAATTCTACAATAAGGCTCAGAGCCCTTCCTTGCACTATCCTCCAATGGAAGGAAACCTTCCTCCATTGAAATCTAGCTTCCGAAATCACCCAAATGAATTCTCCATTGCGCACCACGAAACACGAAGCACAACCCTCTGTCGCTTGTGTTCTAGAAGAAGATGGAGCTTGGAATGAGTGCCAAAATGTAGAAATATAGTTCATGTACTTCTCTTTGAGTGGGCACTTGAAATCCACGAGAATGAAGGTGGGATTTACTCACGGAACACCTATCTTATACGACGATTCATTCTTAGCTAAACAAGCGGAAGAGAAAACAATCATATTGACCATATCAAAATAATAATAAAAAACATGCTCACGGTGGCTGCCATCCCCTTCCTTGTATATGCTTGGTGATATTCCTCACCTTGGGCCCCACTCATTAACGCCACTACTTCCATGCATGAGTCTCCCTCCAAAGCTTGCGTTGTCCCTCAATGAATGCCACTCCTTCCATACCGGCCACTATTGATTTGGTCAAGGTTGACCCGGTCTACATGCTCCAACCCTTTTCACACACAAGGGTGCTTTTTCAAGCCACTAAAATGATCTCCATTCACATTAGCAATGATTTTATTCCTACTAAGGAGATTTTTGGGTCTCCATACTCTCTTACTCATCAAGCTTAGGAAGAAAAACCAAAAATTAATATTCGAACTATATTATAGCTAATTGGGAATATTACAAATAATTACAAAGCTTACAAGGTAAAGGAAAACTTCTTCTGTCATTTTGTCACTAATTATGCCACTTTTTCATAGGTTTTATAGTGCCTTCTTCGTCGGGACATTCCCCTTTGGGATGAAGAAGCTCAAAAATCATTTGAGGCTTTGAAAGATACATTGTCATAGGCACCATTGATTAGCCCCACTAACTATACCAAGCATTATACCCTCTACTTATCATCATATGAAGTAGTCGTTGTGGGGAGTATTAGTCAAGAAGGAACTCATAATAAATAAAATGTCATCTATTACATAAGCAAGAATGTATCTAGGCCTTCTTTAAAATTATGATCCAATAGAAAAAACAAACCTTGCCCTTTTACACTCGGTACAAAAGACGGTGCATCATCTTACTTGAGAACACCAGCCAATTCGATCATTAACCATTGAATGCTTTCTCACTAAGCGTATGATGAACCATAAGTATGCCAAATGGCTAGTTATTTTGCAAGATTTCAACCTACGAGTTTTCTTCCCCTAAAATAAAAATAATCTCTTATTCTTGCATAATTCATCGCACATTTCCCTACGGGAATCCCAAGGGTCTCCTATTAATGATTCTTTCCCAAACAAGCACTTATTTTTCATATCAACATATGATCCTTGGTATGGTGATATCCTCCTCTTCCTCTAGCTCATATTCAACTCTCAACTTTACTCGCGATGATCATAGGTGAATTCACCACAAAACCCTCGTTACCTCTTTATGGGGGACACCCTCTACCATCGTGGCATCGACACTATTCTTCATCGATGCTTTACCATTGAGAATTTGAATATATCTTAAATGAATTAAACCTACAATGACCACCTATTTGGGATCGTCACTTCCCAAAAATTCATTCGCACTAGTTATTTTTTGGACCCCTTTGTTTCGTGATTTTTTTTCCAACGATTAAATGATGTGAATGTTGTGAGTGATATGCTCACAAATCATGAGCTACACCGGCTCCCATTCACCCAATCATTGTCACAAACCCTTTCGAAAGAGGGGCATAGACTTCTGACCTCTAACCCACATTCTCAAGGCGGGCATAATTACATCATGGACACAATGGAATACTTTACCAAGTAAGCATAAGCCATGCTCACTTATAATAACACCATTGAAATTCTTGTGCGGTTTTTCTTCAACCATGTCATGGGTTTGGTGTTTTGAAGGAGTTGGTCTCGAATCATGGAAAACACTTTTAGAATGAGATATTTAAATAATTTTTCCCAACTCCTTGATTTTTGCATGAGTTCTCTTCTCCATACTATCCCCGGTTTAACGGTCGGGTATAATTTATCAACAGATCCCCAAAACAATGTTGTAGTGTATAGTGAACAACCACAAAACTTGAGTGGCATCAATATTTTTTTCAACCCTATGGGCATACCACATAGTGGTTAGGGCATCCATATAGTTTACATCTTTCCAATTAGTATATGGGGTAAATTAGTACTCCATATTAGGTGTGATATCCATACCTTGCACTCAACCATCAACCTCCTCTCAAACACCTCACCTTTAGAACATAGACTAATTACGGTTAAGATTATCGATGAGAGAAGTTGAAGGAATCTGCAACATAATGAATGCCATTAAAAAAGGACCAAAACCTTCTTGATCAAAATTTCACCTCGTTCATTCACATAGGATCTAGTCTTGCTACAATATTTCTAAAGAAACATTAAGACCGGGGGAAGTTAAAAACTTTATGGAAATACCCATATCTGATTAAAATTTTTCTTCTCAAAGGAACATATATGTTAGTAGAGCTAAGATGGGACTTGCCTCAAGACAGGTCAATGGGCTATACCTCAAAAAAGTATATCCATAACTATCAATTCAACCCTATGATGTAAATGCATTCACCTTCACTTATTTTTTTCGATGATCACCTCATCATAGATGTACTCTAAAACCATACTCTCATCATGTGTCGCGGATGGATAATTGATAAATCCTATCATCACGGGTTTGCTAATGGTGCTTCTCGATGGTCACAAAATCTTGTTACATCATCCTAGGCCATATGCTACGATGACCTAACACCCTTCCACTAGAATGGGGTTTGCATCGAGTCAACCACCAATAATCAACTTGAATATGATGACATCATAGGCCTCTTGGTCAATGCCTCATATCTAGGTATCAATCCTGCATGTGTTCCTTGACTCAGAGCTTATTATATCTCGAGTTGAAAAAAAATTAGGGTACATGACCCTTTCCTTTTTTTGAAAATACCTTCATGCACAAAGTTTAGCTCGTGCTTTTGATTATATCACATTTACACATATACCAAGAAATCATAATCATAAAGCGCATTTCTAATCAAATCCTAGATTGTCATGCATCACATTTACACCATCATCGAGACACATAAATCATAATGACGATATCCATCGATAAATGAAAGAATACATCACATTCATAAAAATCATAGAATATAGACACATCATTAGAGCCACAAAAAACTAAACTTATATTAATATATCATCATCCAAAAATATATATAGATACATCTGTTGGCCCACGGTAAGAAAAAATGAGTCATTTAAAAAGCATCCTCATAATGGGTGCTTCCCATAGTACATACAAAACCTACATCTAGGAGTTAAGTTCCAACACCCCTCCAACACACAGTACCTGCTCATGAGGGCCCTCTTGCCTCACTGGTTCTGGTCCAAGATTGATTGCATAGTGGTTTACGCCACTACCAATTGACAGAGGACAAGTTGCCTCGCTCCTACCTTATTCCATCGATCTATCGATGATCTCCTCATCCAACATGACCCATCAGCATCAAGTATCCTTGGAGTAGATGTTCCACACGATCACATGCATCCTTAGTATCCTTTTCTCATTCCCACAACCTCTCCAACATTTTCCTAGAATCTTGCAATCTCCCCTCTTTAGAGGGAGCCACCCTATCTCAGTGCGCCCTTTGTCGATCTCTCTTGATCCTCCTTTTCTATATCATCGTGTTTGTGTCATTGTCCCATAAAAGCACCCTCACCAAGACACTAAGGATTATAACCCACCAACCTACCCAATAGGTACCTATGCAATCCAACATACGCGTAATCAAGCATACATGGTATCAACATGTAGATATATCATAAACAAAAAATATATATAAATCATAAAATGTTGAAATCGTGATCACATACCTACTATTCCCAGGAAACCATCCCATAAGGGCAACACCATATTTGGATATCTCGGAAATCCATGCTAACATATGGGTACTCAAGGATAGTGAGGTTTGGACAAGAACCAAACCTCAAATGCATCTAGTACCACACGCCTCCCTTTCTTACCTATGGCATCGCGAGTGCCCATCATCATATTCATGGATGTCTTGAGGTAGCCCGAGCTTTCCTTGTCACTGGACAAAACATCACCACCTCTCTCATACAAGATGTTTCATAGCTTATTTCCATATCGGATGTTGTTATTCTCTTCACTCTTGTGAACTTTGGCAGAAAGATGTACCATCATCCTCCTATGGAGGAAGGTCAGCCCGATCATAAAAAATCATTTTCCAGATCCTCTCGAACCTTGCTAGATGTAGTCTGAAATAAAGTTTAGGCATATGACCCCAGCAAGCATTAAAATCATGATTATAATCCTTTCACTACCAAATACATAGTGGAGGAAATACATATGCACCCTTCTGGAATGTGTTATCCTTGCGGTGATGGTGAGCCCATGTTGTTAGTACCACTCGATGCAGGTGGGAGCTCTACCCGAGTAGTACCTTTCCTTGAGGTACTAGCCCAATAACAAAATACATGTCTACGTTAGTGGTGAATTCCAAATTTGTGTCCCGGCTTTCAAACTACTGTCTTTGTTGCCATCTTTAAGTCACGAATGATAAAAATCCTTCTATGACCACACTAGAGGGTTATAAACAAACTTCAACCCCCATCTCACCAACTAAGCTTGAGCATAAGAATAACCAACAACGTAGTATGAAATCAGTCCTAATCCCGCTTGCACCATGTTAAAAAATCTTACCCAAAGTAGGGAAAAAGAAAAAAATTATCTCCCATGGCTAAAAAATTGATTTTCATTAATAGGTGCGTGCCACTAGCATCATTTTCCTACCCGATCATGTAAATTGCAAGATTATCATCCTCTAGTATGCGAGGACCTCAACCCAGGTCCCTCGCACCCTTCCCCAACACATCCGCATGCATCTGTGGGCGGTTTTCCACACGGTCGGATGCTCCATGAATGTCTCTACTTTAAATACGATGTCTTGACTAGAATGCCTCGCAAGGGCCATCCTAATAGTCGCGCACATTGCGTGACTATGTGTCACCTAAACGTAGACTCATGCAACTATTTCATAGTTTCCCACACAAAGGTTTACCCTTTTTACCCTAAAAAGGTCCATGCAGGCCACCACCTTGGCCTATCTACCCTAGGCTTCTGAAATTTAAAATGGTGGGGTTTATGCCTCTAACATGTTTCTCCCTGTGCATTACTCGGGTGCTTTCTGTCTTACCACTAAAGACTGAAATAATGTATTGACTCTACTGCGGAGTCTATGTCAACAAATACAAATGAGGTGGAAATATGGGCCCCACACCCTTATATATTTCCCCTCCTCCGATATCGGGGGCACATTCGGGAGCTCACGACCTCCAATCACTAAATCGTCGGCGAAGCATTAGGATCGGGACATCCCCACTACATCATGAGCCGCCTTGTCTCAATTCATCAACATACACATTTTCAAGCCCATCACACATTTCAAAGTACCTGCTCCGGGCGTGCCCCTTTCATGTTCTTTGGTTCATCTTGTTTATTTCATTTCGAATTATATATGGTTTCAATAAGATGTTTCACTTGGCGTATTGGTTGTCTAAATTGTAGGTTCCTTGTAATTTCTCAACAAAATTAGTCCCCAAATGAAAATCAACGAGTTAAGGTATCATTATTCACTCGGATGATAGGCTTCCTCAAATCTTTGCATATCTTGACATCATTTCTACGTTTGAAATAACCATAGGGTCCACCATCTCGACCACATTTACCATCACCTTCCACATTGCACATGGTAAAAATCCACGTCGATCAAATCACACTTCCCCTACATGTATTACCCAATTTTATAGTTCACCTTACACTATCGATATCCATGACCATTCCCCCGAAGTTAGGGATCCATTTCATATGTGTGTCTTGAAGATCGGCTTCATTTTTCTCTTGTTTTATCATTGCTTACCAACCCCACTCCCAGGCCACTATATTTATTCATTGTTAGCTTGAATAGAATGCACAATCACATTCTACATTTGGCCTACCACCCCTCCACTCATGGAAATATCCCATCTGTGTCACTTCAGCCACCTCATCAACCTCACACTAAGATCAACCAATGGGACCCCACCCTCAACAAATAACCCAAATATATCATTACGCAGGCCATATTTTTCTTGAGGACCCCATCTCTAGTGTTCATACATCCAAAACCAATTTTACATTATTTTAGCAAGGGTACAAATGCTTTTTAAGGAAAACGATTCTCACCCATATTTTTTTTCGGTTACCGTCGATAGTCCTTAGTCACCCTTGGTTGGAGCTCACTTTTTTTTCTCACACCATGACTCATCACTCATTCATTATCTACCATGGAAATCAGAACATACATACCCACCTAGACATCTTCTCGAATCTTGAGTCATTTCCCATAGAAAATTTGTTTGGCTATTTCCGGTCGCATTACGCTTAAACCTTGGAGGCATTTTTCGGTATCCACTCATTTTGACTCTCACTATCATGCCTCTATGACCCATCATATTACAACCATCTATTTTTTTCCTTCAAAATATTCCCTAAATCATATTTTAGGTACTTGTGGCTTTTTTCATGTCAACTTAAACACTCATCTTCAGGGATCGAAGAAGTACCATGGTTTCTCCCCCCTTTAAGGGACTGTTAGTCATCAGTATTTTCACCTGTGGATGATGACTATTTGTTAAAGCCAAGTTTTCTAATAGCTGATCTCAAAATTTGTCAAATTTTCTAGCAGGAAAACACCTATAAACATTTTTTCCCTCCTACCTTTTCAATCAGCCCATGACGAGATAAAAACTCATTGTCAAGCCCTATCTAGCCTCATCCATACTAGATTTTCCATCAGCTCCAAAGAGAAACAATCCAAATCTTTCCAAGAAATCTCCCCTAAGTTAGGTAGTGGCGCTTTAGGCATTTCTCCCTTGGCAAACTATCCTAAAGCCAAAGAACCTCTATCTATTATCAACCAGTCCTAACAGACCTTCCTATTCTACAAATAAAGTTTGGTTACACCCTTAAGTTGCACCACTAACAAGCCTTGAAGTCTCAGCAATACATATGCCACAGGTCAAATTGATATTAGGTAAATGTACAGTGTTTCAATGTCTTTGTCAAAGAGTAGAAGTCTACTAGAGTTCCAGAAGACAGTATTAAACTCAACATGAGAAGACAACTACTTCTCATGTGGTTTTTAGCCTGGGATGAAAATGTTGGATAGAGAGTTATCTCATTAAGCTCCTACAATCACAGTCAAAGGTTAGTGAATTATAAATGACAAGAAATACTTTGCAGATACTGGCCAAATTCCTTGTGATGCTTAAAGAGGCACAAAGGTACTTGAAAAGAAGAATTACATGTCTCAGAGAAATGCCCATCATAACTTATTGTCAATTTTTCATCTTCATTTTCTTAAGCATAAATAGGCAGTGAAAGGAAAGATAACACTATTTAAAAGCTGATGAAATGGCATCAATGAGAAAACCTCCTCCATACATGAGAAGAGGGTTGAAAGACTGAGAAAACCTCCTTCATTTTACAAGCAGAGGGTTTGGCACTGTGATAAAGGCCTCCTTCATCTAATAAGTAGAGGGCCAGGGACAGAGGTTGATTTTAGGATTTTCACTGAATAAAAGGAAAATTTTAAGAGCAGTGGGAGACAATTGAAAGCTTCTGAATAGAAAATGTTGTTAAAAGCAGAGGCAAAGAAATGGTGTTGTTCAAGGTGTTTACATGAGTTTCACTCTTAAAACACAAAATTGAAATACAGTGTGAAACTAATGGGGTAATTATCAATGAAGAAATATTTTTAAGCAAATGGCCAACGAAGTAAAACAATCTTGGTCTCAAACTGACTTATGCTATCAAATACGAAGAAAACCACTAACAGTGTGTTCATAAAACATTCTTCACTTGGTTAAAATAGGGGTTGAAAAGAACCCAAGCATTTTTCAAAAATAGGCCTCCTTCATGACAAGTAGAAGGCTCACCATTGTGTAAAGGTGAAGAGCATTCATTTTTAGTATGTCGTAGATTTCAAAGGGGCTGCTGTCTAAATGGTAAAATGAATGAGAAATTCATTATTCTTGCAGACCTTCTTCACAAAGGAACAAAGGGACAGTTTTCCAATTTTACATTTTAAACTTCAGCTCACCATCCCCTGCTATATCTCTGTAGAAGTTGAAGACTGGATTGCTTTGTCAATCTAAGGTTAGTCAGTTGCCTTGATGGTGGAGACTTTTTGTAGCAGAGTTTTTCACTTACAGTTTCAAATCAGTTTCTTCACCCACAGTCAAAAGGAAGTCTCAAAGATCACCTAACAGTTCAATAAACTTCACAGTGGGCATGATCATTTTAAAAACGTCAAGAGCAGAGACTATCAAAATAAGTTTCAAAGTGGTGATTTTTCTCCTTGCAAGAATGGCAAAGAAAGCCTCACATATCATTGATATGTCTTTCAACAGAGTTTCTTTTCAATGAGAAATAGTGAAGAGGCAGTAGAAGGGTATTGCCTTAATGAGAAAAACACTGAGAGAGATGTTGGCCTTCAAAATGGCTTTTTCACTTTGAAAAGGGGTCACATGTATGAGGATCTCCAAAAATGTCATCCACAACACTTAAAAGAGTCCTGGTCGAAATATTGGATTTTTTATGTTTTGAAGATTATAAATGATAAAGTTGAGCTTCATTTTTTGTTTTACAACCAATACGTCTTTCAAAAAAGATTCAAAACCCTCATAAATAATTTCAAAGCCAATTGGACTTTTCTCCTTTCAAAAGGGAATAAGAGACCATTACAATCCCATTTGCAAAGTTTCAAAAATGCAAACAAACGTTCAAAATCGCTCCTAGCCATCCACTGAAGAAACAAGAGAAGTTCGAAGAAATTTGCAGAGTGTTTGAAGGCTTTAAGCCGCGCGGCGCACCTAGAAAAGTGTGCGGCACATTCAAACATAATTTTACACAGGCTTTACACTACTGCGCGGCGCGCGACGCACCTGTGTGCGCGGTCACAACTACCCGAAGGCCGACCCGACACCCTTTTTGTTGCGCGACGCTCTCCCTTTTGAACGTGTCGCGCCTGTTGAATGATCAAAACGCCTTCAAAAGCATCTCTGAAGTTGCTCAACTCATCAAACAAAGGCCACAAACGATCCTCAAGGTATTTTTATTTGCCTCCTTGGTGCTTTTGAATTTCTAAAGGGAAATTGATGTCATGATTGTCAAGACTAAAACAGTGGTAGGAGAGAAAATTGTTTGAGCAAAATTTGAGGTTTCTGTTGCCATACTTTCCCAAGATTAGTATAGTAAAAAGGGGTGTGTTTTCATTTAGTTTCAAAAGACCTAAAACTACCCTCAAAAACAGTGATAAGCCATAACACTAATTGCAGGGAAAAGAACACAGTGGTAGAGGGTTTTCAAGTTGTTGAAGGTGTCCTAGCAGTGGTGAAAACAAAATTAATCCATATTGGAAAATATTAAGGTCAAAACAGTGTTTAAAGGGTGAGGATTTTGGTCCAAAATTAAAAGGTGTTATTGCTATAAATGCCAAGAGAGAGAGATTGATTAGAGGGCAGTGTTTCTGAGCAAAATAAGAGTGTTTTGTTGCTAGGATTGTTACACATTTTTACATTGTTGGGTGGATGTTTAAAACCATCTTAAAGGACCCTGACCGCCTTTAAAAAACATTGATTAGCCCACAGGAAAAATAAGAGCAAACTTTTGTTAAAAATCAAAGGGGAAACAATGGTCATAGTCTTAAAGCCTTGTCATTTAGAAAAAGTCTTCTCTGTGTGGAAAGACACTGAAAACTAGTGCTGCCTACATTGTCCCATAAAGCAGAGTGTGGTGAAAGATATTTTAACTAAATTCGAAGGTATTTGGCTTACCTTTGTATAGAAACCAGTGAACAGCAGAAGAAGCACTCTTTGAGGGAGGTTGTTTTTTGTCTTTGTCTAAACACAAGGCTCTCTTGTTTCTACCAAAACACAAAGGATCCTTGTGACCTTACCCAAACACAGTAACATTTTGACTGTGTGCTTTCTATTTGACAAAAGATTTGTTGTTTGGCATAAAATAGGACAAATCAGTGATTTAAAAAGAGCAGAAAGTTGGTGTTGGAAGACTATTCCACAAAGCATTTGAAGAAATTTGTTTTGGTCAAACAGTGAATGATAAGAAAGACAGAGGTGTGTTTGAGAAAAACATTATAAAGGCCTTTTGAGATAGCTTGGTGTTGAAAAGAACATTTAAAACAAGATGCCTCCCAGGAAAGACAATAGGAGCGGCCTTCAAAAGATATTTGAGCATGTTTCCACTGAAGAAGTGAATTCTCATCCATCAGTCTTGTTTAACTTCCATGAGGCTGGGTGTCTAGATTTTTGCCAAAGAGTGCAAGAGGTGAAGAGCTATTCCCCTTTGACACATCTTTGTTCTTTGAGGTTTCAAAAGAAGCACTTCCAGCTGGCAGGCCTAGACTTCAAATTCTCTCCAAGGTCCATCTCCAAGGCCACCAAAATCCCTTATGTCAGGGAGAAGTGGTTTAAACAAAGCCACCTGGACTCAGAATAATACAAGCCTTTTCTGAATCCTGAGCATAGGGACGCATGACCATCCATTTTCCCCTTCTCATATCTATTTATTGGTTATGCCCCCCTCATGAATATCATCATGAAATACTTCACTTGCGAGGGAAGATTCTCCCGATTCTATGCCTATCATATCCGATTTCTCATGCATTTCACGAGGGACAAATTGCTAAATCTCCCTTTCTTCCTACATAGAAGTATTGAGAAAATGGCCTCCATTGTTCATAAAAAGCCTCCTTCTCAGTAGACAGCCTACCTCTTCCATCACTCCCTCATCAAAGTTATCATTCTTCATCAGCTTGAGAAGAAGGAGGTCTCTTGGGATACTTTCATTACACATCCAAATTTCTCCACTGTCCCTTCATTTCATACATCTCCTTCACCTTCTACTCACCATCCTTCGCCTTCTTCTAGCAAACCTATTCCCAAGAAGCTCAATTTTACCATAGAACAAGAAAAAGAGCATGATAAGGAAGAAGAGCATGAGCAAGGGGATGAAGAGGAAAGTGATGATGAGCAGCATCATAGTGAAATAGGGAAGCAAGGGGGAGAAGAACAAAATTAGGCAGAACAGCAAGGGGAAGAAGAGCATGATGATGAGCAGCATCATAGTGAGGCAGAACAACAGATTCCTGTAGATGATGAAGGGCAGCATGATAAAGATATGCAGCACAGTGAGGGTGAGCAGTCTGATGATGAACAGAGACAACCACAACCTGATGAACAACAGCCTCATGATGATGAACATCAGCTTCAAGAAAAAGAACAACAGCCTCATGAAGAAGAAGGGAAGCATGATAAGAAGAGGAAACACAGTGAGGAGGACAACCCTAAAAAAGAAATGCACAAGGATAGTCAAGGCATCCATGAATAAATCCAAGATAGTGGCAAGAGTGATGAGCAAAGTGACAAGGGTAAAGAGCCAATGGAGCATGTGCTAGCTGCCTCTCCTAGGCAAGGGGCCATGCTCTCTTCTCTGAAGGTGGCCAAGCCCCGGACATCAAGGAAAAGGGTGCCTAGAGTTGTAACTCCAAATGTGACTAGGGCCCTCCGAAGCAAGGGAACATTGCCCAAGAAGCCCATTGTCGAATTTCCCAAGAGGAGGAAGAATAAAAGAGCCACCCAAATCAAAGGAAAGGAGAAAGAAGAAAGCAGTCATGAAAAGGAAAGGGAATTCGACATCATCCAAATCCAAAGTGATGATAGTGACAATGAAGCTCGGATCCTAGAAAATCTCTTGATCAATAGATAAAACCAAATTGATGCTTTGAGGACTGATCTTGATAGGGCTAGGAACTTCAATCACTTTTTTCAAGTTCAAAACAAATAGATGAGAGTCCATATGGCTGTATATGAGACACGGGAAATCAAATACAAAAAAGAGGCCTCCAAAGCACAAATGAGATTGGAAGAACTCATGGGTGAGTTCGATGAGAGCGAAGGCGAAGATCAGCCCAGGCGAAAGAGGCCAAGAACCATGGGGCTCAAAAAGGCCCTTGAGAAACAAAAGGAAGAAGAATATGCCCTTCTCCAATCTACCCCTCTCACTACATTGTTCGAACAAGAGATAGAGACCAATCAAGAAGCATGGCTTGAGAGAGTTAATGATCACTTGGAGAAGAAATTGGAGAAGGCAAATAGAGACCTGCACCTTCAACGGAGGGTGATCGGGAATTATAAAAAGCTCAATCAGTTTGCTCGGCAGAAATTGAAGGCCGCTCAGGAAAAACTCAAGGAGGCTAAAGGGAAGCGCCTAGCACCAAAATTGAGGAAAGACACCTCAAAGCTCCAAATTTTGGCCTCAGCTTCACAGCATGTTTCTAAGAACCCTTGAGGGTCATGCTCGCCAAATTTGGGCGAAATTCGACAAATTTTGGTTTTTTGTCATTTTTGGGTTTTTGGCTAAAACTCATGGGCATTGCCATTTCAGTTTGGGGCATACTCAAAGGATGAAAATGGTATCATTGGATGCCATAATTTCAGGGGCATATACTCAGCAATTTTCAGATCAATTGAAGATCATTTGCTCCCCCAAAACGGTGAGAAACACTCGCTTTTTCTACACTTTGCCCCGATTATCAGCAAGGCCTATTTTTTGGGTTTTTACACATAGGCCTATTTGTGGAGGAATTATATGCATAATATTGATAAAATTCAAGTTTTTCCAGAAATTAGACACTTATATCTTTCCAACGAACCATCACGGGCCTCGTTTCGACATCAGGAAGGCCTCCAAAGGTTGCTGGCAAGTTAGGGGACTTTATGTTGATGTATTTTTTGAGTATTTTTGTAAAAATTGAACCTTTCAAAAGTGACTTTTCCTCATGTGCGTTTAGCTATTTTTGTGCATGGTTAGTTATGAAAAGTCAATATATTTCTCTTTTTTAGCATTTTTGAGATATTTTATTAGATATTTTGTGCCTTGGGCTTTGCAAAGCATCAAGGACTAAATGAGATATTTTGGATAGGCCAATGAGATTGCAAGTTGAACTAAGAGGTTTTCCTCACTTTGGCCTATATATTCCAAAGGCTTTCATTGTAAACAGGGCTGAACTTGATGAACAGAAGAAATATATGGTAATATAAGCTTTGGAAGAAATACGTGTCTCATGCTTTTGGATAGTTTCTTGGATGTTCTTGGATGATGAAAAAGGATTGTTGTTGGATTCCATGACTTGGTAGAGTGGTATAGTGTCTCTCTCTTTGTTTTGTTTCCTAGTTTTCATTCATAATTCCATGTTCTTTATTGCTATAAGACAGTAGAGAACAGATTTGAGACATGCCCATGGAGGCACCTCAAATTTCCTGTTTCTTTATAGCTTCCATGTTTTCTTCATTCTTAGTCACATTAAAGAATTCTTGATTGCTCTTTAATAACTTAAGAATATTGTTTTCTTGTTTCATTGATGGCTTTATGCATGCTAAGTATGATTTACGGTATGCCCTACTTACTCATGGCTAGCCATAGCTCCACCTATGAAACCTCTCTTTGATTGATTAGATTGTCATTTGTTGAACCAAGGAGGTCTTGTACTGATCTTGCCCTTTGCCTAAAACTATGCAATCTTGTTTCCAAAGTGCCCAATAGCTTGAAGTACTATGTTTAGGCATTCCTACATAGTGATTTGAGTTATTTGTCTATCTTAAATGAATTTCCCCAAAGTCTGATAGCCATTTCCTAAAGTTAGAGAGTCATATATCTCTATGCATGGCTTGAATGTTTATTTCTATGCATTGATCAGCTTATAGTTATATTTATCGTGATTAATGGTTTTCCCTACCATGTTTATGTCAGCTATTAAACTATTTATGATTGAAATCCTTTGTTATTCACAAATTTAATGTCCATATCACTCCATTTTGCCCAAAGATCCATTTTACCTCGAATCAAATCGGCCCTTCAACAACCTTGTATCACCATTTGAAAGCTTTCTTGACCTTTTTGACCCCATAGCCCAGTTGATCTGACATCTTTTTACCTATCTTATGTCTTTGATCAGTTCATCCCTCACAACCTAAAAACCAAAAACCTACTTCATAACTAGCCTAAAATAAAAACACAATAAGCAAACACACAGATATCCCTTACAAAAATAGAGAGAGCCCTCTCTGAGTCTAGGAAGGCTAGGTCCTTTGGCTCCAAAGACTGGTTTGATGTTACACTATCATTTGGCTTTCCAATCAGCCAAATCACAGGACCTTAACATAATGGCGATCACGGTGGGACTCTGAGTGATAAAAAAACTTAGTTTCCCTAAACCTTTAGAGACCCTTAAGAATACTATCTGATTGACTTATCCCACCGCTCACTAACATAATGGCGATCACGGTGGGACTCTGAGTTAATGACAATCTAAGTATTCCTTAGTAACTCCCGAAGTCTCAATCAAACTTAGAAAGCTTAAGTGTTGTTTGAAGAGTAGAAGCTAGCTTTTTCACCATCTTAGCAAAATGATGATTCAGTTATAGGAAACTCTTCCAAACCTCATAGGCTACATAAAAACTTAGAAAACCCAAAAACATTCCTAGATTGGCTTTTCCTCGGTTATTGGTGGTGGACCATAGCTACATCTTTACAAAAACAACCAAGTTCCACCTGGTGACTCCACTAGCCTCTAGTAGACCTAAAAACTCCATAAAAAACCAAAAAATTCATAAACCATACCTTTCTGTTGACTCATCCTTTCCAAAACTTAAAATTTATGGTGCAAACTCTGTAATCAGTGACAATACTAAGTATAACTTAGCGATTCAGAAGACTTCACCTAAACATAGGAGATAAATAGAAATATTCTTGCAAAAAAGAACCATTAGCTTGTCCATATAGCCTAGAAAACTGTTGAAACCAAGTGAATCACTCTTATTTGCAAGTTTTCATCTCAAAGTTTGCTATAAAACTTTTTCCCAAAAGCATCTTTGATAGTGTTGATGGTGGACCATAGTTCTCATAGAAATCCACCTGGCAACTCCACTAGCCCTCATTTTTGTTTTGACCATCCTTCACATCAGTAAACCCCTAGAGAGGCCATCCATCCGAAACAATCACAAATACCATCCTCTCTAAACTCTAGATCCAAAATCTAGCTTCACGAAGAATCAACACCAGATCTCATCCAGACCCAAATCCCCCTATCATAGTAGATAACCCAGAGAAGATTCTATGGCAAGCTTCCAAAACTGGCAATTTAGCTATCGATAGGTTCATCCGTAAAGAAATATAAGTACCTGAACACCTCACAGCTTTGCAGGATTCCCCCTTTGACTTAAAATAAGAAAAAACTCTTTTTAGAAGCAAGTCACAAGGTAAGATAGACTTTAACGATCTTGAGCCCCTAGATCTGCCACAGAGCCCTAGTAGAGAAGCCTCACCTACTACACCTCCTAACTTTCAGCTTCTTCATCACTTTGGCTCCTACCACCACAGATCTGCTCAAAATAAGATCACTAGCCCAAGTACATCCGCCACACCCATCCAAACCACTACTGTTCAAACCACCTCAGCTCATCCTACAAGCCCTAATTTTGTACACCATCCATTAGCTCCCGCCATGGCAGCCTGGTATGCACCCTTGGTGTTACCACACCCTTTGGCCCCTTTACAAAATGACTATCAATCCCACACTTTACTGGAGTTGAGACTACCACAGCTCAACAACATGTAGATAGGACTAGCGATGCCTTTGAATACATGGAAATAGAAGACGAGACTATCAGAATGAGGATGTTCGCCCAAAGCCTGGGCGGAGAACCCAAAAAATGGTTTAAGAGCTTAACTCCAAACAGCATCCACGATCTCCCAGAACTCTACCAAACCTTCATAAATAAGTGGGAAATCAGAAAGAACCCCATTCAAATCCTGTCAGAATATAACAATCTAAAACGGGAAAATGGGGAAATTGTCCAGGGATACTGCACTAGGTTCAACAGTGTGTATAACGCCCTCCCACCTCACTTCAAACCTCCACTTGGCTCAGCCTTAGAAAATTTCCCCGAAGGCTTTGACCCAGACATGACTTATCAACTAAGAGACAAGGACCCCCCTACCTTAGAGGAAATGCAAAACGTGGCCATAAGTGCAGAAGCCAACTTAGCAGAAAAGAGAGCTAGGACTAGATCAAAAAGAAAGGTCACATACCGGGATGAGGCCTCCCCTTCAGCCCCTTCCTTCGATCCTAGAATAGATGACTTGGTTAAATCCATGGCGAAAATGTGGGAAAGATGAGTGAAAAGACACCTCTTAGGGACAACCATCCAAACCCTCCAAACAGAAACCAGAACCAAAATTTTAGGAGGGAACCGCCTCAAAACAAAATAAGGGAAAATGATCAACAAATTAGGCCACCCTTTAATGAAAATTATGTGGAAGAAGATAAAAGGGATACAAAACCCATTGATGGAAATCATTTGAACCTTATAGGTTCTGATAACGAGAGTGAGGTTTACCTCACAGAAGAAGAACAAGCGTTCTTCTCTCCGAATCAAGATGAAACCAACTATGAAGATCCTGAAGATGCTGCCACAGATTTTCAGAATGCCATAATAGAAGCTCACATGCAGTATGACCTTAGAAATAGGAAAAAACAAGACAAGTCCAAGAAAGTTGGCTCAGACACTGCTAAAACCCCTGATACCTTCCTTAAAAAAGCAGTGGATAGCAACAAAATCATGGTCAAGAGAACTGAACAAAACAAAGATAAAGCTATTCAAACAAGTCTTGGCTCAAATGCCCCTAGTACCTCCACAAATATTCCCGAGATGGTTGTGTCAAACAAAATCCCGAAACAAAGTCAGAAAACTCAGAACATAGAGAAAGTCATGGCTGAAAAAACTGAAGCAAACATGTCTAAACTACAACCACCTTTCAGTTTTGAGGGTGAAATCGCCAAAATAAAGATCACCATGCCTCTCACCGAGCTTATCGCCCAAAAATCTTACAAATCCCAAGTGCTCAAGGTCCTGAATATAGGAAATGATGCAAACATCTTAAATCTAGCTGATGACACTCCTGAAGTGTTGTTTGGTCCAAAAATAGAAGGGAAATTACAAGAAGGAACCACTCTTCCCTTTTACATCAGTCTAAACATCCATGACCAAATCTTACACAATGCCATGCTAGATTCCGGGGCCTCGCATAATCTTATGCCAAAGTTGGTGATGGAAAGACTAGGCCTAGAGATAACAAGACCCTATAAAGACTTATATTCCTTTGATTCAAGTAGAGACAAATGTCTAGGTTTAATCAAAGATATTTGTTTCAGTTTGGCCCAAGTACCTACAAAACACCTGATCATGGAAATAGTAGTAGCAGACATCCTTCCCAAATATGGAATGCTTTTATCTAGATCTTGGGGAGCCAAGCTTCAGGGAAATATTCAACTTGATATTTCCTACGCCATTGTTCCTGTGTTTGACCAAACTAGAATACTCTATCGGGAGTCACGCATGAAATATATGATCAGCGGCTAGGAAAAGCCAGATAACATCCTGAAGTACTCCTTGCATTCTGATCTGAGCTCTTTCATTTTACACACCGATGAGGACATTGAAGAACATTCAGAAGGATGTGAAACAAACTTAAACCCACCTCATCAGCTTCCCCAAGTTCTCTATGATGAACTAGATGCTCGAAATTATCATGACCATGAGCAGCTGCGCCTTGAGGAAACATAGTTTTTTCCTTTTGAAACAGGGATAGAGTAAGAAGCACAAACCTTTATCTACCATCAATCAAATTACTCAAACCTTAGGCCAACATCAGCAGTAACATCAGGAAACTTTTTCAAAACATAGGCATTAGAAGACTTACATATCACAAACCTCTTTGGAACTTAGGGGCAGGGAAGTTTAATGTTCTTACCATACCTTAAGGATTTTCCATCACTTAACTCTACCCTTTCAAATGAAGCTTTGACTGTAGCCATAACAACTCAAAATCCACAAAAAATGCTTTATAAGCTTCTTATGAAAGGATATGATGATTGCAGTCCAAATATACCTGAGTTACTTGAACTAGCTAACATTCTGTCACTCCACCAAATACTTAGAACTTATAGAATTGGAAATCTTATTCAAAATACTACTTCATATGGAGAAAACAATGAGAAAAACTATGCCACTGCCATCACTCCTAGAAACAACTTTGATAAAATAAAATACAAAAATCTGAACCAAACAGTAATAATCAAAGATAAAATAGTTGTTCATAGGATCTGTTTTGATTTTAGAAACACTAATACACACCCTTGTGACAGAAATTCTATCCTTCCTGCCCAAGACCATGATATACCAATGATAAGTGCTTTTAATCATATGTCTTTGCAAGATGATGTTTTAGGTTATAGCCAAATGATTCCTTTGCAAAGTAGACAACTCAAATAATTTTTCTAGTATGTTGGGAGTAGTTCCATTCTCAAACCCAAAATTGAAAAACCATTGAATATCAAGAATATGCTCCTAAAAGCCATGTTTCCAGTCCTGAATTTCTGCATTTTGATGTACCTTGATGATGTCATCATATACTTCAAAGATGACAAAGAATATCTGCATTATTTGGAAAAGATGTACAACAAAAGAAGGAGTGGAAATCAGAGGTATAGGGAGGTACAACGGGAAGATACAGGGTTGTTTAGGGATTCATGCATGAATCCTTATGTCATGCTTGAAAGAGAAAGTTTTCCAAATTTTTCTTTTCAAGAGCTGAGTGGGCCAAGAGTGGTAGGAGATCCTTATGAGGATAAGATGCTTAAGTTTCGCCATTTCCAAGATTTCTGAGTCAAAACTTTTTCAATCATTGTATATACCATTGTTTGAAAAATAGATCAAAAACAGAAAATTCAAAAACAATAGAAAAATAGAAAAAGAGGGCGGTTTGAAAAATAGAAAGAAGGCCCCATGTTCAAAAAATATTCATTCAGAAAGCGCGCAAGTCTAAATGCCGCTACTAGTGCTCAAATGTCTTGTTCAGTTATCTAGCCTAATCATAACTGAACATGTTTTAAATTTATTTGCTGATAAGTTAGTGAGTGGAAAATATGGTCAATATTGTGTAAGCTTGAATTATCAAAGAGAGTATATTAGGAAAAGATACTGGTTCCACATGCTCAAAACAAAGCAGGGATGAAAAACAAATTGTGTATCCTAGCCTTGCTTTCCTAGATTTCATTTTATGCAAAATAATATTTGTGTGCAATTTTTCTTTCATGCCACAAGTACATGACAAATCAGACTATCTAATCCTGATTTGGTCATTTTTCAATTTCATGTTTTATATTAGAGAATAATATCCTGTCGAACAGCTTAACCTTGACAGTCGATCTAACATAGGTAGAGAAATGAAGGAGTTCATCAGCTTAATCTGAACTCCCAACGGATATAAGTGTAGAATTAGATAGTGTCATTTTTCAAAAATACTATGTCAAAGGGTTGCTAGTCCAAATGCACCCAAAAGAAGAAAAAATGTTAGGAAATATAGTGGGGTAGTTAGAAATATCATTGATGCTAATCATGCTGTCAATTTTTAGAAATAGCATCAATGAAGAAAGAAATTTGCGCCAATGGATAAAGGAAATGGTCTTCAAAGAACCGAGATCTGAAATTCTGGACACCTCCTAAAAAGGAGCTGCCCTCCCCAAATGGAGCCACTGTTATTCATCAGTATTTTTCACCTATGGATGATGACTATTTGTTAAAGGAAATTTTTCTAACAGCTGATCTCAAAATTTGTCAAATTTTCCAGCTGGAAAACACCCATAAAATTTTTTTCCCTCTTACCTTTTCAATCAGCCCATGATGAGATAAAACCTCATTGTCAAGCCCTATCTAGCCTCAGCCATACTAGCTTGTCCATCAGCTCCAAAGAGAAATAATCCAAATCTATCCAAGAAGTCTCCCCTAAGTTACGTAGTGGCGCTTTAGGAATTTCTCCCTTGGCAAACTATCCTAAAGCCAAAGAACCTCTATATATTATCAACCAATCCTAACAGACCTTCCTATTCTGCAAATAAAGTTTGGTTACACCCTTAAGTCGCACCACTAACAAGCCTTGAAGTCTCAGCAATACATATGCCACAGGTCAAGCTGATATTAGGTAAATGTATAGTGTTTCAATGTCTTTCTCAAAGAGTAGAAGTCTACTAGTGTTCCAGAAGACAGTATTAAACTCAACATGAGAAGACAACTGCTTCTCATGTGGTTTTTAGCCTGGGATGCAAATGTTGGACAAAGAGTTATCTCATTAAGCTCCTGCAATCACACTCAAAGGTTAGTGAATTATAAATGACAAGAAATGCTTTGCAGATACTGTCCAAATTCCTTGTGATGTCTAAAGAGGCACAAAGGTATTTGAAAAGCATAATTACATGTCTCAAAGAAATGTCCATCATAACTTATTGCCAATTTGTCATCTTCATTTGCTTAAGCATAATAGGTAGTGAAAGGAAAGATAACACTGTTTAAAAGCTGATGAAATGGCATCACTGAGAAAACCTCCTCCATACATGAGCAGAGGGTTGAAAGACTAAGAAAACCTCCTTCATTTTACAAGCAAAGGGTTTGGCATTGTGATAAAGGCCTCCTTCATCTAATAAGTAGAGGGCCAGGGACAGAGGTTGATTTTAGGGTTTTCACTGACTAAAAGGAAAATTTTAAGAGCAGTGAGAGACAATTGAAAGCTTCTGAATAGAAAATGTTGTTAAAAGCAGAGGCAAATCAGTGGTGTTGTTCAAGGTGTTTACATGAGTTTCACTGTTAAAACACAGAATTGAAATACAGTGTGAAACTAATGGGGTAATTATCAATGAAGAAATATTGTTAAGCAAATGGCTAAGGAAGTAAAACAATCTTAGTCTCAAACTGACTTCTACTATCAAATACGAAGAAAACCACTAATAGTGTGTTCATAAAACATTAGTCACTTGGTTAAAACAGGGGTTGAAAAGAACCCAGGCATTTGTCAAAAATAGGCCTCCTTCATGACAAGTAGAAGGCTCACCATTGTGTAAAGGTGAAGAGAATTCATTTTCAGTATGGCTTAGATTTCAAAGGGACTGCTGTCTAAATGGTAAAATGAATGAGAAATTCATTATTCTTGCAGACCTTCTTCACAAAGGAACAAAGGCACAGTTTTCCAATTTTACATTTTAAACTTCAGCTCACCATCCCCTGCTATATCTCCATAGAAGTTGAAGACAGGATTGCTTTTTCAATCTAAGGTTAGTCAGTTTCCTTGATGGTGGAGACTTTTTGTAGCAGATTTTTTCATTTACAGTTTCAAATGAGTTTCTTCACCCACAGTCAAAAGAAAGGCTCAAAGAGCACCTAACAGTTCAATCAACTTCATAGTGGGCATGATCATTTTCAAAACATCAGGAGCAGAGACTGTCAAAATAAGTTTCAAAGTGGTGATTTTTCTCCTTGCAAGAATGGAAAAGAAAGCCTCACATATCATTGATATGTCTTTCAACAGAGTTTCTTTTTCAATGAGAAACAGTGAAGAGGCAGTAGAAGGGTATTGCCTTAATGAGAAAAACACTGAGAGAGATGTTGGCATTCAAAATGGATTTTTCACTTTGAAAAGGGGTCACATGTATGAGGATCTCCAAAAAGGTCATCCAAAACACTTCAAAGAGTCCTGGTCGAAATATAGGTTTTGTTATGTTTTGAAGATTATAAATGATAAAGTCGTGTTTCATTTTTTTTTTACAACCAATACCGCTTTCAAAAAAGCTTCAAAACCCTCATAAAGCATTTCAAAGCCAATTGGCCTTTTCTCCTTTCAAAAGGGAATAAGAGACTGTTGCAAGCCCATTTGTAAAGTTTCAAAAACGTAAAAAAACGTTCAAAATCACTCCTAGCCATCCACTAAAGAAACAAGAGAAGTTTGAAGCATCTTGCAGAGTGTTTGAAGGCTTTAAGCCGCTCGGTGCACCTGGAAAAGTGCGCGGCATGTTCAGACGAAATTTTACACAGGCTTTACACTATTGCGCGGTGCGCGGCGTGCCTGTGCACATGGTCAAAACTGCCCGAAGGCCGACTAGACACCTGTTTTGCTGCGCGACGCTCTCCCTTTTGAACGTGTTGCGCCTGTTGAATGATCAAAACACCTTCAAAAGCATCTCTGAAGCTGCTCAACTCATCAAGCAAAGGCCACAAACCATCCTCAAGGTATTTTTATTTTCCTCCTTGGTGCTTTCGAATTTCTAAAGGGAAATTGATGCCATGATTGTCAAGACTAAAATAGTGGTAGGAGAGAAAATTGTTTTAACCAAATCCGAGGTTTTTGTTGCCATAATTTCCAAAGATTAGTATAGTAAAGGGGTGTGTTTGCATTTAGTTTCAAAAGGCCTAAAACTGCCCTCAAAAATAGTGATAAGCAATAACACTAATTGCAAGGCAAAAAACACAGTGGTAGAGGGTTTTCAAGTTGCTGAAGGTTTCCTAGCAGTGGTGAAAAAATAATTAATCCCTATTGGAAAATCTTAAGGTCAAAATAGTGTTTAAAGGGTGAGGATTTTGGTCCAAAATTAAAATGTGTTATTGCTATAAATGTCAAGAGAGAGAGATTGATTAGAGGGCAATGTTTCTGAGAAAACTCAGAGCATTCTATTGCTATTATTGTTACACATTTTTACATTGTTGGGTGGATGTTTAAAACCATCTTGAAGGACCCTGACTACCTTTAAAAAACATTGATTAGCCCACAGGAAAAATAAGAGCAGACTTTGTTAAAAATCAAAGGGGAAACAGTGGTCATAGTCTCAAAGCCTTGTCATTTAGAAAAGGTCTTCTCTGTGTGGAAAGACAATGAAAACTAGTGCTGCCTCCATTGTCCCATAAAGCAGAGTGTGGTGAAAGATCTTTTAACTCAATTCGAAGGTGTTTGGCTTACCTTTGTATAGAAACCAGTGAACAGTAGAAGAAGCACTATTTGAGGGAGGTTGTTTTTTGTCTTTGTCTAAACACAAGGTTGTTTTGTTTCCACCAAAACACAAAGGATCCTTGTGACCTTAACCAAACATAGTAACATTTTGACTGTGTGCTTTCTATTTGACAAAAGATTTGTTGTTTGGCATAAAAGAGGACAAATCAGTGATTTAAAAAGAGCAGAAATTTGGTGTTGGAAGACTATTCCACAAAGCATTTGAAGCAATTTGTTTTGGTCAAACAGTGACTGATAAGCAAGACAGAGGTGTGTTTGAGAAAAAAATTCCAAAGGCCTTTTGAGATAGCTTGGTGTTGCAAAGAACATTTAAAACAAGATGCCTCCCAGGCAAGACAATAGGAGCGGCCTTCACAAGAGATTTGATCCTGTTTCCATTGAGGAAGTGAATGCTCATCCATCATTCTTGTTTAACTTCCATGAGGTGGGTGTCTAGATTTTTGCCAAAGAGTGAAAAAGGTGAAGAGCTATTCCCCTTTGACACATATTTGTGCTTTGAGGTTTCAAGAGAAGCACTTCCAGCTGGTAGGCCTAGACTTCAAATTCTCTCCAAGGTCCATCTCCAAGGCCACCAAAATCCCTTATGTCGGGGAGAAGTGGTGTAAAAAAAGCCACCTGGACTCAAAAGAATACAAGACTTTTCTGAAGCCTGAGCATATAGACTCATGCCCATCCATTTTCCCCTTCTCATATCTATTGACTAGTTACGCCCCCCTCATGAATATCATCATGAAATACTTCACTTGCGAGGGAAGATTCTTCCGAGTCTATGCCTATCATATCTGATTTCTCATGCATTTCACGAGGGCCAAATTGCTAAATCTCTCTTTCTTCCTACATAGAAGTATTGAGAAAAGGGCCTCCACTATTTAGAAAAAGCCTCCTTCTCAGCAGTCAGCCTACCTCTTCCATCATATTGGGCAATGATCCGCCTAATTGACCCCGTCTAGTGTAGTTTTGGGCTCATGGTATTGGTTTGGCCCATGGTATTGAAAAAGGGGCTCATGGTATTGACAAAGGGTAAACATATATAAGGAGAAGAAATTCATTGTGCAAATCATGAGTGTGAGAGCAAGATGTCTGAGCTTGAATGAATACTTCTCTGTGAAGTATATCTGTATGGAAAGGGTAAAGGTTTGATGATAGATCTGAATCTATGATGCACTTATGAAGAAATGATGAAGCGGGATTTCTAGATCTGAAATGTACTTGTATTTTCTAGATCTGTTTATGGAGTGATTAGATCTGCTTATGGAAGGTTTAGATCTGTGATGAGGCGAACATCTAGGCGAACATCTGTCTGAAGCAAAAGGGTAGATCTGAACTGAATATCTGATCTGATGAAGTATGCAGCTCTGTAATCATTGAAGATCTATACGCTACTTCGTCGCGGCGGAAGCGCATATACACGCGGCTTCGCTGAAGTAAAAGCGCGTATGCGCAATAAAATATACACTGAGGTATACGCTGGTTTGTGTGGACGGAAGCGCGTATATACGCGACATAAGTGAAGTAAAAGCGCGTATGCAAACTAGGGTTTGCTGAAGCAAGGGTATGAAATATCTGATCTGTTCTGCTGTGTTTCTGCTATCTGATCTGTGTTGATATGTATCTGTTGATGATGTATGGTTGTGCTTAAAAGTATGGAAAGGGTCCAGTATGAAAATATGATGAAATGTGGCCTGCAAGTGGTGTTTTATTGAAGTTGTTGGATCCAGTGTGAAAATTGATGAAACGTGGTCCAAGGTGGTGTTGAGGGTTGTAGCCTTCAGTCAGGGGGTTGTAGCTCCCTTCCAGGTGAGGTTGGTAAACGAGATCGGGGGGTCGTAGCTCCCTTCCAGGAGAGGCTGGTAAACGAGTCAGGGGGTTGGAGCTCCCTTCCAGGAGAGGCTGGTAAACGAGCGCAGGTGGGTGCCTGCGTGCTGGTCAAGTCTGCGCCAGCACATATGTTGTTAGATGTTTTCTCTATAATAAAATATTGAAGGCTGAGCAACTGCAGCGGTGGTTTTCTCCCGATTTGGGTTTCCACCTAAAAATCCTGGTGTTCATGTGTGATGCTTTGTGTGATGGTTTATTCTGTTCTTACTGCACATGTTTACTATTTGTTAAACATCTGATGAATGAATGATGGAATAATAGAAGTGAAGATTTAATGACATATCTAGATCTCTGTGTATACGCTAGTTTCATAAAGGGGATCCGCGTATATACGCTAGTTTATTGAAGGAAAGTAGCGTATGGGTTTTAAGGAATGAAAAAGTAAAAAGATTTGATTATGCAGTAAATACTGATTCACCCCCCCCTCTCAGTATTTTTCCCAACAATTGGTATCAGAGGAGGTCCTTGTGGAGAAGCTTGATCGCTTAAAGGAGATCCGTCGCAATGGGAAGTCAAGAAGGAATAATGTCTATAAAGCCACCTATATTCAATGGAAGCAATCTGATATTCTGGAAGGTACGTACAAAAGAATTTCTGCAAAGTCTTGGTGCGGATGTATGGGCAATCGTGGAAGAAGGTTATCAATACCCGGCAAGTATTCCTACTGATGCAGCAGAAAGAAAGAAGTATGAAACCAATGCCAAAGCAGTAAATGTTTTGCTGGGAAGCATGTCTGAATCAGAATTTGCTAAAGTGATGCAGCTACATTCAGCAAAAGATATGTGGGACAAACTCATTCTGAGCTATGAAGGAGATACAAAGGTAAAAAATGCAAAACTCCAAACTCTTAGAATTGAATATGAAAATTTGAAGATGCATAGTGATGAAAGTGTTGCCAGTTTCTTCCTTCGTCTAGATGATGTTGTCAATCGAATGAGAAATTTGGGTGAAACCAAAACTGATACTACTCTGGTTGAAAAAGTCTTAAGATCCTTGACTCCAAAATTTGATTCTAAAGTCTCCGCTATTGAAGAAAGGCAAGATCTGCAAACTCTTACTATTGTTCAATTACATGGTACTCTGACTGCTTTTGAAATGAGACAAGGAGGCCCTTCTCAAGTAAGAGAAGCTGCTTGTAAGGCATCTACTAAAGGGAAGGAAAAGGAAGTTGTCAAAGATTCCAGCTATATATCTGATGAAGAAGAAGCAAATTTCGTGAGAAAGCTCCAACTAGGTACTGGAAGATTAAAAGGTAAGCTTCCCTTCAAATGTTTTGAGTGTGGAAAAGTTGGTCATTATGCTGCTAAATGTCCTTATAGAGAAAAGCATGGTAAAGGGAAACAATTTGAGAAGAGAAAGAGTTATTATGCAAAAGAAGATGATGATGAAGTGTCCAGTGAAGATGAAGAAGATTCTGACCAAGATCTGAAAGTGCTCATGGCTAAGAAGCAAAAGAAGAAGGCTACTGGAAAAGAGATATCTCAGAAAACATGTGCAGCAGAAAAAGATGAAGATGAAACAAGTATTGATTGTTGTTCTTATGATGCACTTTCCTATGCATGCAATGGTAAAGATAGTAAAAGTAAAGTTTTGGATCTAAAGGAAGCTATCAAGAAAATTGAAGATCAACAAGGATCATTTAATAAAAGCGAAGCTATCTACAATGAGATGATCTCTCAAATGAAAGATCAAATAGAAATGCTAAATGGACAGGTGG